>VDFB02105785.1:327004543-327222072 GCA_007258455.2 Sequoia sempervirens
CTAGTTTGCTGCCCTAAAACTTCAACTTTTGCTAATGAAACTTGTTGTGGAAGACTTGACTTTATGAATTTCTCTTGAGGAATAATAAAAGATAAGAAAAGATGATAAAAAAATGTGTGAAATGACTTGAAATGAGTATTTATAAGAAACAACACCTTATTTTCCCCTTAATTAGACCTAAGAAGCCGACATTCACCGGAAATTAAAGTTAAATTGATTAAATTCCCACTTAAATTTGAATTTTCCCTCAAAGGGGACTCATTCACCACCCTTGGAGAATGGGTCCCACTAGAGGGGACTCGTTTTCCCAAGGTGGCGAATGGGTCCCACTACTGTTGTTTGAAGGTGGGTTTTTGGGGTGTGATATAATTAAATGTTGTTTGTCAGGTTTTATGTGATTTATCAGGTAAAATGGGCCTCTAGATCAAAATTAATGGGTCTAAGGGGCATATAAATGTTGTTTTGAAGGGTGAATGATGTGAAGGGACTCAAAAGTGGGTCCAATTATGCGTGAAATTGTCTCTTTTCTCAAGAGGATCCAATTTTCTATGACAAAATTCTATATCTAACCCTCACCATAATCCTAATTATAATTATAATTGAACCTTAAGCATAATCTTAATTCTACGTCTAACCCTAACCCTAACCATAAAACTAACACTAATTCTAAGTCTAACTCTAATTTTAACCTTGCCACTAACACTATTTCAAACCTTAACGCTGACTTTATATCTATCTCTAACCATAACCCTAATTGTAATTTTAAATCCATCTCTAACCCTAACCCTAAATCTAATTAAACCATAATATTAACCCTAACTCTAACCCTAATTGAACTCTAATCCTAACCAGAACTATTATTGATTCCTAACCCTAATTGAATGGTAATGTACCCTAACTCTCATCGTACCCTAACCCTAACTAAAGCCTTATTGAATCCCAACCCTAATCAAACCCTATCATTTACCCTTATCCTAATTGAACCCCAACTCTAACCTTAATTGAGTCCTAATAACTATAATCGTGGCCCTAATTAAACCCTAACTATAACTACAACCCTAACCCTATCCCTAATCATAATTGTAAAAACTCCCTAACTATAATTAGGGCCCTAATGTTAATTCTTACCCTAGCCCTAATTGAACCCTCACCATAACCTTAATTAAACCCTCACCTTAACTCTACTTGAATCTTAACCCTAGCCTTAATCATAACCATAACCCTAATCATAATTATAATTGAACCCCAACCCTAACCCTAATTTTATATCTAACCTTAACCCTAATCCTATATCTAATTGAACCATAATCTTAATCCTAGACTGTAACCCTAATTGAACTCTAATACTAACCCTAATTGTAATTGATTTATAACCCTAATTAAATGCTAATGTACCCTAACTTGATTGTATCCTAACCCTAACCCTAACTCTAACCCTAATTAAAGCTTTATTGGATTCTAACCCTAATTAAATCCTAAAACTAACCCTAATTGAATCTTAGTAACCCTAGTCCTATCCCTAATTGAATTGTAACTATAACCCCAACCCTTGTTAAACCCTAATCCAAATTGAGGTGTAATTGAAGCATAATCCTAACCCTAATTATAATCATAAAATTATGCTTTAACCTAGAACACTAAATAAAACCCCAAGCTCTATCTTAGAATGCTAATTAAACACAACCCTATACATAACCCTTACCCTAATTGTAACTCTAACCTTAACCCTATTTAAACCCTAACCTTAACCCTAGTCATAATTCTATATCTAACCCTACTTATAATTGAACTTTAATGCTAACCTAGAACCCTAATTGAATCATAACTCTAATTGAACCATAACCCTATTGAATCTTAATATTAATCCTAACCCTAATTGAACCCTTATTGAATCATAACCCTAATTAAATCCTAACATGAGCCTTGACATAAACCCTTTTTCAACCCCAACCTTAACCTTAACCCCAAGTTGTATCAAAGAACCCTAACCCTAATCCTAATTCAACATTTATGCTTATTATACTCTAAACCTAACCCTAATTAAATCCTAACTCTAATTGAACCCTAATCCTAATCTAACCCTTATTGAACCCAATACCCAACCCTAATTAAGCTCTAACCATAACCCTAACTTAACTGTGACAATAACTAAACCCTAAGCATAACCCTAACCCTATGTTTAATTCTAACCTTAACCCTATTCAAACCCTAACCTTAACCCTAGCCCTAACCTAGAACCATAATTGAATCATAATTGTAATTAAACCCTAATCCTAATTAAATCCATACCTTAACCCTAACCCTAACCTAGAACCATAGTTGAATCATAACTCTAATTAAACCCTAACCAAAATTGAATCCTAACCTTAACCCTAACCCTAATTAAACACTAACATGAGTCTTGATGCTAACCCTATTTGAACCCCAAACCTAACCCTAACCCCAATCTTTATTAAAGAACCTTAACCCTAATTAAACCCTAACTCTAATCCTAATTAAACACTTACCCTTATTATACTCTAACCCTAACCCTAATACTAACCCTAACCCTTATTGAACCATAATCTTAACCCTAACTCTAACCCTAATTGAACTCTAATCTGAACCCTAGTTCTAATTTATGTCTAACCTAATTGAATGCTAATGTATCCTAACCCTAATTATACCCTAACTATAGCCTAACTTTAACCCTAATTAAATTTTTATTGAATCCTAACCCAAATTACTTAACACTAACCTTTATCCTAATTGGGCCCTTACCCTAACCTTAACCCTTACCGTAATTGAACCCTAACTCTAACCCTACTTTTACTTGGCTAACAGTAACTCTAATTGAACCCTTATTGAATCATAACCCTAGTTGTGTCCTAACCCTAACCCTAACCTTTACCCCAAGTTTTATCATATAACCCTAACCATAATTGAACCCTTCCCTAATCCTAATCCTAATTAAACCCTAATCAAGAACCCTAACCCTAACATAGCCTTAACCCTAATTGAACTCTAATTGAACCCTTTTGAACCCTAACCCTAACATAGCCTTAACCCTAATTGAACTCCAATTGAACCTTTTTGAACCCCAACCCTAATTAAATTCTAGCTTATGTTAATTTAGAAAAGTTACTTTTATATGTAATAGTGAATTTATAATATTTCTTTTAAACTTAATTTTCTAAATTTTAGAAATTCTAGCTATTTCACTTATTAGTTATATATATATATATATATACTCCAACTCTATTTTAAATGGAGATGGATGACAGACTATGTGGACAGGATAGGAAGGAAATGGTTTTAATATTTAAAGGGTTGAATTGTGTAATTTCATAATGGACATTGTATATCCAAATAAATATTGTTGAATGATAGTTTAATTACAGTATATGATTTCGCAAATAAAGTAATTTTAAATGATCTTCTACACCTTTTATTTCTCTTTACATTTTTTATCAAGTAATTTATTTTTGACGAGTATTTTTCCCCTTAATTGTTGATGATTTGGAGAGTTTTCTTCTTAATTGTTGATGATTTGGATATCCTTTGATCCTTGGAGGTGTGCCTATTGCAATTTTATGTGAGAAATTTTGTTTATCAAAAGATTGTTGTTTATAAACTTATATGCATTCCAATGTAAAAATGTAAATTTCTTACCTTCAAAAATATTTTTTGTTAAAAAAGATCATGTATTCAATTCAAAGTAAACACTAATCCACATCAAAAGGCCAAACCAGGACCTTCAGTGAAGAACTTATAATATTTGTATTTATTGTAATCTCTTTCAAATAGAAATTTAAGTCTTATTAAATACCATAAAACATACCACTGTATACTTGAAAAGATTTCATAATAAAACCTTACTTTTGAAACCAGTATGCATAGGCAACAATGCAACAAATTACTAGAAGAATATAAAAAATCAATTTATAAAAAGTGTGTATACATTATTCAACTAGCTTATAACTTTTGCAATGGTTGTGGGTTGAGCCATCCTGTGGAGCAGCTGTGTTGATATTGTTGAACAATGCATAGCAAAGAATAAAGAGTAGATTCATACAACCATTCTTGCAAATATCAAGTTAGATATTGTTGATAAGATATTTTGTTTTTTAACAACTAACATTAATTATAACTCCAAATTTAACTATAACCCTAAAACTAACACTGATTTTCACCATTGAGTCATCCATACAAGAGCACAAACCATGAAAATCCAATGGTAAGTCGTTGCACTCCTCACAATAATATCAAGTAAAATTAAAAAAATTGCAGTCAATACCAAGTTTCTACCACAAAGTTGTGGTCCATATAAGATAATTCCATCACCATATCACAAGATCTTAGTCAACATGGTGCCAGTGTCATGAGGAATACAATACATAGACATTTTGTGGGCACTGTACATTCCTTGGAATTTATGATGAATAAACCAAAGCGGGTTTCTAACTTTATATAAATAATGCCATGGTCTTTTGATAGGAATGCACTTAATATTTTATGAAGCTTCCCATGAAGAGGCCCAAATCGTTGCACCTACTATCAAAAACCAAGGCAAGTGACTTAGGGATTGTAACTACGTATAGATTCAAAAAACTCCATACCTGAAACAATTTTTGTAAGTGTGCTTGCCTATGCTATCTTTACCAATGAAAATGAGTGGAAAAGAGTGATTAAAACCTATTCCAAAAAGAGAAACAATTTTCTGCCAGTCGTTAAAGAGTGCTCCCAAAGATAGACAAATTCTCTCCGTATGGCACCTCAATATTTTAATGCATGCATGTCTATTTGGGGGTTGTAACTTTTCATATTCCTTTGTAAATAGAGTCGACAGCTCTTATAGAATGGACGTCAATTTTAACCTGAAGAGTTTTTGTTTACACCAGGTTTGTGCTTTCATTGTAGAGCCTCTTGGCTAATTAATGTAACACGAATATTTAATATTTGATTTTATAATAGAATTAATTCCAATATCTTAGTTTTTTATGAAATTAATTAATTTATTAATTTAATTTTCATATTAATTTTATTTTTAATTTATTTATCTATTAGTTTAACTCTAGAAATTACCTCTAATAATTATTTCAAACGTTGCTCAAATTTAATCAAAAGAAATTTAGAATTTTCTAAGGGAGAGGGTTATGACAGTCAACCTCTTCCTTCACGATAGCTTTAGTTATGAAAGAGGTGGCTTTTCATCAAAACCAGATGCCCAACTCATTTGGCAAGTAGTTCTTTCTTTTCTCATTTTTGTTGTATGCAAGAGAAGGTAGATTGTAACTCATTTTTTAGAGAAATTTTCAATATAGAACAACAATTACATGTATTTTGAGGTATTTCTAGCTTTGTAACTATGAAAAACTCTTATTTTTTAATAAAATCATTATGTCTTGCCTTCTTAAATTCATGTTTGGATGTCTTTCTAAATGATTTGATCTAATTTTTGTGATTTTGAATTTCAAATCCTTGAATTATGTCTCGTTTTGAAAATATTTTATACTAGAATAAACAAAACTCATATAGGTCATAGGTTGTATTGATACATTCAACAATTATAGTTGTGAAAATATTCAAGTTTCTTTCAAAAAATGTGAAATGTAATGTTCCTATGAAACATTGCTATGTGAACTTGTTAAAACTAATTTGTACATAGAGCGAAACTTTTCTTGAGATAAATTATGAGTTAAAACAATAGGTATAGTTCTTTTGAAGTTTGTTGCATCACCTCCTAGGATAAAGTCTTTTCATTTTTAGTTCTTTTGTCTCGTTTCCTTATAAAGTAGTAGTTTATAGGAGGTTCATCAATAGAACCAATCCACTATGGAGGTTCATCTTCACTATAAGCCACCCACAGCTTGAAGATGATCCCATGTTTTACAGGATAGCTAAGTTTCTCACTTAGCCAGGGTGCAATCTTAGTGACAACTAGAGCATTAGATTTATCTTTAGAGTTAGATCTCTTATCCCTTGTTTTTTTTGTATTTCTCTCTTTGGAATGGCCTCTCATAATTGAGGCATCCTTCAATTGATTATAATCAACATTTTTTTCTTTATCTTCTAATAATAAGACTACTACTACATCCTCAATTTTGAATTTTGATGTAATACTAGTAAAATGTCAAAAATTGCATACCCTACTATTTTGATAATAAAAATTATACGCGTTTTAGTATTCATTATTGTATTGTGTTTTTAAGACTCATTTAGCCTATTTTTCCAAGCCTTTTCTCCTCACTAATTGCCAAATTTTATTGTGACATTTTTTTAACCATTTTTTAATGATTTTGTTTATGCTTGGACACTTATCCACTTTTCACACTTATATATTTTATATAATTTAGAAACTTATTAATTTTTTCAACGCGATCACTATTGTGTTGGTGTCCTCTAAATTGGATAAGCATCTTGTGTGTTTTACATGGCTCTGTTAGATGAATTTTTAAATAATTTTTGACATAATATTTCTATATATAATATAATGAATTTCTAACTTCATTTTCTTAATTCCATTTCCTAAAATTGCATTAGATTATTTTTCATTTCAATTTGATTTTAATTTTAACTTTCCACATATTTTTGGCTACAATTTTTTCATTCTAATTTTATCTTCTTTCAACTCTCAAAATACCTTATTATTTTATAGCAACATTTTTGTATCTTGAGAATATGGAAATCCTCATTGTGAAGTTTCCTACTTCACTCTTCTCTCAAAACAATCATCAAGTCTTTATTTTGAGCATTGTGCATTATATTAACTCATTAAAAAAAAAAAATCCCATAAAAGAAGGATAATATATGTGAACTCATTATCTTATTCTACGTACGTAATAAAATAATTCACCTACGAAAAATTAATTGAATAGATACAATAATTAATCATATTAATTATATTAAGATCCCCCTTAAATGCAATTAAGGTAATAAAAGAATGGGTCCCCATAAGATGAGTCATGTTAGGTACCCATATACAATTTGAAAGAACCCAAATGTATAAAGAGAGTGTGCTCCCTAGAAGTAGAAAATGATAAAAACTTCAAGAAAATACTCATCCCAATCGAGGTATAGAAAGGAATACAAAATAACTACCCTATAATAATATCATGTAATCCTTACAATACGAGGTACACACATGTGCCTCCCCAAAGAAGAGAGATGAGAAGTAAATCCAAGAATGATGGATTAAAGGGTTCCTTGTATATTTAGGAGATTACTAAGAATAGTGGTGGGTCTAATGGGGATAGGGAAAAATTAAAAGAGAGATTAAAATCAAGAGGTTGATCCAAAACCCTAAGTGGTGCAGGGGCACCCAAGTTTTCATGCCCCAAGAGGGGTCAAAAAGTGAAATTTTGTTTTGATTAAGTCACTTGTATGTAATAAGGCCTTCTAATATCATTTCATATGTTTTCGAGTTGGTTTGAGTCATTTAGGTGTGAGTTGGTGTCTAGTTGAAAAATATTGTCAAGTTGCCAAAATGTTGTCAAAGCAACTTTGCTTTTTGTTGTCAAATGGAAAGATGAACCGTTGGAAGATGGAAACTTACTTTGTAACCATTGGATATGGTTGGAAACTCCTTAAAAGGCCTTGTATCATTGATCAAAGAGGTTGGAAGTTGGGTTGTTGAAGTTTTGAAGAGAAAACAATAAAAGAACCTTGTTTTCTACAAATTTGAACATGTTTCTTGTTGTTTCTTTGCTTTATATGTGATTGTATAGATTAATACTAACCTAAAATAAATTAGGGATGAATATAAATTGAGTCTACTTTATGTCGCTTTTGGTTCCATTCAAATTCATCAAGTTTTGAAGTAGATACAAGGATTTCTTCCTAGGCGGGTCCAAAACCCTAATTAGGGTGGCAGTGAGCAAACAAAAATGCTTAAAATCCCATCCCACCAATGAGAACTCCTAAAAATTGGGGGAATGGTCTATATTTATATTCTTTTCAATGTGGTAAAGTTGCAGGGGCAGGAAATGAAGTTTGCATGTGTGGAGAAGGCTTAAAAGTCTGATATCAACATGTACTAGGCTAAGAACCCTAAAGGAGGAGAACTAAATTATGTTGCATCAATTAGAAGGTGGATTGGGCCATTGTGAGATGTTGGAGGGTGTGTGTGAACCTTGCCTAGGCCAAAATATTACTTGAACAACCTTTTAGAGTCTTTTGGAGACAAAAACCCAAGTTGTTTATAAGCCTAAATGCCCATTAGGCCTAATTCCAAACAAGACAGTCAAATTTTGACCTTTGCATTTCAAAGTAACCCTATCTAGTTTTTGGATATGTTGAAGAGTGGAAAAAAGGGTATCTGAATATGTTTTCATAGTTTGGGTATTAGGTTTGTCCCAAAAGTTGTTGACACAAATGTCATTTTGAAAGGCTACTAGGTTATAGCCAATGTGAAGGAATACTAAGTAGTTTGAGAGTCTCAGTTTCTTGAGAGTCATGTTTGGTCTAAATGTATGTTGTTTCCATCCTTTCTAAGATGTTTCAAGTGTTATTAGAGAGTTTTGAGGCATTGATGCCTTATTTGGGGTTTTGTTGCCTTTGAGAGCATGTTCCATTTTGGAAGAGTCTTGAACTTTGAAAGAAGATTGAACCCATTGTTGTGAAATATAGTATCAATTTCCTAATTACTGCCCTTGCTTTACATTAGATTGGTATCAGATCCCAAAGATCTAGGCAAGGAAGTTTTGGAGTTTTTGTTTTGTCTTTTTATAGGTTGAATGAAGAACCTGGATGCCAAAAAGCTAGGCCAAGGGAAGAGAAAGAGGCCTAAGGTGAGGTATCAGAAAGACAATAAGCAATCAAGAGAAGTGAAGAAGAAGCAAGGTGAAAGAGACTTGCTTGCAAAAGGAGAATGGAAGTGTTGAGGATAAGAGTCCATGGAGAATTATAG
This sequence comes from Sequoia sempervirens, assembly GCA_007258455.2. Taxonomy (NCBI): domain Eukaryota; kingdom Viridiplantae; phylum Streptophyta; class Pinopsida; order Cupressales; family Cupressaceae; genus Sequoia; species Sequoia sempervirens. Next base: position 327,013,431 of record VDFB02105785.1, read on the forward strand.
AGTAAGGAGGTACCAAGCACAAAACAAGAGAAAATAAGAGAGAATAGTGAGATGAAGAAGAAAGAAGATGAAGTAAAACAAGTAAACATGCAACAAGAGATAATAGAGTTGAGGCACGCCTTGGAAGAAATGGAAAAAATAATGGAACTTGAGATGCAATAGTTGCTTGAGAGAGAAAACCAAGAAAATGGTTGACATTGGCCAATAAGGAAGAAGGTTAAGTGTCCTATCAAGAAGATCATTCAGAGGAGAAGGAAAGACAGGACATCAAAACTAGATATTGAAGAATCTTTGTTGATGAAGGAAGAGCAACAACCATTTCAGAAAGAGGTAAGTCCTGGATCACAAGTGGATTCTAGTGCTATGTTGGTGAGTGAAAAGGAGTTTGTCCAAATCATAGAGAAGGAAGACAAAGATCCAAAGGTGAGGTCAAGGATGATGTTAATGAGTCACAAAGATTTCCCACAATCCATGATGGAGACAAGGTGGATTTTGAGATCATGATCAGGCCTCAGACTATTAGGACAATAGTTGACATATCTAATTTTCCATGGGATATCCAAAGCATGTTGAAGGACAATATGGACATAGTTGTGGATGAGTTTTCACCTTCTTTATTCCCAATGCAAAGGACCAATCATTTTTGTTTGAAGCAAGGTGATTTGAGTCTAATGTGCAAGTGGAACAAGGTAAGTTACTGGTGAACACAATGCAGGGTTCAAATTTTTAGTTATTTGAATGTAAGGATAGAGATTTCCATTTAGTTCACCATGTTACACATATACCATTTTAGTTTAAGGATGCAAAGAGCTTTATGTCTGCTCTTAGAGTAGTGGAGAGGGTTGTAGATGGGGAATATAAGGCTGCTATTGTAGGTTTGCAGACCAAGTTGCCTCAGTCATTTGTTATGTTGGAAGGGTCATTGAGAGAGTGTAAAAAGAAGGGAAAAGAAGGCATAGATGGTGATGGTGTTAAACAAATAGTTTCAGAGGAGAATGTTGCCATTGTTATCATCCAAGTACAGGAGGAAGAGTATCATCAATCTGATGGGAAGACTAATCAATTTCAATTGTCATTGCATGAATTATCTCTAGAAGGTAAATTGCAACATGGTTTATTTCACTATTGTGTGTTTTGTCAAGGGTTATCAGCAGTTGTGAGTGAGTTTCAGTCCCTTCAAGTTCAATAAATCAAGCAACTTGAGTTTTTTGATTTACCTACACCATATAGAGTTACTATTTTAGTTGTTAAAGCATTATGGGAAGAAGAATTTAGAGGTTGGGGGACAGGCTTATTTTAACAAGTTCAAATACCTTTGCCAAATGTTCAAGAAACCTAAGGTGAAGATGAAACCAACATGGGATTATTTCAAAGAAGATAATAATCAGGGATTTAAAGACATCAAGTAGGAGCTTTCAAACATAGTTCTCATGTTTCTACCTTCCATTCAAGTGGAGCTTGAATATTTCTTCCCCAAGAGTATGGTGCAAGGGCACCCAGGTTTTCATGCCCCAAGAGGGGTCAAAAAATGAAATTTTGTTTTGATTGAGTCAATTGTATGTAATAAGGTCTTCTAAGACCATTTCATATGTTTTTTAGTCAGTTTGAGTCATTTAGGTGTGAGATGATGTCTAGTTGCAAAATATTGTCAAGTTGTTAAAATGTTGTCAAAGTGGTGTAGGGGCACCTAATCAACATGTAAATAGGGTCTAGTATTGGATTTTGTGTTTGTAGTCATGCATTTGGATGTAATAAGGTCTAGTGAGACCATTTCTAATGTCTTTAGTTTATTAGAGTCTTATAGGGTCAGTTAGAGTAAAAGTTGTCAATTCTTGCAATTGTTGTCATGTTGCAAAAATGGGAAGTTCAACAATCAAGAAGTTTAAAAGGTTGTTAGAGTCAGTTGTGTTGGTTTTTTTTTATGTTCCAGGATTAAATACACCATGTAAGGGTCAAATCAAGGTTCTAGAAGTGGATTTGAAGATTGAAAATCAATAGAAGCTTTGTTTTCTATGTTGAAAAGGCCAAATTTGTTGCTACATGCTCTTGTACGGCCTGGTACGGCCTAAGAGTGAACTTTTATGCAATTGAGTTGATGGAGAATTGAATTATCTTCATTTTGGTCTTTGTCTAATAAGTTTTCATTGAGTTTAAAGGATTTTATTGCATTTTTTTTAGAGCAACCTTGAAACCCTGATTTGAGGGTTTGAGAGTGTAAATATGGAATAAAACACCATTCCACCAATGGGAATCTCTGAAAATTGATGGAATGGTGTTAGATAGGATTTTTTTCATGTTTTTTGAGTTAGTAAGAGTAGGGGAGATAGATTTATAAAAAAAATTTGATTCCCTAGATAGAAATCACCATGTTTTAGGCATGAAAAGATGGCTAGGGGTTAGGGTTTGATGAAAAAGCATTGGTAAAGAGTGGGAGTTAGTTTGGGAAGCATGTGTAGAGCCTAAATGAATTTTTTAAGGTGTTCATAAATAGGTTTGAGGCTAGGAGGGCTAAGAACCAATAAACCCCTATGTGAACAAGTCTAAATAGGCCTAAGTAGGGTTTTGAAGTTTTGTGAATCTGTGGGTGTTTCAATTGGAAAAAGTTGTTGTTTTTCACTTCATGTGACCTGGTTGAAGTCATAGAATAGTGATTTGTGATTGGAGAATATTTTACATTGTAGTTGCTTTGTAAAAGTGACCTAATTAGGCTTAAGGGTAGCATAGCAGCAAGTTTTTGAGGTTTGTGTTACAAAGGAACCCACCTTGGAAATTTGATATGTTGTAGAACTCAAAAATGGGTATTTGAAATAGCTTTGAGATTCTGGGTTGGTAGCCTAACATGGAAGTTATGAGAGAAAAACATGGTTTCCTAATCTATTAGGAGAATGGTGAGTTTGTAAGGGAAATCCATGAAATTGGGATTCTAAGTTTGGAAGCTTGGTCTGATTGAGTTACTTTTGAGTGGATTTGTATTCTCCCTCCCTTCTCTACATCAAATTGGTATCAGAGCATAGGTTTTGATCATTTGAAGGAAAGAGGTTAAAGTTTGAAGAAGGATAAGTTGAAATTTGAAAGAACAAGATGCCTCCAAAGGGTAATGTAGTCATTGGTAGGGAAATAAGGATGATGAAGGAGTCTCAAGAAGTTATTTTAACCAGACTTGCAGCATTGGAAACAAACCAGAGAAGAGGTAAGGCCACTGAAGAGGAGAGTGATCAAGAGGAAGAGGAAGAGGGTGAGAATGAAAACCATCAAAGATGAGTCCAAGGTGATGATGAGTTGGAACCTGATGAAAGAAGGATGGTTAAGATGTTGAAGGCTGTCAGAGGAGAGACTAATGAGGTTAAAATGGAATTGCGCATTTATAGTGGGAAGATGGATAGTGAGGAAGTGTTGGACTGGATTGATGCACTAGACAATTATTTTGAATACAAGGAGGTAGTAGAAGAACTAAAGGTAAAGTTTGTGAAGACTAAGTTGAAAGGCCCTGCCCTAACTTGGTGGAACTATGTACAGGAGGAGAGAGTGAAAAAGGGAAAAGAAAAGATCAATTCATGGGATAGGATGGTGTTTAAAGTTAAGATTCAATTCTTGCTCGGTGATTATGCAATCCAAACTTTTAGAAAGTTGCAAAATCTCAAGCAAAAAGAGATGGATGTCATGGCTTACACCGAGGAGTTTCACAAGTTGAGCATGAAGTTGAAAAGACAACAAGGTATATGAATGGACTAAGGTTCAATATCCAAGATGAAATGAGTATGGCCACTCCTAGAATGGTTGAAGAATGTTTTCAATTGGTTGTTAGAGCAGAAGAAAAGTTGAAGAGAAGGCAAGAGAGACAAGGTAGAGGCAGAGGCAGCAATGCTAGAGGAAGAGGTTCCACTTCTACTCCAAAGCAGTCCTATGAGAATCAAGAAGATGCAAGTGTGCCATACAAAGTTGGACCCTCTTAAGAAAAGAGACAATTTCTCGCATAATTAGACCCACTTTTGAGTCCCTTCACATTGTTTCCCTTCAAAACAACATTTATAGGCCCCTTAGACCTATTAATTTAGATCTAAAGGCTCGTTTCACATGTGAAATCACATAAAACCCAACAAACAACATTTAATAACATCATACCCCGACAACCCACCTTCAAACAACAGTAGTGGGACCCATTCTTCACCTTGGGTGAATGAGTCCCCTCTGGTGGGACCCATTTTCCAAGGGTGACGAATGAGTCCCCTTTGAGGGAAAATTCAAAATCAAGAGGGAATTCAATCAATTTAACTTTTATTTCTGGTGAATGTCGGACTCTTAGGTCTAATTAATAGGAAAATAAGGTTTAGGATAGCAAACTAGGATTTTTGTAGGTCTTCAAGTTTAATTGAACTCACTAGTCAGCCTCTTAGGTCTTCAAGAGTAATTCCAAAGGAAAAGCATTCTACAACAAGTTTCATCATCAAAAGTTGAAGTTTTAGGACAGTAAACTAGGGTTTTTGTAGGTCTTGAAGCTCACTAATCTTGTCAAGATCCAACATTGCAAAGGGTTGATGATGGATTCCTATGGTGAATCATGAAGAAATCTAGGGTGAAGAGGTGCAACTAGCCACCAAATCATGCCTAAGGACTTGGTTTCCTATTGATTCCATCTTCCATTTTCACTCTATCTTCAGAATAAGGTTTGCATTGTGTTTATTTAGCATTTTCATGTCATTTTATATCCATGTTTCATGTGTTGTAAGGTTTATAGGGTAGAGATCTTGCATCATTTCAATCAATCTTGCATGTCTTGTTCTAGAACAATAGAATGAGACCCTCCTTATGTTTCAACCTTTCCTAGTCTTTGACACATCTAAGGCTAGGGTTTATGCAAATTTTTCTCTATTCAAGGTTTAATTACCTACCTAGGGGTTTGACCAAGGAAAACCCCCCATTAGACCAACTCTTTTAAGCCATTTTGTAGGGATTTTCCGAGATCTGGAATTGGGTCTCCGTCAGAATTTGTTGTGCAGGTGTCAAGATACAGATCTGAGTTTTGAGTTTGCAGGAATCAGAAAGTGGATTGATTTGCCATGCTTGGAGAATGAGTCCTACATAAAGATGCAGACTTGAGTTAGATGTTGTTTCAGATCCTCGGCTATCAGAAAATAGGTTTTGTGCAGAAAAGTCCTGACCTGGGACTAATTCTCCCAAGGTGGCGAATGAGCCCTAGTCAGCCCAAGTTTAAAATTCATCAACTTTCCAGATTTTTCTCCAGTCGTCTACAACTTTCCAGGTGCACATATTTTGAGAAATAGCTTTATGTTTGGTTAAAATTTGCATTTTTGTTCATTATTTTAGTCTTTTTTCAAACAACACCGTGTTTTCAAACATTGCATAAATCTTAGCTTTGCATTTGTTCATTCATCTAGACTAATCCATTGCATTTAGTTAAGTCCATTTACATTAAACAACATTGTATACATCCTAATTTGAGTGATACATAAGAATTTTTTGCCCTATCTCTCTCCTTTTAGGTGAAAAACCCTAGAAGTGAAAGAGTAGTCCATAGGATCCCAAAAATATATGTTTCATTTTGGTGAACCCAACTTTTGAACATAACAACATTCTGACTTACATCTAATTACATCTTAGGTTTCCATTATTCCATGCTCTTGCATTGTTTTAGGATTCTTAAAAGCATTGCATTAGTGAAAGCATTCTTTACTTTATTTCATTCTATTACCCTGCATCTCTGTATTTACATTTTGTATTTGCATCATATAGAGTTGAAATTTCACAAAAAAAACAAAAAAAGTCATCTATTGGGACTCATTCGCCACCTTGGGAGAATCAGTCCCTTTACAATTTTTCATTAGCATTTCCAGATTTTCATTTCTTGCATTGCATCTTTTTGTTTTCTGTCATTTCCTTTTTGTTTTTGTTCAATTCTTTTTGTTTTCCTTAGCATAAATTTTATTTCTTCTCATGGAATTTATGGATAGTCTTAGGCTTTTACAAGTTCCATTTTCAGTCATATTTCATAGTCCTTTCTGATCAGCTTACATTGAGGAAACTCTAGCAAATATCCAAAACCAATCACACACCACATCCAACGATCCAATTAAGCACATGATTCAAATTCGAAAAACCATCTCATCCAAGCCACTTAGTAGTGATGATGTCAATCAGTTAGATTAAGCCCTTAAAAGCATCATCCCACTCACTTCATCCTCTAATGCTTGTCATGAGAAACCTAACACCCTTAATGATCAACCCCCCCTCAAACCTTTTGATTGTGATGACTTTGATTTGTTAGATGAAGCCCTCCAAGACTTCATCTCGAATAAGTCATCCACTAAGTTTGTGGTCCCCAACTTGATATAATTATTGTGCCTACCTCTAATGATTTTCTTGAACATCCTAAACCAGTTGACAATCGTTTACTCTTCACACCTTTTAGTAGTGATGATTTTCATTTGTTAGATGAGTCTCTTCAGGACTTCATCTCATCCAACTAATCCATTATGGTTTGTCATGATACCTCTAAAATCAAGGATGTTAATGTTGTTCAACCTAAACTTATCCTTTACCCACCCTCACATCTGCTTCATCCCTCTAATCACCCACGCCACACTTTATACCCACCTAACACTAATGTATCACAACATTCTAGTGATGATATTTTTGTTCATACATATAACACATGAAATAACCCACAACCACCGCAACGAACGCCACCATCATTACCTTTACCTAGTCCGCCTAGTGCTCCTCATTATAACACAACTACAAAGAAGTATGATCTTGTTGAAAAATTAAAGAATACTCCTACCAAAATCTCTCTTTGGGATTTACTTCAAACTTCACCTACTTACAACACCATTCTTCAAACCTCTTTAAAACAACTCACAATTCCTCCTGGAACCACTCCAAATGATGTGGTAGCTCTTGTTCAAAAACATAGTCTTGATATTACTTTCCATCAACATGAGCTCCCTCCTTTGGAGCTATGAAAACAACATGATGCCTTTATGATAATTGCTCAATTCCATCACACAGGTATCAAACACACTCTCATAGATAATGGTTCTACCCTCAATTTGTGTAGTGCGAGTCTCCTTGATCGATTAAAAGTTAATAGATCACAATACCTAATTTTGTTTCTATTTGAGGATTTGATAATACAACAAAGCAACTACTTGGGATAATTATTTTACCTATTACGATTGAAGTGGTTACTTTGCAGACTCCTATCCATGTCATTCCTTATGATCTTTCATATAATCGCCTTTTAGGCCGACCATGGATTCATGAGATGAATGCAGTGCCTTCCACCCTTCACCGTATCATGAAGTATGTTTACAACAATTGTATATATCAAATTGAAATAGACCTTGAGCTTGAAAGTTGCTTGCACCTTGAAATAGGGGTTACAAGTCCTTTAAAAACATTAATTCCCACTTCTAACATTGACCCTCTTGAAATTGAACACAACGATACAGAATCAACCTCTAAATTATTTGACAATGATTGGGGATCCTTAGAATTCACACCCTCGTTTATGGACGAATACATACACAAAATAAAAATGAGAAAGATGAACAACCAGCAATTATGTCCACTCAAAATTCTAAACAATCAACTCAAACATCTATCTCTTACAATATGGATGAAAATGCAACATACACAACAAATTTTGATGAGATAGATTATCAATCCCCACCTACCCCGTGTGAAATGGAACGACTTTATGGGAAAGGTTATAAATTTGTCAAACAATTAGGCTATAACTGAAAAGGGTGTGGAAAACATGAACAAGGTATTCGTGTCCCTATTGAACCTAATACACAAGAAACGAAAATAGGTTTAGGATATTCTTTTACTAAAAATACCAATGCTACCCAACGACCATCTTTAAACATTAATGTTATAACATGTCACCCACAACACAAACTCACAATCAAACATCCTGATTTTTTGGATATAACCTTACCCCCTTCATTGACATATGTCGATAGCGATGAGGCTTTGAAACAACTATTAGGTGTTTTCGATACCCCATCCTCGCATACTTACATGAAACACATTTCTCGTGCTTTACATGTTACTGAGCAAGAAGCAAGTGATATCATTGAAGATTTCAATGAATCTGAAATTCCTAAATCCAATGCACTCCCTTTAGGCGATACAATTGATGTGCTTATGGAAATTCATAATATAGATAAAATTATTAAAATTGGGAAGTTCCTTGACGATGAAGAACAAGAAGATACAACCACTTTATTTCATAATTTTTCTGAAATCTTTGCTTGGAAATATTCTGATATGTCTGGAATTGACCCCAAAATTGTGATGTATAACATTGTCCTTGCTCCTAATGCTAAACTTGTCCATCAAAATATTCGCAAAATGCACCCTAACATAGCCTTGCATGTTAAAGAGGAACTAGAGAAACTTATTGATGCAAGATTTATTAAACCTATTGATTATTCTCTTGCAAAACCTAATATTAGTATTAGGATATGCATAGATTTTTGAGACTTGAATAAAGCCTCCTTAAAAGATGATTTTTCGCTTCCTAATATAGACATGATCATGGATTCAACTGCTAGACATGCTTTGCTGTCATTCATGGATGGATTTTTTGGTTATAATCAAATCCTTATTAATGCTCAAGATTAATACAAAATTTCCTTTACAATTTTTTGGGGTACATTTTTCTGGGTTGTAATGCCCTTCGGTTTAAAGAATGCCAACGCAACTTATCAACATGTAATGACATTAATCTTTCATGATTATCCACAAAAATTTATAAGATTATGTCGATGATATCCTCGCTAAATCGTTAACACGACAAGACAATGTGAATGTCCTCCATAAAATATTTGAACATATAAAACAATACAACATGCGATTAAATCCAAAAAAATGTGTCTTTGGCATAGATAGTGGTAAACTTCTTGGGTTTGTCATATCTCACAAAGGCATTGAGGTGGACACAAATAAAATCGATGCCATCACTAACATGCCACCTCCTAGGAATATTTCTCAGTTGTGTAAGTTACAAGGTCGAATTCAAGCTATTCGTCGTTTCGTTGCATCTTTAGCCGATCACACCATATATTTCACACATCTCCTTAAAAAGGGTGTCCCTTTCGATTGGAATGAGGATTGTAAACAAGATTTTGAGAGTCTAAAGGAATATTTAGCCACTCCACCTATTTTACAACCTGTCATGCCACATAAATCATTTATCTTGTACATCACCACATCTTCCCATGCTCTTGTAGCATTGTTGGCTCAACACGATGATCATGGTAACAAACACCCTATTTACTACACTAGTTGTACCTTAATTGACTATGAAACACACTCTTCACCAATTGAAAAACAATGTTTGGCTCTTGTATTCACTACTAGTAAGTTGCGACATTATTTACTAACTATTGAAGTACAAGTTGTCATAAAATTTGATCCTCTTAAATATATTTTCAACAAAATCTATCTTTCAGGATGATTAGCTAAGTGGGTGATGTTGTTAACCGAGTTTTTTCTTAAATTTGTTTCACAAAAAGTAATCAAAGGTCAAGCCTTAACCAATCACTTAGCTGATGCACCTTCTCCCTTTGCTTTCCCTAGTAATAATTCCTTTCCTGATGATCATGTCTTAACCACTGATATTAAACCATGGGAATTATTTTTCGATGGATCTAAGTTTTGAACAGGTTCCAACACTGGAGTAGTCCTCATTCCACCCAACGACAAACCTATTCCCTTATCCTATCATTTAAATTTCCTATGTACAAATAATGCAATTGAGTATGAGGCATTGATTGTAGGTTTGCAAGCTTCTCTATCTCTTCATGCTAAACATATTAAGATCTTTGGTGATTCACAATTGGTCATAAAAAAAATCAATGGTTCATATCAAGCTAAACATGACAAACTATCACAATACAAGGATATCATAATGAATTTATTAGAAAAATTTGACTCGTTCACCATTGATAACATCCCACACAAAGATAATTGACACACAGATGCAATGGTGAGTGCAACTTCTCTCATATCCCCACATGATCCTTTTACATATTTCGCATTCGTTATTCACCCCATCATGAAACCTTCCATTGATACTCCGTTAGAAGGAATTTTGGAAATAACTCAAGCAACTTCATGTGAATGGTATGATACAATTTACAACCACTTAAATGATGGTACCATTCCTGAACCTATCACAAAAAATACTCGAAAGCGCTTACGTAAACTTGCGACAAAATATGTGATTCTTGCAGATGCGTTATATAGATCTTTCAATGGTCTCCTATTACGTTGTCTTAAAGATTCTGAAATCCCTTTAGCACTCAAACAGGCTCATGTTGGTGCTTGTGGAGGTCATTTTGGAGGTCTTTCGTTAGTGCAAAAACTTATTTGTATGGGTTATTAGTGGAGACATATGGAAAAGGATTATTTTTCCTATGTTAAATGATGTCACAAATGCCAAGAACATAGCAATTTGATTCACGCTCCTACTGCTGAGCTCCGTGCCAATGTTCCCATTTGGCCTTTTTCAGTATGGGGGTTAGATCTTATTGGAAAAATTTCCCCTCCTTCATCTAGACATACATTTATCATAACTACAACTGACTATTTCACAAAATGAGTAGAAGCTATCCCTCTTCATTCAACAACTGTTAAGTAATTTGTCGATTCATATTAGAATACATAATTGCTCACTTTGGACTTCCTTCTGCAACTGTTTCAAACAATGGAACACCATTTAAGAATAGCAAATTTCAAAAATTTCTTGCAACATTTAACATTCAACATCGTTTCTCTACACCATATTATCCGCAATCTAGTGGAAAAGCTGAAAATACCAATAAACTTCTTGAACAGATCCTTAAGATAACTATTCATAATAATCATAAATACTAGCATACACAACTATCTTATGCACTTTGGGATTATAGAAACAATGTTCATTCATCCATAGGAAATACCCCTTATAGCCTCGTTATGGTACTGATGTGATTATGCCCTTGGAGTTAGAAATTCCTAATTTGTGAATTTCTCTCCGAGATCTTTTTGAAACTAACATTTATATAGAACAATGATTACATCAACTCGAGATGCTTGATGAATAGTGCATTAACACTCTCAAACATCTCCAAGCTCACATCAAACAATTACAATGCAAACACAACATTCATGTTATCCCTAGATTGTTTTCTAAGGGAGATTTTGTTCTTATTGAAAATCAAAGAACTATTAGTGCTTACAACAAAGACAAAGATAAGTTCCGCCCTAATTGGTTGGGACTTTACTTAGTTGATACCAATTACAAGTATAGTGCTTATCTCTTAACACAACTTGATGGAAAACCCCTTAAAGAACCTATTAATGTCGCGCATCTGCGTCGGTATTATCTCTAATCCCCTTTGAATAGTATGAGTGTTATAGCAGTGTTGTTTAAAGTTATTTGATGTTATAACTTTCACATTGCTTTGGTCTTGACAACTAAATTCTTGTTTTTCTTGAAGACTAAGGTAATTATTTAAATTCATTTTATAATTACTTTAGAATTCATGCTATTCACCCTCTTCTCATGCTAAATTAAATCCTTATTGGTGTATTTAATTTATTATATTCTTTTTCATTTATCAATGTTGTATCTATGATAAAACTGAAATATGTTTTATATTAGATCACACCATTCCTATTAAATCATGAAGCAATTAATTAAATACTTTTTACCATAATTCATTTAATTAATCACATAGCATTTAAAATTTTCATACCAATAGCTACATCATCATAATACCAAAGATTCTTGTCTATATATATATCAAAGTTTTATATACATCTCAGAATCATATACAATATCAAAATGGTTTGTGATAGCTAGACCCCTTAGGATCTGGCAGTCATGATCTAGTCCCTAGATGTCGTGAGACGGTCATGTGTGACCGTGATCATGAACTGTCGAGACTCAGTGCATACTCTAGACCCTGTACTCATCCAACGACTATAAGCCACTCATCTGCCATCTGGTCCCTCTCCGCTCGTGTTTGTGCCAGCTCTGCCTGTGGTCTCTCTACCTCTATCGAGGTCTGTATTGACTGTAGTGCACTCTCAGCTCGATGGATTCACCTCCTCACACTCTCGTACACTTCCCGTAACCTCATAAATGGTCTGGGTGACTCTAGCACCTCCTCCACGATCGATGGGGCCCAAACGTAGTCAGGATCTATCTCATCCTCATTGAGGGATGCTAGCACTATCTCTGTGGCTGCTTGATGATAGGACTCTCGCCAATCTCCCATCACTCTTGCAAGATAGATCATGTACACAATCAGTAACACATCATCATGATACATATATATATAAATACAATATAAATCACTAAAGGACATGCATCAAATTAAATTTCATCACATATTTCTCCAGATGCATGAGGAATGTCAACCTCCTCATCTCTTGGGGGCATGGAAGATGTGCTACTCTCTCTAACTATGTGTGTTGATGTCTATTGTAGCTACTGCCCGTGATCTGGTCCTATAAGCATGTGACGACTCTCCATACTCATACTGATCCTCAATAGCTACCTCATCACCCTCACTCAGGAGTGGCTCCTCCTTGCAATAATAATCCTCCTCATAATCCTCGTCCTCCTCCAGCCGGTCGAATCTCACCCTCCAAAAGTGTAAATCACCATACTACCATAACCGTCGCAAAGGATAGTCGAACACTCGTGGGTATCCTGCTACTATCATACAAGGGTATCTTACAGGCCTGGTACATGTGATATGCTCAAGGAACCACACCTGTAGAAGCGTACAATGGACCATACTATTGATCTCTCGAAATAAAACCAACCAAGATCATAATACAAATGTACTAGAATGTAGCAGCCCCAGGCATAGACTATCCTTTGCTCGTACATCCCCTATATCAGGTGTACCAGTCCTCCATCCAAGTATGTCGCTCATCCATCTGGATTGAGAACCAATGCCACTATGTGCATCATAATCCATCTAACTATAGGAGCTCGTGAGTACAACAACATGGGAAGCTCAATCCACGCTCTAACCCTCTCATCATGTATAGGTCCATCCAAACAATACTGCATATCTCTCTTCTTCTCCTAGAATGACTGATCCCCCCAAAAAATACACTCGTGCTCCTCAAATAGGAACTCGAAGAATACGGTGTATGTCCTCGAGTGTGATGGTCATTTTCCTAGTGGGAAGATGAAAGGTACAAGTATCTGCATCCCAATGCTCACATAGAGCCATCATCATGGTGTCATGGTATCTCATAGATGGCATCAAATATGCCCAATAGATACCCACTGACTACAAATGCTCCACCTCTTCCGTTGATAGCGCTGGCGCATGATCTCTCAAAAATTTCATCTGTCTTCCCCCAAGCCGTTGTCGCGACCAGGTAGGAAACTATCAAAATAATCACAAAATGTTTTAAATTTCATCTAATATCTTCAATTTTTCATAATTTTCATCATGCAAGTGTGCTAAAGTTGCTCTAGTGTGCTTCCCTAATGGCCCTAGACACTTTAGAACCCTTTTTGACATTTCACAAAGAAACGAGACACTTAGCAAAGAAACAGGACACTTTGCGAATAAAAGAGACACTTTGCGAACAAATGGGACACTGCAAAAAAAGGGGACACTTTGCAAAAAAAATTCCAAGAACCCTAAATTAACCTATCCATCCATAAAAAACATTAAATCATCATAAAATCACAAGGCGAACATTACATAATCGACTCACCTCATGATACAGATCATTGCATGACACCTATTGACAAAGATCATCTAGCCATGAAGGTGTGTAATCTCATCTGCTTGGCATGTTCTTCCCTTACTCGTTGCTTTCAAGTTGCACGAAGGTAAAATGAATAGTGTTGTGCAGTTTTTCACACACACGCCCCGCTAGAAGCAAGGACCCTCTTTTGCTTCGGTTTTGGTGTTCTAGCCCTTTTCTGTTGTGTTTTTTGTCTTATTTAGGCATGTGCTTTAACATCTATTTTAAAGGCCTAAGTGTTTCCCCAGGTTGTTCTTCGAAAATCTTAAGTTTTGGGTGGTTTCAGGCTTTTGCCCTGATTTGGGATTTTCCATCCTGTCCGGATTTTCCTAGATCCTGTGTGGTTTCCGGCTGGGCTTTCGTCACTTGGGGATTTTGGGTCTTCGCAGATTTCCGCATGATCCAAATTTTTCTGATTTTTGCCCTAACATCGGTTTCCCAGATTCCCTTCTCTGGCTGTCTTGTCGAGTGCATTAATGGCTCCGTGCAGGCTCTGAGAAATGTACTTAACTTGATTTTGGGATCTTTTGCGCCATTGTGTTCACTATTTGCCATAACTTGAGCTAAGAGGTGATTCTCTGCGATTAATTGACTTCATTTTGGGGCGTTTGGGCTTGCTTTATTCGATTTGGTGGCTAATTCTTCTGTGTTTTCGCCTAGGCTCGTTGTGGGAATTTTGGGGCTTCTTGTTTGCTACCTCTGGATTCATTTCCACTTCATAATGGTATGTGCCTAATTGCTCTAATTTGATTTTATTGATGAGTGGCATGATTGGTTTTGTGGTGGCTTGTAGGCTTTGGTTTCCTGTGCATTTTGTGCTAGGGGGTTGTTAAGTGTTGCGTCCTTGTTGTCTCATGGGTGAGTTTTGAGTTCACATGTCCATCTGCATTCTGATGAGTCTTGCCTGAGAGTAATTCGTGAACCCTAGCGGTGACTTAACTGTTGAAATAATTAAATTTTGGCCTGTGTGCTAATGGTGGGTGAATAGGTTTAAACCTAGGGCAATGTTGTGTCTAAAAATTTCATCTTAGGATTGACCTAGAATACAAAGAATTCATGAGGAGCCCATCCCTACCTTACCCCGAACTAAAATCGCCGAAATTCGCAGTTGATTAAGTGTCTAAGTGAAATCATGTCTTAGCGTCACAGTTCGGGACTCTCTATCTCTTCTGGATTCCCTTCGCTGTAACCATTTGGGCTCACTGAGAATTCATATCGATCACCTTGGGGTTTGCTCAAGAGGTCTTCCTTTGTTCATCTCGGGTCGCCATGATATTTTCGTTCTTACACCGACAGGATCTTGTATGCCCATCAGTCGGCGAAACCTTGGTTTTCGCCAGGACCTCACCCCGCGAACAAATCTCTTACCGGCATGTTTGTTCACCTTCACTTTCAGCAGGACTACCCCTGGTCACCTAGAAGTCTCAGCGGGATCTGTGAGCTCTACCGATATTTACTTTTTGCTAGGACATCCATCCATCGGCGAGACCTCCTGCCAAGCATGCTCGCTTTCCCCGTGTTGTATTCTTTCCTAGTCCTCATAACCCTTCAAGTTTGGGGTAACCTCATGTTGATCACCCTGCATTTTGCTGAGGAATCCTTCTTAGGTTTGTATTTGGTCGCCCAAACGAGGTTGCACTTTCGCCGAAGTCTTCCTGTCGGCAGGATAAACTGAGTCGTTGAGATGTCATAGTGGGTCCTAAAGGCCTTGCTGATTCCCGTTCTGTCGCTGTAACTTTCACCTTCGACGAGACCTTTTACTGAGTACCACAGCCTTTGCAAAATTCTGCCTGTCGGGGAGACATCCCTCTTTTGCCGAGACCTCTCCGCAGGACCCTAAGCTCCTGCCGATGCTTTCCCTGTCGCCATGACTTTCGCAATTCGCCAGGACGTTGCGGCGAAGCCTTCTGTTCTTTGTAAGCCCAGACCTTTTCGTTGCGACCTTTGCCAAATCTAAACTGGGCCTTAATTGGCATAGCATCGTCACCTCGTTGAGACCTCCTATCGACAAACTATGAAGCTATCTGAGGTGTTTGCTTGGGCCCGCCGTTCGGTGAGACATGTAATCTTCGTTGATACCATACCCCGACCACCCCTGGCTCATCCCGATTTGAATGTTATGTTCCCCTTTGCCGGGACCTCACACCGAAGCTACCGAGTCTTGGCGAGACCCGCTTTTCTGATGACCTTTCGGCGTGACATCCGTCTTTCGCTAAGACTTCTCCACGAGACTCTAAACTTGTGCCAAAGCCCTCACTCCGGATTCTCCTTTGGTTCGGAACTTTGTGCTACCTGCGAATTTCTGCCAGGTCTAGATTTCTCCAAAATCCGCTGTCTCCCGGATTGCCCGAATCCCCGTTTGGCTCATTTTCCGTGGAAATCCGTCCCTCACGGATTTTTCTGAAATTTGGTGAAAAACAAAGGAACATGAAACAATTGGATTCATTTGTAATTTTTGCTACATTTGTTGGTTTATTCATGCTGTATTTGGATCTCTCACGTGGTCTACTGTTGGAAAGTGATCAAATTTAAGGATTAAGTAGGTGTTTCTTGGTTACTCCATTGGAATCTGAGTGGACTGGAATTTTTTGAAATTCTTCTCTGGCCCAGATTCCGCGGGTGGCCTTGAAACCCGAAATTTGTTGTAGACATTTTATAGGAATTTTAACAATGCCTTGTTTATCTGAAATGCATTCTAATGGTGCTTTGATGGATTAACCTTGCTTTCCTATGATTCTTATTATGTTTTCATGTTGAATACAGGTTGAATAGAGCAATGCTACAGCTGGTTCCTCGTTGTTCGATGCAGAGAGGATCAAGCTGGACATCAAGAGCAAGGTCCCTCAGAGTAAGATCACTTCTATTTGGTCAGAAGTCATTGATACAAACGTTGGCCTCTGGGACTATGAAGAATTCAAAACAAGAACGTCAACTGAGGATCCTCCTTTGGTGACTAAGAGAATGAAAGAGTCGGGCCTGTCCCATGTGGCTGGTTTCCCCTCAAAGGTGCAATGCTATGAGCTGGTCCTAGAGTGCGCAAGGCACTATGATCAGGACACACAGAGGATAATTGGTCCTCAAGGGAGAATTATTGAAAATCTCAACCCGGTCTCCATCACTCAAACCTTCAACATGCCTGACAGATCTCATGTGGTAGGATTCACCATTGAGGTAGCCCAGGAGTACTATGATGACCAAACCGTGAAGTCTCAGCAACTAATCAATTCTTGGTTGGAGAAACCCAAGTCCCACTATTCCAAGTTGCCCAAGTAGTTGTACAGAGTAAAATTTAAGGAGTATTATGATGCCATCACCTTTCTGAGAAGGGTGGTCGGATTGAAGAGTGTTGGTACATTTGAGAATTGGATGTGCCATGCCATTGTAAGGATTGAACAAGAGAAGATTAACTACCATTGGACAGGAGTCATCAGTCGGGTGATTCATAAGCAACTTTCCAATGTGTTGCAGACAAAGACCTTCACCATGACCTCCTATTTGGTTTATGCACTTGCTAGGTTCTATCCTTATAAAGGATTGGATACAAGGGGCACCTTTGGGTAGGATATCATCTATGAGGTTTTCCCTAAGTTGCATTGGGGGGGTTCGAATTATAGAAGAGCAAATGATGCATTTACAATGCATATCACCAGAGTGCTCCAGAAGTAGAGCATGTCAGAATTTCAAATCAAGCCAAGGAGCTCATCAAGAGATATGGAACCTGGTTCATTCAGTTCCCAACCTTATCCTACATCCAGATTGGTGGCTGCCAAAAAGCCCCATACAAACTTCCAAGGTACCCCACTGACCACATTATATTGTTGGAAGTCACTAGGCAGATTTGTGATTTTGATGCCATTGTCAAGAAGGACAAGCATAGGACTAGATTTGGTGGATATTTTCCACTAAGGATTGGCACTAGAGAGGTATGTCCTTCCATTGGTTCTGCCCAAGCTTCAGAAGAAGAAATGAGTACTCTTGGCCTGTCTCTCCATTCCAGGAGATCCATATTTGACATAACAGGGAAGGCTTAAAAGAGGGCCAACAGAGAATATAGCCACAAAGTAAATTTGGAGGACTATTGGGCCAACTGCGATGATGAGTACGAGGTCAGAAAGAAGAAATTTTCCCGCCTCCCAGTCGAGTCAATTCGATTATTTAATGTAAGGGCAGTTCCTGACCAGCTGGAAGATGATGGAAACGTGATCCAGGATCACGCCTACAAGGCCATAAAGGACAAACCAATTGGTGATCTAGACTGGATGGAGGAGGAACAAACATAGCTAAAACAATTGATGGATCATGTTCTCAAATTTACCAAGATGTGGCTAAAACACACTTTGTGGGAGTTGTAAAATAAAGGAGTGAAGTGCACTTATGAACTAATGGGAGATTTGGATCACCATTCTACTTCTGAAGAGTCTAACGAACAAGACCCTAAGGCCAAGGGCAAGTTGGACTCTTCTCTCAAAGTCAAGATTAAGGATGTACAAGAAACAGAGGCCCAAGAGACAAAAAAATAGAGAAGGCCAAAGGCCAAGAAGAGGACAAGGACTAAGAAGTCCGAGCAGAGCCCTGAGGTCGATGCTCCTATGCGAAAGAGAAAAAGAATTATAAAATTGTCACAAAAAGCTAGCTCCAGGGCTGTGGAGGAGGCTTCCCCACTGGTAATAGATGTTGAAAGTTTAGAGGAGAAGGCCAAAGTGTATGCAAGGAAGTCTAGGACTCCTTCTCCTAAGGATAGTGTGCCTGAGGTTGACTTACCACCGGTGGTTTCTCATGAGGAGCAGCATGATGATGTGCCTCCCGGCCATGAAGTTCAAGGTGAGCCAGGTGAGGAAGAAAATATTGAAGATCATCCGAATACTGAAGGTGAAGAATTCCATGTAGGTGATCTCCACATTATAGAGGCAGAGATTGAAAAGATAATGCAATCCCCAGTGATTGCACATATAGATTCTCCTATTAGAACTGAAATAGTTGAATCTCCTCCAAGGGAGGTAGAGGCAGAAATGATTCCATCACCTGAGCGGGAGGAGGAACATGTTGGAGAAGAAAAAAGCAAGGTGGACGGAGCTCCTGATGAACAAAATTTGAATGAGGAAGTACCTAAAGGTCAACAAGATGAACAGAAACAGGATGAGGCACAATTGGAATCTATTGTCCCTGAGTGGCTTGACAAGGAAATAAAAAGAAAACAGGTGGTAGTAGAAGATAGTCCACCAAATTGGGATGCACTACTGGCCAAAGTTGGAAAAGATAAGGGTAAGAAAAAGGCTAGAGTGATCTCAAGAATTGAAAGGGATGAGGCACATAACAAGGTTGTTCATGTTGCTACCCCCATTCCAGGCAAAAACAGAGATGATGTGGCTGGAAGTGATTATAATATACAAACTTTTAATCTTGGGCCTACATCAATTGAATAGGACATTGAAGATTATGAAGGCTCCAGCGCAGTCATTGTGGATAGGTTGAGAAGGGAAATAAAAACCAAGCAGGAGCTAAAGAGAGAAAATGAGAATCTCAAGAAGTGCTTGGAGGAGTTAATGAGGCCGCTGCAGTCAATCAATCCCTCTTCCTCTACCACCAATCCTCTAGCTCAGGAGACCATAACTAAGCTTGAAAAGATGAGAGCTTCCACCCTTGCCACTGTAAATTGGTTGAAAGGGGTGCAAATCAAGGGTGATGAAGCTATCAAGGAAATTTTATCAACTGGGAAAGATGCTTTCATGACAACCGAATGGTTGGAACAGGTAATGGCAAAGGATAAAGAGGAAATCGACCTCCTCCTATAGAAAACCAGGACCCTAATGGAATACACCCAGGATGGATTAGTGAATGATGGGATTCTTCCTTCTTCCAGAGCTGTCGAGCCATGGGAATGGTTTGAAACACTGCAAATCTTGCAGAAAGTGTTGAGGAAAATTTACAAACAGAGAAAGCATATTTATGACACCTTGGCTGGCGTCTATGATGGCTCCATTGCCTTCTTTGAAATTATGATAGCACGAAGGAAAATCGTGCCCAAGTGCTTGAGCCTAGAGCAGTTTAGGGAATGGTGGCACGATGTCTATGCACCACTTGATGATGGACCTATCTCCAAGCACCAACTGGATGATGCGGCCACCTACCTCGCAGTTATTGATGAGCATGTAACATGTAAGGTTGACTGGGATAGGTTGGTCAAACACTCAAGGGAGGAGATTGCATCCATTGATAGGCGACTTAGGGTTCTGTCGGTACCACCTATGGCCGACTTGGATGCGGCGGTCTTGAGGCTACACGAAGAGTCAGATCGGCGCAAGGACGATAGGGAAAAGGGCTGATGATGGGCGGCAGCGCGATTTGTGCTTCTCATTATTTTCCTACGCGTCGACCGGGCTGCATCATGGATCCAGAGCTGACCTTGACAAGACGCGCATTTATTGCCTATTTGACCCATTTCGATGACCTTCTTGGCTAGGTGGTTGCGTAGAGTTATTGTTGCGAAAACCTTGCCTGCCCGACGCGTTTTCTCTAGAATTTCTATATATAGGGCATTTGGCCTCTTTGTAAAGGGTTAGAAAAGTTAGAAGAATTAGATAGTTGGAAATAGTTTGAACTTGTAATCATAATATAGAAGTAGGGTAAATTAGCAGGTAGCTGCTCTCAAGCAAATATTGTAACAGAAAACTAGAATTGTTGCTACAGTGGATAATTCGAATATAAGTAATGTCATTGTGATTTGGTGCCATACTGGTATTCTCTTGTCTTGCATGGTTCTTGTCTTCTATCTTGAAAATTTCTTTGAGGAGATTAGTATTTAGCTTACATTTGATTTAATAATGTTGGTAGTTTGATACTCAGATGTTGTAGCAATCCTTCAGTCCATACTTTTCGCAACCAACTAACTGTTAGTTGCTTTGCAAAGTTACCCTGGACTTGATATTCCTTGTGCTTAGTTCAATCATGAATGTTGTTCATTTCAACTGCAATAGGGTTATTTGAATGCATGTTCATGATTTGAAAATCTTAAGAGCCTTAGAAGATTGCACTATTTTCTGTAAGGTAGTAGATTTATCTGGGCCAAGCAAGGATCAGTTTTGAAGGATTGGTCCGTTCGGGTATTGGTTGCTTTCATTGTTAATCTTAGGAATAGTGTTAGATTTAGAAATCTCTTTAGAATCCTCACTCTTTTGTATTTCTTTGATTTCTGGGTTTAAATTAGGATTGAAGCGTCACCAGTTTGTTAGATCTGACAAAATCGATTTCATAGCTTGCTTGTAGTAAGGTCCCATTGTGATTACCAACAATTTCACCTTTATCACTGGGTTGTTTATGCACTGTCAAGACCTGACATGAATACCTTGGGGTTATCTCTTGAGGCTTGCTAATAAAGATTTACCTTTTAAGAGAGATAGGATACTGCATCTTGTCTGTGTTGTTGTTGTTCTGTAGAAACAACGATCAACAGTATTGGCGCTAGAAGGAAGGCCCTGAGTAAGCAAGCTGGATCGATTTTTGAACGCCATCTCTCCTGAGAGATTTAGAAGAAGAACAAGATCTGCTCCAGGAGAGGAAGAATTTCAAGAGTTACCAGACCTTACTAGGTCAAGAAGGACTAGCAGAAGGGGAGAATCATCATCATCCCATCCACCCCCCTCATTTCCATCATCCCCATCTTCATCAAGTTCATCTGAGTCTGAGGCCATTCCCAATCCACAACCTCAGCCAGTCATAAATTAGCCATTTCCACCCCTACCTCCACCAATGGCTTTCTTAGCTACCAACCCATCTCCACTGAGCTTTGCTATTTATAATGTGAAGCTTAAAAACCCTGAACACTTCTGTTCAAAGTTCCATATCAATGACCCAAATAGAACCGCCGAAGAGCACATTAGAATCTTTCAGACTGGCCTCAAAGACAGAGGGATAAACCATGAGGACGTAGCTTGTAGGCTATTTCCCTATTCACTAGGGGAAGATGCATTTTATTGGTATAACCACTTACCTGCCAGGTCTATCCAACATTGGACTGAGCTAGAAGCTATTTTTTTGCAAAAAATTCAAATACCCATTAGTTCTAATGAGCTCTACCGTCAGTTTACTAACGTGAAAAGAGAGATTAATGAGCCTATAAGATCCTTCAACAATAGGTTTCATCATGCTTATACTAGATTATAGGCCCCTTATGTTGTTGATGAACCTACTGCCTTAGAAGTCTATTATGAGGGACTTGATAGTCTGACTACCACCTTTATGAAATGGAGTAATAACCCCCCTGGGAGTCTACTAGATGCATATGCAGAAGCTGTTAAGGTTAGCACAAATCTAAGACAACATCTGTCTGGGCCTTTACCCTCATTGGGACCCATTGCTCACCCTGGACAAGTTCCAACCCTCAACTAGGCTTTTGCTAACCATACTCCTATCTTGAACCAAGTACCTCAGTTGCCTCTAGTCCCTCACCCAAGACCCCCTATGGGACAAATGCTATCCATGATGAGTTATCCCTAGCAAAATATGAATCAACCCCTGCACACCCAACCTCAGACTAGTTATCCTTCCTACGTGCAAAATTTTGAAGTCCTAAACCAGTCACTAAATCCTAACACTCAAAATAATATGAGTCAGCCTCCACACCATAATCTTGACAAGGAAAGATTGGATGAATTGTCAAAACAAATAAAGAAGCTAAATATGGAGGTGAATTATTTAAGGAATCAGAACAGCCAGTTGCAAGCTGCTCAGAGGAATATGCAGTCCAATTAGAATAGAGAGAATCCACAAGGACCGCACTTCGATAGGGGGAAACGTCAAAATAGAGGGTATAATAATGATAGAGGATACAACAGCGACAGAGGATATAACCAGGACAGAGGTTACAATAATGACAGGGGATATAATAATGAAAGAAGACAAAATTATGATAAGGGACAGTCATCAGGTCAGAACTTTGACAAAGGTTAAGGTGGTGGACAAGGTTTCAAAAGAAGACAGTAGTCAGGACAGAATAGAACCTAGAACATAGGTCCCAACAATGGGGGAGTTCCCACTCCATTGGATCAACCAACCAATCAACCTATCAATTAGTCTGTCAGTCAGCCAGTAAATCAAGAGAAGCCTCCTAGCGGTGTATACCTGGCTGAGGCTGCGTTGTCAGGATGGTGTAGGCTCCACAAGACTAGTCAGCATTCTAAGCTGGATTATCAAGAATTCCAAACAGCAGCTTCAATCTTTCAGTATGAAGTAGAAAACAATGCAAGCTACCAGGAGATAGTACCTTCTATTCCTTATGATTCACCTGTGTTGGTGTTAAACCATGCTCCTTTTTCGCAAAGTGAGGATAACGTGCCTAAACAAGGATCTAACCAGTTGAAGGAAAAGGAAAATCAAGTATGCAATGGAGATGAAATGACACAATTATTTGATGAGAATCCAGTGAATGACAATGGTCCCAGAGACGAAGAAGAATCTTACATTGAAGAAGTGCAAACCTTCCAGAGGCATGTCAAGAAGTACGATTTGAGGGAGTTACCACACAGGCGCCCACAGGCTGGAGGCCCCTTTACTACTTCCATCCCACCAAATAACTTCAACACACCTCCAGACCCTAATGCTAGCAATAATCCCTCACTACCCCTAGTTTCCAGGCAATATTTATTTCAAGACCCGGTACAGGCGGATGTGCCAAAAGGAAGAAATGTTGATGCAAGTAAAGAGAGGATGGTGGAGTACCCAAAGGAGACTCCCACGGATTTAAATGAAGAACAATTGGCCGCATATGTTGTTGAAGAACTTCGCAAGTTGAAGGTAAGTCTGTCTGCATTCGAGTTATTAAGAGCTCCATCTATTAGAAATGCAATCTTAGGTTCTTATACTACAAATTCTGTGACACATGATAGACTAGTTAGCAAAGATTTCCATAAAGTGTCTAGTTCCCAGCCAATAGGAAGGAAAAATCGAGTACATAATCAAGTCCATATGCCACCTGAGGACACTAGGAAGGAAAGGGACAAATCTCAAATTGTTCAAGTAGACACCCCCTTAACTCTGTTTCAAGGAAAAATAGATACCCCTCCGTTCCTAATTTCCGTCTGTGTGTTTGGAAAGAATCTACATAATTGTCTGCTAGATTATGTGCCTCAACCAACATTATCCCCCTCGGTGTCTATAGAGCTATGGGAATTACTCCTATTGAATCCCAGAAGAAAGTCACACAGTTGGATAGGACTGAAGTCAATGTGTTAGGGGAACTAAACATGATCTAGATGCAGATTGCTTCTGATCCTAGGATTCAACAAGTAATCAATATACAGGTAGCTGACATACCTGATGCTTATGGCCTGATCTTGGGAAGGGACTTTACCAGGGCCTTGAATGGATATGTTTCCACTGATCATTCCCATATGTGGCTTCCCTGGAAAGGAGTGCCAAATCAAATCAGAATTGAAAGAGAACCCAAGATGAAATACATGATCACAGAGTATCAAAAGACCTCAACAGAAATTTTGGTGTCAGAGGTAAGTATGGGAAATTATATGCTTACTGCTCCTCTTGAAGAACCAAATGTGGAGGAGGTTCTCATGTTCCACACAATGCCTATTGACCTTACGACAGAGCCTAGTGATATTGAATCCCTGGTGGAACCAGTTAAAGACAATGGTGAATTAGCTGAAAGTAATGATGATCCAGAGGATAATCGGCTGGCTTTATTAGACAGTTTTCAAGAGTTCCTTCAGAAATGTATTGAAGATCAGATTCAGTTAGGAAAAAGAATGAGCTTCGGAGAATTACTCTTGCCCAATTGGTGCAGGGTACATAATGCTTCACATTCAAAATTGGATTGCTGCTTATGCGAAGCTGCAGTAGAACAAATACAGAAACATACCAATCTCGATCCTGCAACCAGAATCGATAACCTGAGTGTCATAGAAGATCCTAAAGGAAATGGAATGACGCCTTCTAAAAGGCCACCCACCAGTAACAGTGCAAGTAATGCAGCAAGAGACCCTGCAGTCACTGGATCCTGGACACTGAGGTTCGATGGGTCCAAGTCAAAACAAGGGGCTGGAGCAGGATTTGAGCTAATCAGCCCAAAAGGTAAGACATTTTTTGCTGCTCATAGACTTCAGCTCCACTGTACCAATAACGTAGCAGAGTATGAAGCCTTAGTTCATGGATTGTTGATGGCCTTGAAGAAGAAGGTTAAGATTTTGTAAGTGTATGGAGATTCTGAGTTAGTAGTTAAGCAAGTTAGGAGACAATATTCCTATCACGACAGGAGGGTGACTAATTACAAACACAGAGTATGGGACCTTATTGAAGGATTTGATGCCTTCAACATTTAGCTGATTCCACGAAATAAGAACTAGACAGCTGATTCCTTGGCCCAGGCGGCCAGTACTCTGCAGCCTCTATCTCTTTCAGGATTAAAGAAATTCACTGTGGAGCTAACTCCAGTACCCTCAGTACCTGACAATGTCACCAACTTCTAGGTATTTGAAGATGACAAGCATATTTTAGATTTTATCACAAATACAAATGTTTTTGCTTTTCACATCATCAATGAAATTGAGCTCCAAGAAGCAGAGATAGATCTGGAGGGGGTAATCAACCTGAAGACCAACACGATTCCCAGAGGAATGGTGCAGCTGGAGAGGATTTTTTATTTGGATAAGATTAGAGACTAGGATCAAGACACTAGGGAAGAGTCCATTAGTGGACAATGTGATAAGTATAATGTAGGATCCCAGGAGGATGTAAAAAATGTTCTTGTTGGCAAAGTGTGCACCCCAAAAGAAAGACGGGGAATCATTGATGCATTGCACAAATATCTAGATGTGATAGCCTGAAGTTATGAGGACTTGAAAACTTATGACACATCAGTCATAACTCATACTATCCCTCTCAATCTAGGGGTAAAACCTTTTAGACAAAGGCAGAGGCCTATCAATGCTCTGCTAGAACCCATAATATAGAAGGAAGTGCAGAAGCTGTTGTCTGCGAGAATCATATTTCCAGTTAGACACTTCACTTGGGTTGCAAACTTGGTTCCTGTACGAAAGAAAAATGGCGAAATCAAATTGTGTGTGGATTTCAGGAACCTGAACAGGGCGTCAGAGAAGGATAATTATCTAGTACCCTCACTGGATGAAGTACTCCAGATTGTTAACGAATCTCAGATGATGTCTTTTCTGGATGGTTATTCAGGGTACAACCAGGTTATGGTGCAATACGAGGATAGATATAAGACTGCTTTCACTACTAAGTGGGGCACTTTTGCTTATAGAAGAATGCCTTTCGGCCTGATTAATACGTTCCAGAGAGCAATGAACATAGCCTTCAAAGACCTAATTGGGAAGTGCATAATCATTTACATGAATGACCTTACCGTCTTCTCCAAGAACAGAGGTGACCATATCTCGGATCTGTGTAGAGTTTTCCAGAAATACAGAGAGTTTGGC
This sequence comes from Sequoia sempervirens, assembly GCA_007258455.2. Lineage (NCBI taxonomy): Eukaryota > Viridiplantae > Streptophyta > Pinopsida > Cupressales > Cupressaceae > Sequoia > Sequoia sempervirens. The sequence continues at coordinate 327,039,668 of VDFB02105785.1, forward strand.
ATATCCCTCAACCCAAAGAAATGCATCTTTGGAGTTACAGAAGGTAAGTTACTAGGGCATATCATCTCTGAAAAGGGGATTGCAATTGATCCAGAACGTATAGAAGCTATTCTCAAGATCCTACCATCAGCTAGTAAAAAAGAAATGAAGTCGTTCTTTGGAAAAATCAATTTTGTCAGGAAGTTCATCACTGGATTTGTTGAGATAGTTAAACCACTGAACGCGATGCTGAAGCAGGATTCCAAAGTTGAGTGGAATGCAGAAGCGAAGGAAGCATTTGCTGAAATAAAAAGAGCTATTGTTGAAGCTCCAGTTTTAGTAAGTCTCGATTATGCCAAACCATTGTACATATACTCATTTTCTTCTGACCACTCCTATGCTGCTATCTTAACTCAGAAATATGACCAAGGCAGTGAACACCCTATAGCATTTATGAGCACACCATTGAAGGAGGCAGAATTAAAATACCCAAATGTGAAAAAATAGGCTTATGCCTTAGTCAGGGCAGTCAAGAAATTCAGACATTATATCCTCAGGAACAAGATCTTTGCTATAGTTCCTGATCCTGTAGTCAAGCTGCTCTTGATACAGAATGAACTGGGAGAATGAAGAGCCAAGTGGGTAACTATGCTGAAAGAATATGATATGGAGATTCAGCCCATGAAGCTGGTAAGAGGACAAGGGCTCACAAAGACAATGGCAGAAACCGGCCCTGATCTTACAACCCAAGCTTATATTTTAGAGGATGTCTCTCCTGGAAAGTGGTATGATGATGTTGTCCATCATCTCCTAACTCAGAGATGCCCTGACCATCTTAATTCAATACAAAGAAGGGCATTACGCTTAAAGAGTGACAGTTTCATGCTGAAAGGAGCTGTCTTATATAAGAAAAATCATGAAGGTGTGTACTTAAGGTGCCTAGGAAAGGCAGAATCTACAAGAATGATGTTAGAATTCCATGATAGATACGGTACAGGACATGGGTCAGCACCATCTACAGCAAACTAGATTCTTAGAGTTGGTTACTATTGGCCTACATTTTTCAAGGACACCCACAGTCACGTCAGAACCCGCCACGTGTGCCAAACCGCTGCTACTAGAGAGAAGTATGTCGCTCTCCCACTTCAGCCAGTTTTTGAGGTAAAACCTTTTACGCAATGGGGAATGGACTTCATTGGCCCCATCAATCCACCTTCTTCTGCTAGTCACAGGTATATTCTCACCATTACTAACTATTTTACACGATGGACAGAAGCTCTTGCATGCAAACAGTGCACTTCTGAGGTAGTAATTAATTTCCTTGAATCTGGTATTCTTAATCGTTTTGGGTGCCCCGTGTCTTTGGTATGTGATAATGGTTCCGCGTTTTCATCATTGAAGTTTTCTAATTGGGCTTTTGATCAAGGGATCATTATAAAATTTGTATCCAATTACTACCCCCAGGGTAATGGGTTGGCCGAATCATCCAACAAAAATCTCCTGACTGTTATCTGCAAATTTTTGGACCGTAATCCGAAGGATTGGCACACCCAACTCAGATTTTCTCTTTGGACAGATCACACAAGACATAAGGCTTCCATAGGGATGTCACCTTACCATCTGGTTTATGGCCTAGAACCTGTGTTTCCCATACAATTGAAAATTCCTACCCTTCAGTTCATTAATGAATATTATGAGGAGGACGACAGACGCGAAAATAGACTTGTTGAACTATTGCATCTTGAAGAAAAAAGAGACAAAACCCTAGACAACTTTGCCAAACAGCAAGGGGTTGTCAAGAGGTGGTTTGATAAGAGAGCCAAGGTTAAAGTGTTTAGGATCTCTAACTTGGTTCTTTCCTAGGATAAAGCCCATGATCGTAAGGGGGAGCACAAAAAATTTCATAAACTTTGGCTTGGACCTTACCAGATTTCAGAAATCTTGGGAGATAATGCCTTCCGTTTGAAAACTCTCACTGGAGAGAATATCCCACTGCCTGTCAATGGGCAGTATTTGAAGTATTATTTCCAGTCTTGAGCTGTTTTCAGCTCGCGTCTTGTATATAGTTAGATTAGGGTTTCCCTTCCTGCTTTGCTTTTCTTTGTTTTGGTTAGTGTAGGTTTCTTTTTGGTTTGTTTTCTTTCGCTCTGCTTTTGTTTTGGGGGTTTTCTCCATTTTCGCCTGGGTGTGTTGCACTTGCATGACAAATCTACCTTCTCTGGAATTGTTCTAAGTATTTCATTGGTGAACTTTAGTCTTGCATCTAGAAAGGATGGTTGAAATCTTTGTTGTTGCCAACAATTTTAATGTTAGACTTATAGAAGATTGAGTCACTAGCGTGGATTTGGACTTGAAGTACTCTGAAAATCTTATATCTTTCATATATCTTAAAAATCTTGATGTCACTATAGGAATCCTTGGGAAGTCTTGTCAAGTGAAAAATCCCATTTCTCCTCCAGTGCCACTGTGGTTCTCATCCCTGAGTGTGAACTTCATGGTTCACAGGTTGAAATGAAAGAGACATATAAAGAATATCAAAGAAAAGAAAAAAGGAAATATTGAATATCAAAAGAATAAATTCAACTTATTAGGGATATTTGAATATCTCTACCGAGGCTATGGATGCTTGGTTGGCAGTAGAGATATGTTCAGGAGAATCACAACGATAACCTCGTTGGGGCTATGGACGCCCGACTGGCAGTGAGGCTCTATCCACGTTGCTTTTGAAGTTAGAATCCCTACGTAGCCTGACTTGACTGAACTTGGTTTCTGTAGTAACTTAAGGAGGGAAATGAACTCATGTACACACACTTGGATTTTTAGTTTATGGAAGGTTTGGTCTATCCTTTGGTTCTAATTCTTTAAATCTTGCATTTTGATTTGTTTGTTTGATAGTGAGATTGAAACCAGAGATTCTGGGTTCTTGATTCCTATTCGTCATCAAATGCTCTGGAGCATTTTCCCAGCAAAAGTCACCATTTGTTGTGCAGTTTTTCGCACACATGCCCCGCTGGAAGCAGGGACCCTCTTTCACTTCAGTTTTGGTGTTCTGGCCCTTTTCTGTTGTGTTTTTTGTCTTATTTAGGCATGTACTTTAACGTCTATTTTGAAGGCCTAAGTGTTTCCCCAGGTTGTTCTTTGAAAATTTTAAGTTCTAGGTGGTTTTAGGCTTTTGCCCTGATTCGGGATTTTCCATCCTGTCCGGATTTTCCCGGATCCTGTGTGGTTTCCGGCTGGGCTTTCGTCGCACGAGGATTTTGGGTCTTCGCAGATTTCTGCATGATCTGGATTTTCTAGGTTTTCACCCTGCCATCGGTTTCTCGGATTCCCTTCTCTGGCTGTCTTGTCAAGTGCATTAATGGCTTCGTGCAGGCTTTGAGAAATGTACTTAACTTGATTTTGGAATCTATTGCGCCATTGTGTTCACTATTTGCCATAATTTGAGCTAAGAGGTGCTTCACTGTGATTAATTGACTTCGTTTTCAGGCGTTTGGGCTTCCTTTGTTTGATTTGGTGGCTAATTCTTCCGTGTTTTCACCTAGGCTCGTTGTGGGAATTTTGGGGCTTCGTGTTTGCTGCCTCTAGATTCATTTTCACTTCATAATGGTATGTGCCTGATTGCTCTAATTTGATTTTATTGATGAGTGGCATGATTGGTTTTTTGGTGGCTTGTAGGCTTTGGTTTCCTGTGCATTTTGTGCTAGGGGGTTGTTAAGTGTTGCGTCCTTGTTGTCTCATGGGAGAGTTTTGAGTTCACTTGTCCATCTACATTTTGATGAGTCTTGCTTGAGAGTAATTCGTGAACCCTAGCGGTGACTTAACTGTTGAAATAACTAAATTATGGCCTATGTGCTAATGGCAGGTGAATACGTTTAAACCTAGGGAAATGCCGTGTCTGACAATTTCATCTTAGGATTGACCTAGAATACAAAGAATTCATGAGGAGCCCATCCCTAGCTTACCCCGAACTAAACTCATCAAAATCCGTAGTTGATTCAGTGTCTGGGTGAAATCATGTCTTAGCGTCGCAGTTCAGGACTCTCCATCTCTTCTAGATTCCCTTCGCTATAACCATTTGGGCTTGCTGAGATGTCATATCGATCACCTTGGGGTTTTCTCAAGAGGTCTTCCTTTGTTCATGTCAGGTCGCCATGATATTTTCGTTCTTACACCGATAGGATCTTGTATGCCCATCAGTCGGCAAAACCTTGGTTTTCGCCAGGACCTCACCCCGCGAACAAATCTCGTACCGGCATGTTTGTTCACCTTCACTTTCGGAGGGACTACCCCTGGTCGCCAAGAAGTCTCAGTGGGATCTGTGAGCTCTATCGATATTTACTTTTCGCTAGGACATCTGTCCTTTGGCGAGACCTCCCGCCAAGCATGCTCACTTTCCCCGTGCTATATTCTTTCCTAGTCGCCGTAACCCTTCGAGTTCAGGGTAACCTCATGCCGATCATCCTACATTTCACCGAGGAATCCTTCTTAGGTTTGTATTTGGTTGCCCAAATGAGGTCGTGCTTTCGCCGAAGTCTTCCTGTTGGCAGAATAAACTGAGTCGCTGAGATGTCATAGCGGGTCCGAAAGGCCTTGCCGATTCCCATTTTTTCGCTGTAACTTTTGCCTTCGGCGAGACCTTTTACCGAGTACCACAGCCTTTTCCGAATTCTGCCTATTGGGGAGACATCCCTCTTTCGTTGAGACCTCTCTGCGAGATCCTAAGCTCCTGCCGATGCTTTCCCTGTCGCCGTGACTTTCGCAGTTTGCCAAGACGTTGTGGCGAAGCCTTCTGTTCTTTGTAAGCCCAGAACTTTTCATTGGGACCTTTGCCGAATATAAACCAAGCCTTAATCGGCATAGCACCATCACCTTGTTGAGACCTCCTATCGACAAACTATTAAGTTGTCTGAGGTGTTTGCTTGGGCCCACCGTTCGGTGAGACATGTAATCTTCGCTGAGACCTTACCCCGACCACCCCTGGCTCATCCCGATTTGAATGATATGTTCCCCTTTGTCAGGACCTCACACTGAAGCTACCGTGTCTTGGTGAGACCCACTTTTCTGATGACCTTTTGGCGTGACATCTGTCTTTCGCTAAGACTTCTCTGCGAGACTCTAAACTTGTGTCGAAGCCCTCACTCCGGATTCTCCTTTGGTTTGGAACTTTGTGCTACCCACGGATGTCCGCCAGGTCTGGATTTCTCAAAAATCCGCTATCTCCCGGATTGCCCGAATCCCCATTTGGCTCATTTTCCGCGGAAATCCGTCCCTCACAGATTTTTTCTGAAATTTGGTGAAAAACAAAGGAACATGAAACAATTGGATCCGTTTGTAATTTGTGCTGCATTTGTTGGTTTATTCATGCTGTATTTGGATCTCTCACGTGGTCTACTGCTAGAAAGTGATCAAATTTAAGGATTAAGTAGGTGTTTCTTGGTTACTCCATTGGAATCCGAGCGGAATGGAATATTCCAAAATTCCTCTCTGGCCTAGAATCTGTGGGTGGCCTTGAAACCCGAAATTTGTTGTAGACATTTTATAGGAATTTTAACAACGCCTTGTTTATCTGAAATGCATTCTAATGGTGTTTTGATGGATTAACCTTGCTTTCCTGTGATTCTTACTATGTTTTCATGTTGAATACAGGCTGAATCAAGCAAGGCTGCAGCTCGTTCCTCGTTGTTTGATGCAGAGAGGATCAAGCTGGACATCAAGAGCAAGGTCCCTCAAAGTAAGATCACTTCTATTTGGTCAGAAGTCACTGATACCAACGTTGGCCTCTGGGACTATGAAGAATTCAAAACAAGAACGTCAACTGAGGATCCTCCTTTGGTGACTAAGAGAATGAAAGAGTCAGGCATGTCCCATGTGGTTGGTTTCCCCTCAATGGTGCAATGCTATGAGCTGGTCCTAGAGTGCACAAGGCACTATGATCAGGACACACAGAGGATAATTGGTCCTCAAGGGAGAATTATTGAAAATCTCAACCCGGTCTCCATCGCTCAAACCTTCAACATGCCCGATAGATCTCATGTGGTAGGATTCACCATTGAGGCAGCCCAAGAGTACTATGATGACCAAACCGTGAAGTCTCAACAGCTAATCAATTCTTGGTTGGAGAAACCCAAGTCCCACTATTCCAAGGTTCCCAAGCAGCTGTACAGAGTAAAATTTAAGGAGTATTATGATGCCATCACCTTTCTGAGAAGGGTGGTCGGATTGAAGAGTGCTGGTACATTTGAGAATTGGATGTGCCATGCCATTGTAAGGATGGAACTAGAGAAGATTAACTACCATTGGGCAGGAGTCATCAGTCAGGTGATTCATAAGCAACTGACCAATGTGTTGCAGACAAAGACCTTCACCATGACCTCCTATTTGGTTTATGCACTTGCTAGGTTCTATCCTTATAGAGGATTGGATACAAGGGGCACCTTTGGGAATGATATTATTAATGAGGTTTTCCCTCAGTTGCATTGGGGAGGTTCGAATTATAGAAGAGCAAATGATGCATTTACCATGCATATCACCCGAGTGCTCCAGGAAGCAGAGCATGTCAGAATTTCAGATCAAGCGAAGGAGCTCATCAAGAGATATGGAGCCTGGTTCATTGAGTTCCCAACCTTCTCCTACATCCGGATTGGTGGCTGCCAAAAAGCCCCATACAGACTTTCAAGGTACCCCACTGACCACATTATATTGCTGGAAGTCACCAGGCAGATTTGTGATTTTGATGCCATTGTCAAGGACAAGCATAGGACTGGATTTGGTGGAGATTTTCCACTAAGGATTGGCACTGGAGAGGTATGTCCTTCCATTGGTTCTGCCCAAGCTTCAGAGGAAGAAATGAGTAATCTTGGCCTATCTCTCCATTCCAGGAGATCCGGATTTGACATCACAGGGGAGGCTCAAAAGAGGGCCGGCAAAGAATATAGCCACAAAGTAAATTTGGAGGACTACTGGGCCAACTGCAGTGATGAGTACAAGGTCAGAAAAAAGAAATTCTCCCACCTCCCGGTTGAGTCAATTCGATTATATAATGTAAGGGCAGTTCCTGACCAATTGGAGGATGATGGAAACGTGATCCAGGATCATGCCTACAAGGCCATAAAGGACAAACCAATTGGTGATCTAGATTGGCTGGAGGAGGAACAAACAGAGCTAAAACAATTGATGGATCCTATTCTCAAATTTACCAAGATGTGGCTCAAACACACTTTGTTGGAGTTGAAAAATAAAGGAGTGAAGTGCACTTATGACCTAATGGGAGATTTGGATCCCCATTCTACTTCTGAAGAGTCTAACGAACAAGACCCTAAGGCCAAGGGCAAGTTGGACTCTCCTCTCAAAGTCAAGATTAAGGATGTACAAGAAATAGAGGCCCAAGAGACAAAAAAGTAGAGAAGGCCAAAGGCCAAGAAGAGGACAAGGACTAAGAAGTTCGAGCAGAGCCCTGAGGTCGATGCTCCTATGCGAAAGAGAAAAATAATTATAAAATTGTCAGAGAAAGCTAGCTCCAGGGTTGTGGAGGAGGTTGCCCCACCGGTAATAGATGTTGAAAGTTCAGAGGAGAAGGCCAAAGTGTATGCAAGGAAGTCTAGGACTCCTTCTCCTAAGGACAGTGTGTCTGAGGCTAACTTACCACCGGTGGTTTCTCATGAGGAGCAGCATGATGATATGCCTCCTGGCCATGAAGTTCAAGGTGAGCCAAGTGAGGAAGAAAATATTGAAGATCATCCGAATACTGAAGGTGAAGAATTCCATGCAGGTGATCTCCACAGTATAGATGCAGAGATTGAAAAGATAATGTAATCCCCAATGGTTGCACATATAGATTCTCCTATTAGAACTGAAGCAGTTGAATCTCCTCCAAGGGAGGTAGAGGCAGAAATGATTCCATCACCTAAGCGGGAGGAGGAACATGTTGGAGAGCGGAAAGCAAGGTGGATGAAGCTCCTAATGAACAGAATTTGAATGAGGAAGTACCTAAAGGTCAACAAGATAAATAGAAATAGGCTAAGGCACAATTGGAATATGTTGTCCCTGAGTGGCTTGACAAGGAAATAAAAAGAAAACAGGTGGTAGTAGAAGATAGTCCACCAAATTGGGATGCACTACTGGCCAAAGTTGGAAAAGATAAGGGTAAGAAAAAGGCTAGAGTGATCTCAAGAATTGAAAGGGATGAGGCACATAACAAGGTTGTTCATGTTGCTACCCCCGTTCTAGGCAAAAATAGAGATGATGTGGCTAGAAGTGATTATAATATATAGACTTTTAATCTTGGGCCTACATCAATTAAACAGGACATTGAAGATTATGAAGGCTCCAGCACAGTCATTGTGGATAGGTTGAGAAGGGAAATAAAAACCAAGCAGGAGCTAAAGAGAGAAAATGAGAATCTCAAGAAGTGCTTGGAGGAGTTAATGAGGCCATTACAGTCAATCAATCCATCTTCCTCTACCACCAATCCTCTGGCTCAGGAGACCATAACTGAGCTTGAAAAGATGAGAGCTTCCACCCTTGCCACTGTAAATTGGTTGAAAGGGGTGCAAATCAAGGGTGATGAAGCTATCAAGGAAATTTTATGAACTGGGAAAGATTATGTCATGACAACTGAATGGTTGAAATAGGTAATGGCACAGGATAAAGAGGACACCGACCTCCTCCTACAGAAAACTAGGACCCTAATGGAATACACCTAGGATGGATTGGTGAATGATGGGATTCTTCCTTCTTCCAGAGCTTCCGAGCCATGGGAATGGTTTGAAACGCTGCAAATCCGGCAGAAAGTGCTTAGGAAAATTTACAAACAGAGAAAGCATATTGATGACATCCTGGCTGGCGTCTATGATGGCTCCATTGCCTTCTTTGAAATTATGACAGGATGAAGGAAAATCGCGCCCAAGTGCTTGAGCCTGGAGAAGTTGAGGGAATGGTGGCACGATGGCTATGCACCACTTGATGATGGACCTATCTCCGAGCACCAACTGGATGATGCGGCCACCTACCTCGCAGTTATTGATGAGCATGTAACATGTAAGGTTGACTGGGATAGGTCGGTCAAACATTCAACGGAGGAGATTGCGTCCATTGATAGGCAACTTAGGGTTGTGCCAGTACCACCTATGGCCGACTTGGATGCAGCGTTCTTGAGGCTACACAAAGAGTCAGATCAGCGCAAGGACGACAGGGAAAAGGGTTGATGATGGGCGGCGGCGTGATTTGTGCTTCTCATTATTTTCCCACGCGTCGACCGGGCTGCATCATGGATCCAGGGCTGACCTCGACGGGACGCACATTTATTGCCTATTTGACCCATTTCGACGACCTTCTTGGTCGGGTGGTTGCGTAGAGTTATTGCTACAAAACCCTTGCCTGCCCGTCGCGTTTTCTCTGGAATTTCTATATATTGGGCATTTGGCCTCTTTGTAAAGGGTTAGAAAAGTTAGAGGAATTAGACAGTTGGAAATAGTTTGAACTTGTAATCATAATATAGAAGTAGGGTAAATTAGCAGGTAGCTGCTCTCAAGCAAATATTGTAATAGAAAACCAGAATTGTTGCTACAGTGGATAATTCAAATATAAGTAATGTCATTGTGATTTGGTGCCATACTGGTATTCTCTTGTCTTGCATGGTTCTTGTCTTCTATCTTGAAATTTGTTTTGAGGAGATTAGTATTTAGCTTAAATTTTATTTAATAATGTTGGTATTTTAATACTTAGATGTTGCAGCAGTCCTTCAATCCATACTTTTCACAACTAACTGACTGTTAGTTGCTTTGCAAAGTTACCCTGGACTTGATATTCCTTGTGCTTAGTTCAATCATGAATGTTGTTCATTTCAACTGCAATAGGGTTATTTGAATGCATGTTCATGATTTGAAAATCTTAAGAGCCTTAGAAGATTGCACTGTTTTTTGTAAGGTAGCAGATTTATCTAGGCCAAGCAGGGATCAGTTTTGAAGGATTGGTCCATTCGGGTATTGGTTGCTTTCATTGTTAATCTTAGGAATAGTGTTAGATTTAGAAATCTCTTTAGAATCCTCACTCTTTTGTATTTCTTTTATTTCTGGGTTTAAATTAGGATTGAAGCGTCACCAGTTTGTTAGATCTGACAAAATCGATTCCATAGCTTTCTTGTAGTAAGGTCCCATTGTGATTACCAACAATTTCACATTTATCACTGGGTTGTTTATGCACTGTCAAGACCTAAAATTAATACCTTGGGGTTATCTCTTGAGGCTTGCTAATAGAGATTTACCTTTTAAGAGAGATAGGATACTGCATCTTGTTTGTGTTGTTGTTGTGCAGAAACAACGATCAACAAATAGTAAGTGACAAGTTACTTTCTTTCCCTTCTTTTCATCACTTTTCATCACTTTTCATCTCTTTTTACTTTTACCCACTTACATACGGTTACCATCTTTTCCAAAATTTATAATGTAGATATTCTTCAAATAAATATAACCAGTACTAGGGTAATCTATTTTCAATGTCGTTTGATGTATTGGAATCGTGATTCTACACCCAACATCATCATTTGTCTATCGTTATGTGGCATGGTACTTGGAAATTCCCTACAATATGATATTTCTTATTCGACGTGGCTAGATTACTACCTTGATTCCACCTCTATAAAGCAAGCGGAATCAAGGGGGGGCATACATCTACCTTTGAATTAGATTCCTAAGAGTTACATAAAAAATATTTTTGAGCAATTAACGGGTGTGTTGCAGGATGTGGTTCCTAATGTTGTGGTTGTGTAGATAACTACACCGAAGGCTTCATTATCTCATCCTTTTGAATGTGTATCCTTTTATGTAGTAAGGTGCATTGTTTAGATTCCTTTAGCTTACATATGCACGTAAAGTCATATGGGTGCTAAAGTGGGGGCTAAATGTGCCGTAGAAAATTGGACCCTCTTGAGAAAAGAGACAATTTCTCACATAATTAGACCCACTTTTGAGTCCCTTCACATCGTTTCCCTTCAAAATGACATTTATAAGCCCCTTAGACCTATTAATTTGACATAGAGGCCCATTTCACATGTGAAATCAAATTAAACTCGACAAACAACATTTAATAACATCATACCCCGACAACCCACCTTCAAATAGCAGTAGTGGGACCCATTTTCCACCTTGGGCAAATGAGTCCCCTCTGGTGGGACCCATTCACCAAGGGTGGCGAATGAGTCCCCTTTGAGGGAAAATTCAAAATCAAGTGGGAATTCAATCAATTAACTTTTGTTTCTGGTGAATGTCGGCCTCTTAGGTCTAATTAACGGGAAAATAAGGTGTTATTTCTTATAAATACACATTTTAAGTCATTTTACACAATCTTTTTCATCTCTTATGATCTCATTTTCATTCTTCAAGAGTAATTCCAAAGGAAAAGCATTCTACAACAAGTTTCATCATCAAAAGTTGAAGTTTTAGGACAAAAAACTAGGGTTTTTATAGGTCTTGAAGCTCACTAATCTTGTCAAGATCCAACATTGAAAAGGGTTGATGATGGATTCCTATGGTGAATCATGAAGAAATCTAGGGTGAAGAGGTGCAACTAGCCACCAAATCATGACTAAGGACTTGTTTTCCTATTGATTTCATCTTTCATTTTCACTCTATCTTCATAATAAGGTTTGAATTGTATTTATTTAGCATTTTCATGTCATTTTATATCCATGTTTCATGTGTTGTAAGGTTTCTATGGTAGCTATCTTGCATCATTTCAATCAATCTTGCATGTCGTGTTCTAGAACAATAGAATAAGACCCTCCTTATGTTTCAACATTTCCTAGTCTTTAACACATCTAAGGCTAGGGTTTATGCAGATTTTTCTCTATTCAAGGTTTAATTACCTACCTAGGGGTTTGACCAAGGAAAACCCCCCATTAGACCAACTCTTTTAAGTTTTTTTGTAGGGATTTTCTGAGATTTGGAACCGGGTCTCCGTCAAAATTTATTGTGCAAGTGTCAACATATAGATCTAAGTTTTGAGTTTGTAGGAATCAAAAAGTGGACTGATTCGCCATGCTTGGTGAATGAGTCCCACCTAAATATGTAGATTTGAGTTAGATGTTGTTTCAAATCCCCAGCTGTCAGAAAACAAGTTCTATGCAGAAAAGTTCTAACCCGAGACTGATTCGCCCAAGGTGGCGAACAAGTCCCAATTAGCCCAAGTTCAAAATTCATCAACTTTCCAAATTGTTCTCAAGTCCTCTACAGCTTTCCAGGTGCACATATTTTGAGAAATATATTTTTGTTTGGTTAAAAGTTGCATTTTTGTTCATTATTTATTCTTTTTGAAAACAACACTGTGTTTTCAAACATTGCATAAATCTTAGCTTTGCATTCATTTTCATTCATCTAGACTAATCCATTGCATTTAGTTAAGTCCATTTACATTAAAAAACCATTGTATACATCCTAATTTGAGTGATACATAAGCATTTTTGGCCCCATCTCTCTCCTTTTAGGTGAAAACCCCTAGAAGTGCAAGAGTAGTTCTTTGGGTCCCAAAAATCTATGTTTCAACTAGTAAAGGTCAAGAACAAGTTGTTGATTAGAGAGGTAGATTTAGAGGCAGTGGATTGGGTTTTAGGGGAAAATTTTGTGGAAAAATTAGAGGTTCAAATACCTTTTCTAGAAGATGTTATCATTGCAATCAATTTGGCCATCAAGCATGGAAGTGCCCAAAGAAACAACCTTCTATTTCACATGGTGGTGAAAAGAGAGTTCAATTGGTGCAAGAAGATGATAATGACAGTGTAAAATCTCCAATGCAATATGTTGCTCTTGAGGTTGGAGAATCATTAATGGTCAGAAGAACACTCAACAAAGCATCCAAGGAGAAGGAGCCATCACCAAGACAGACACTCTTCAAGACAACTTGCAAGTGCATGGGAAAGGTATGTAAGGTTGTAGTTGATTTAGGTAGTACTGATAATATGGTTTCCATTGAAATGGTTGAGAAATTAAAATAGCCTAGAATACCACATGATACTCCTTATAAAGTGTCTTGGTTGAATGAGGATCAATTTGTTTTGGTGAATGAGCAAGCTTGGGTTGAGTTCAATATAGGAGGGTACAAGGATAAAATTTGATGTGATGTGTTACCTATGGATGTGTGTCATTTTTTACTAGGAAGGACTTGGAAGTTTGATATACATGCCTTTTATGATGGTTGAAGCAACACTTATGAGATACAAAAGGATGGAGTCTCTTATACATTGACACCCTTGAAAGAAGATGATAAAGGGCATATCATGAAACCTAATGTGATAATGTTAGGTAAGAAAGAGTTTATAAAGCTAGTGGAATAAAAGCATAAGGAGTTTACAGCCACTCCTAAACATGAAGGTACTGAGATAGCAACAATGAAGAATGATTCAATTTTGAAGGAAAATGATATTGAGAAGGTCAAAGATGAATTGATTGTGGAGATTCAAGAGTGGGTTAAGAAGCATGTTGAGGTGGTGATGAAAAAAAAAATGTTCACTATTTTCCAAAGAGGATAGTGGTCATTCAAGGATTGGTAAATATGAGATTGGTAAACCTGAGGTTAGTCATTTCATATCAGGGGTTTGTAAACCTGATAAAATAGCAGACACAAGGGTAGATCAATAGATGGAAGAGATAAAAGGTAAGAGTGAGGAGTATGTTACTAAGAAGGTAAAAGAGGTGTTCCACTCCTTGTTTTCAAAAGGATATATTGACCAATTCATTCCTTTTATATCAAAATCTAATAAGCCTAATGAAGCAATAGTTGTAGGTGTACTATAGCAGAAGGATGAGAAGGGAAGCACAAATGGGGAGATTGAGGGTGAATTGCAAAGAAATATGGGTAAGTTCAAGCATGCATCAAGAGTAAAGAAGAAGGCAGTGCAATACAAGGCACAAGGAGGTGTGGTTGTATATGAAGAAGCAACTTTGACAACATTTTTAGATGTAGCACAGATGAAGGATCACCTATCAAGTGAAGGACAACGATTTCAAGTGAAGAACTAGTCATAGGCAAGAGACAATGCATGTTTTCAGTACTTGAATCATTGGAAGGGATTACCAGATGAAAAGATACTTGGAGATCAATGAATGATGAGATCCAGCATGGTTTTGTTGCAACATAGTCCTCAAGGGGACTTGAGTTCCTCTTTTGTCTAGGTGCATGGTGCAGGGGAACCTATTCAACAACATGTAAATAGGGTATAGTATTGGATTTTTTGTTTGTAGTCATGTATTTCAATGTAATAAGGTCTAGTGAAACCATTTCTAATGTTTTTAGTTGATTAGAGTCTTTTAGGGTCAGTTAGAGTAAAAGTTGTCAATTCTTGCAATTGTTGTCATGTTGCAAAAATGGGAAGTTCAACGATCAAGAAGTTTAAAAGGTTGTTAGAGTCAGTTGTGTTGGTTGGTTTCAGATGTGTCAGGCTTAAATACACCATGGAAGGGTTGAAGCAAGGTTTTGGAAGTAGATTTGAAGATTGAAATTCAATAAAAGTTGTGTTTTCTATGTTGAAAAGGCCAAATTTGTTGCTACACGCTCTTGTACAACCTGGTACAGCCTAAGAGTGAAATTTTATGCAATTGAGTTGATAGAGAATTGAATTATCTTCATTTTGGTCTTTGTCTAATAAGTTTGCATTGAGTTTAAAGGATTTTATTGCATTTATTCTGAGAGCAACCTTGAAACCTTGATTTGAGGGTTTGAGAGTGTAAATATGGAATAAAACACCTTTCCACCCATGGGAATCTCTATAAATCGGTGGAATGGTGTTAGATAGGTTTCTTTTCATGTTTTTTGAGTTTTCAGGAGCAAGAGAGGCATATTTATAATTTTTTGTTGATGCCCTAGATAGAAATCACCATGTTTTAGGCATGAAAATATGGCTAGGGGTTAGGGTTTGATGAAAAAGCATTGGTAAAGAGTGAGAGTTGGTTTTGGAAGCATGTGTAGGCCCTAAATGAAGTTTTTAAGGAGTTTATGGAGAGGTTTGAGGCTAGGAGGGCTAAGAACCAATAAACCCCTATGTGAACAAGCCTAAATAGGCCTAAGTAGTGTTTTGAAGTTTGGTGAATTTTTGGGTGTTTCAATTGGAAAAGGTTGTTGTTTTTGAATCGATGTGACCTAGTTGAAGTCATGTAATAGTGATTTGTTATTGGGTAAGAGTTTGCATTGTATTTTTTTTGTAAAAGTGACCTAATTGGGCTTAAGGGTAGCGTAGTAGCAAGTTTTTGAGGTTTGTGTTACAAAGGAACCCACCTTGGAAATTTGATATGTTGTAGAACTCAAAAATGGGTATTTGAAATAGCTTTGAGATTCTAGGTTGGTGGCCTAACATGGAAGTTATGAGAGAAAATTAGGGTTTTCTAACCTACTAGGAGAATGGTGAGTTTGTAAGGGAAAACCATGAAATTGGGATTCTAAGTTTGGAAGCTTGGTCTGATTGAGTTAGTTTAGAGTGGATTTGTATTCTCCCTCCCTATTATGCATCACAAAGAAAATTTATTTTTTGTTGTCAAATGGGAAGATGAACCTTTGGAAGATAGTTGGAAAAGCGTTAAAATGCCTTGTATCATTGATCAAAGAGGTTGTAAGTTGGGTTGTTGAAGTTTTGAAGAGAAAACAATAAAAGAACCCTATTTTCTGCAAATTTGAATGAGTTTCTTGTTGTTTCTTTGATTTGTACATGATTGTACAGATTTATATTGACCTACAATTGATTGGAGATTAATCTAAATTGAGTCTACTTTATGTTTCTTTTGGTTTCATTCAAATTCATCAAGTTTTGAAGTAGATACAAGGATTTCTTCCTAGGCGGGTCCAAAACCCTAATTAGGGTGGCAGTGAGCAAACAAAAATGCTTAAAATCCCATCCCACCAATGAGAACTCCTAAAAATTGGGGGAATGGTCTATATTTATATTATTTTCAATGTGGTAAAGTTGCAGGGGCAGGAAATGAAGTTTGCATGTGTGGAGAAGGCTTAAAAGTCTGATATCAACATGTACTAGGCTAAGAACCCTAAAGGAGGAGAACTAAATTATGTTGCATCAATTAGAAGGTGGATTGGGCCATTGTGAGATGTTGGAGGGTGTGTGTGAACCCTTCCTAGGCCAAAAGATTACTTGAACAACCTTTTAGAGTCTTTTGGAGACAAAAACCCAAGTTGTTTATAAGCCTAAATGCCCATTAAGCCTAATTCCAAACAGGACAGTCAATTTTTGACCTTTTCATTTCAAAGTAGACCTATCTAGTTTTTGGATATGTTGAAGAGTGGAAAAAAGGGTATCCAAATATGTTTTCACAGTCTGGGTATTAGGTCTTCCCTAGAATTTTTTGACACAAATGTCATTTTGAAAGGCTACTAGGTTATAGCCAATTTGTGAAGGAATACTAAGTAGTTTGAGAGTCCCAGTTTCTTGAGAGTCATTTTTGGTCTACACATGTTGTTTCCACCTTGTTTGATATGTTTCAAGTGTGAGTAGAGAATTTTTAGGCATTGATGTCTTATTTGGGGTTTTGTGACCTTTGAGAGCATGTTCCATTTTGGAAGAGTCTTGAACTTTGAAAGAAAATTGAACCCATTGTTGTGAAATATGGTATCAATTTCCTAATTGTTGCCTGGTGCAGGAGCACCTACACCTTGTGAAGTCTAAGTTGATACCTAGGTGTGTCTTTTGTTATTTTATGCTTAATAAGGTCTAAAGGACCAGTCATAATGTAATTTGAAAGGGTTTTGAGTCATTTAGTTGAATTTGTCAGTTTGATTCATAATGCAAAAGCCATGTGAAATCATGAGTTTTAAGGGACATGGGGAGTAGGGTCTTATTCCATGTTAAATAAGGTCTCAATGACCATTTTCAATGTATTGGAGGGCTTAATAGGTCAGTTAGGTGGTATTTGCAAAAATCAAGTTGATCAAGTTGTAATGGGATAGTGATTAAGGGAAAAATTGGCAAAATTGTCATTTTAGAATCTAATTAAAGGGTGGTTATGGAAGTTGAATGCCCCAAGAGGTAGTTTTCAGGTGATAGCATGATATATTGTTGTAATATCTCGAAGCGGAGGCTGTTGAAGAAGTTTGGAATGAGTTTCTAATAAGAAATTTGCTGTTTTTTGTGTTTTCCATTAAGAAAATTGCTGATCACGTGCATTGTACGACCTGTACGTATTGTTCCACACTCCAAGCATATAATGGATGGATAGATAATTGAATAAGATTTCTTTTGGCATTTGAATGGTGTTATTTCATTGAGAATCGAGTGAGATATCCTCATTTTACTGTCGGGTGGTCTGAAACCCCATGTTTTTTCTGTTTTCCTGAACTTTGCAAGCATTGTACGGATCTGTACCACCACCATATGCTCTGAGACTTATATAATCTTGTAGGGGCATGAAATATCTTTCATTTAAATCCAATTAGAGGTTCTAATATTGAGTTTTGAGGGAGATCTCTTCATTTTTCTGGGACTGCCTGTTTCTAACTAATTTGAGGGTTTGATTGGTGTAAAAGTGATGTTATAGCCATTCCACCTACTGTCCAGCCCTGTAACTCGGTGGAATGACTTGTTTCATGGTATTTTACATGTACCAATGGTTTGGGAGACAGGAAATGCAACTTTTATGGTTTTAGGGTGATGCCCTAGGGTGTTTTCATGAGTTTCCATGAGAAATTGAGGAACTAAAGTAAGGTTTTGGAAAAATATGATTGGAACTATAGATGTGATAGTGTTTTGAGTTGTCTAAGGTCATTTTATGAAGGTGTGAGGCACTAGAATGTTGTGATTTTTCTTGGAACCCATATTTTCATTAAACCCTCCTCAAATTGGCTTAAAATGAGGTTTTGTGGTTTGGCTAGTTGGAGTAAGTTTCTCTCGAGGAAAACTATGTTTTTGGGAGTTTGAATACATTTTAATTTGCTGCCACCTCTGCATCATTGCCCCTACTCTGCATCACTAAGGAAGAGTAGATTATAATATTGGAATTATGGGAATATAGGGCATGTAAAGAAGGAATGTAGAAATAAAATTAATTCCTTTGGTACCTCCATAGACAAATATTTTGATGAAAATTATATTGATTCTTTATTTATTTCTACTATTACTATTTGTGATGATGCTACACTCATTAATTAAATTCCCTCCTACCATATGAATCCTCATAAGGAGTTGTTTGTGTCTTACAATGATTTGATGGTGGGGAGGTTTTCCTTGGTGATATCACTACCCACCATATTTTTCGTAAATAAAATGTAGAATTTTTTTAGTGATGGGAAGATTAAATCCACTAATAATATTTTGTGCATTCCAAGACTTGCCAAAAACTACTTTATATATCCAACTTTAATTATTTTGGAATGCATGTGACTCTTAAAAATTTTGGTTGCATGTTGGTGAAATATATTTTGATGGTAGCTAAAGAATCTAATATTGGGGACAAATTAAGCTAAATAGCTCCAAATTTTGTAACTTTGTCAATGTAACTAGAAAATGTAAAAAATGTGTGTATGTTGTGGTGCCAATGTTTGGGTTGCATTGGAGAAAAAGGTTTTGAAACCATGATTAATAAGAAGAAGGTGGGTGGTTTTTCTTATTCTAATGAGCATTGAGTTTTTTGTAAAATAAAATAGATAATACTTTTATTCTAGAGGTTATAAGGTAAAGAGATTAGTATAATTCATTCACTTGGATTTGTTTGATCTAGTGGTTGTAGACTTTATGGGAAAATCTTGATGTTGTGTTCCATTCATTAATGATGCCTCGAGATACACTTCAATTTATTTTATGCACACTAAATCCAAATTTTCACTAAGATTAAGGAATGTAAGGCCTTGGTTGAAAAGAAAACAAATCACAATATAAATTTGTGATATCAGAAAATGGTAGTAAATATTATTCCAAGGAATTTAATAAATTCTATCAACATGTAGATATTATATAGAAAAATAAAACCCTTACAATAAAATTGGATCAAATAAAAGGTGAATGTTGAAAAGAGCCAGAGGTATGAGTGGTACATATTTGGATCAATTATTTTGAGCAAAGTCTGTGAGTAATACTTTTTACATGATTAATAAATCTTCTTTTTTATTTTTATTGAAAAACCTTATGAATTTTGGACTAGTAAGAACTCTTTTATTTCATATTTTATGGCCTTTGGTTGTGAGACTTATGTTCATGTGTCTCAATAAATCAATCTAAATTAGATTCAAAACCTTATAAATGCATCTTCATAGGATATGGTGAGAATATAAAAGACTATAATATTTGGAATTCACAAACCCAAAAAAATGTTTGTTCTAGATATGTGATCTTTAGGGAGCCTAGAGTTTTCTTGAGTTCTAAAAACCAAAGAAAAAGGGACAAAAATTGATGAATTTTGAGACTAAGGTCAAGAAGTAAGAAGATGCACATGTAGAAAAATAGATTGATGGATTAGAGTATGGTGAGAGTATAGATGATGATATGCAAGATGAGCATACAAAAGAATAAGCAAAGCCCCTTACTGCTACCTTAAGGAGATCCATAAGAAAATAGACAATAAAATATAGATGATGGCTATATCCCACCATATTTTTATTATGTATTTTCTTTAATGAGTATTGATGATGAACATAGATACTTTAGGGACACTCTTTATTCAAAGGATATTGACTTTTGGATAGAGATCATGCATGAAGAGATGATGGCCCTAGATCTTTGTGGCACATGGAATATTTTAATTTTTCCCAAGGGAAGAAATCCCATTGGTTACAAGTAGGTGTATAAAAATAAAATTGAAGTAGAGGGAGGGTTAGAGAAATATAAGTCCAAATTGGTGGAAAAGTGATACTCCCAAAGAGGGAGTTAATTTCAATGAATTTTTTTTTCTATTACTAAGTTAAATTTTATTAGATTCCTATTATCTATTGTTATAGCTAGTGATTTTGAGATCAAGCAAATGGTGTTAAAACCACTTTATTTTATCATGATTTTGAGGAGGTTATTATATTCTACAACCTAATCATTTTATTTTAAATGAGATTAAATATTTGGTTTGTAGGTTGAAATGATCATTGTATGGTCTAAAATAGTCACCTAGTATGTGGTGCTAAAAAAAATTGCATTGCTTTTGGGTTTTGTTAAGAGCGGGGAGGATCATTATGTTTATGTTAAAATTATTGATAATCAAATTCTAATTATTATCTTCTTTTTGGATGATGTGTTTTTTATTTGTAATAGAAAGGTGATGATTAAGGTGATCAAAACTCAATTTTTTGATACAACTATGATGCAAGAGCATCCAGGTCCACAATGTTGGGAGATTGTTGGATGTTGTGGATGTGTTGCTAATATGTGGTTGTCATTTATGTCAACACTATTAGTATTTGGTGTATCTATTGTTGTATATGTCGAGGATATTGAGAAAATTATAAGAAAAAGTATTCTAGGTTCCTAGTAGAACTGTGCAGGTCATGAAGGCATTTTCTTTTGTACGTAAAAGATTAGCTAATGTGGTTTAAAGGGTTCATTGTTGAATGTTTCTAGATCATCTACCAGAAATTTTAGAGGTCCGCGTAAATTTTTTAGTATGTTGTGGTCTGATAGTGTTTTGTTGGTCTTTGTCAGTGTTCCTAAATGAAGATTGTATGATTTTGGTTATCTCAGTTGTTGCAGATGCTTCTCTATTTTTTCTTGGTATTCTCATATGTCTCTAGTTCATTCTCTATCTTTGTGGTATGCCCACATTAATCGATGAGCTCGTGGTTGAAGATCTTTGTGCACATATTCGGTTTTTCATTTTTTGGCAGACATGTTGGTGATAGCGTCTTGTGGATCTTTGAAGTGAAATTAATTAAAGTCTTTTTGTATTGGAGATGTTAATTTGGGTCTCCACTATGTTGTGGTCGACCTTGGTGGATACGCATTAAAAGTTTATTTGTGAAATTGGGTCGACATTGCAAATATATTTTATTTTCTTGGCCGACAAAGTTGTGATGGAATCTCCTATACTAGATATATAAGAGTGATTGTGTAATCAATGGAAAAAATGCTTTGTGTGCTCCTATGTGTGTATGTATGAATATCATTACTGAGAAAAGTGTGAAGAAGATTGTACGAAGTGTGAAGAAGTGTTGAGCTTAATTGGAATTGTAATCAGGCTTGTGAAGAAGATATTTTCTTAGTTCACATCTTGGATTGTTTTAATACAAACCCTATTGTTGGAAAGTGAGTCCTCTTTTTTAATTGAGCAGTGAGCTCTAGGAAGTGTGCCTAAATGCATGTGCATTTCCTTTATTATTTCTTATTATACTTCTAACAAAGTATAATCTTGTGGACTAACATCCACCGTGGTTTTTCCTCTAACAAGGTTTCCACGCAAACAAATCTTGGTGTTATTTGTCTCTCTGATGTGTTGATTGCTTGTGGTTAATTGCTTATTCATCAGATCTGAGATTAAGGATATGTTAAGTTAGAAAAAAAAAAAAAATTGTGACAACTAATTCACCCCCCCCCTCTCAGTTGTTTGTCCTTGTTTTTCCAACAATTGGTATCAGAGCTAGTTCCTCTGAAGAAGTCTAACAGCTTGAGGTGATCTAGGATGGAAACATCAACATTCAAGAAGGACAATCCTAGATTTGATGGCACCAACTACTCACTGTGGAAAGTCAAGATGCAATTTCATCTGCAATGCATTGGTGATGCTTATTGGAAGATTACAAAAGATCAATATATTATTCCTCAGAATGGTCCCTCCATTGCTGATGAGATCAAAGATGTTGAAAGTAATACCAGAGCTATGGAAGCATTGGTGAGCGCCCTAACAGATTCAAAGATGGCTAGTGTGATAGGTCTGCAGACAGCTCATGAGATTTGGATGAAGTTGGAAACTTTGTATGAAGGAGATACATAGGTGAAGATGGCTAAGCTATAGAGCTTGAAAGGAAAGTATGAAAATTTGAAGATGGGTGAAGATGAAAATATTACTTCTTTTATGTAGAGAGTAAATGAAATAGTGCTAGGTATTAAATGTGTCAGAGGTTCAGTGAGGATGAAATTGTGGCTAAGATACTCAGATCCTTGCCTCCTTACAAAATGAAGGTTCATGCTATTGAGGAATTTACGTCTGTGAACAAGATGACAAGAGATACACTGATAGGGAAGCTTGTTGCTTTTGAGATAAGTAAATTTGGTGAATCTACACCAAAAACTAAATTTGCATTGAAAGCTACTGTATCCGAAGTTATAGGAAAAGATACAGTCTGGGAGAGAGCTCTAGAAAGATATCTAAATATGATGAAGAATTAAAATAGCTCAAAGACAAAGAAAGAGAAGTACAAGAACTAGAAGCACTGATTGCAAAGCAAGAAGGAAGAGGAAAAGGTAAGTATGAAGATGTATTGCCTATTAAATGTTTTTCATGTAGTAAGATAGGTCATTTTGCTTTAAGATGTCTTGAAAGAGTTCCTAGGACTAAGCCTAGAAAAACTAGATTCCAAAAGAAATCCTACTTTGCTGAAGAAGTAGTAACTGATGATGAGTCTAATAAATATAATGGAAATGAAGATGAATGGGATTTCATTGCTATCATTGAGAATAAACATGTGCCTACTGAATCTACTGAAGATAAGAAAGCTCTTGCAGCCCGAGTTGGGGAGAAAGATGAGTGGGTCATTGATAGTGGATGTTCACATCGTATGACCAGTGATAAAAGCAAGTTTGTGACTCTAGAGAAGTATGATGGTGGGGTTGTAAGATTTGGAGATAACAATGCTTGTGTGATTCGTGGAAGAGGTTCTATTAGCCTTGGTGGTAAGGAAAACACTGATGATGTTCTCTATGTTGAAGGCCTAAAGCATAACTTATTAAGTGTTGGAAAGATGGTACACAAGGGATATGATTTGTAGTTTAAGAATGGAAAATGCAAGATTTGTGGGAGTTCCAAAAACATGATTGCTACTGGTGTGCAAAATAAAGTTAATATTTTTCACTTAAATACTGCTAGTGGAAGTTGCTTAATTGCTCAAATAGATGAAATTTGGTTGTGGCATAGGAGGTTGTGTCATGTAAACTTTGACAACATTATCAAGATAAGTTCTACTCAAGCAGTAAGAGATCTGCCTAGGTTAGTGAAGCCTGGTAATGTAATCTGCCAAGAATTTTAGATGGGTAAAAAAACTAGAGTCTCCTTCCGAAGCAAACAATTTCATTCAAATAATGTGTTGGAACTGCTACATATTGATCTTTGTGGTCCCTCTAGAGTTAGAAGTATTCATGGAGAAAGGTATTTTATGCTGGTTATTGATGATTACTCTAGAATGGTTTGGGTTTCCTTTTTAAGAGAAAAGTGTGAAGCATTGGAAAAGTTCAAAAGTTTCAAGGCCATGGCAGAAAATGAAAAAGGTTTGAAAATCAAATGCCTGAGATCTGACGGAGGTGGAGAATTCATTTCAAAAGATTTCAATTCTTATTGTGAAGAACATGGAATCAAAAGACAATTATCTGCTCCTTGAACCCCTCAACAAAATGGAGTTGCAGAAAGAAAGAATAGAACAATTCTGGAAGTTTCCAGAACAATGATGATGGAAGGGAATGTGTCTCAGATGTACTGGAGTGAAGCAATAAGCATTGTTGTATATACTTTGAACCAGGTAAATGTGAATGGTAATTTTGGTAAGACCCCTTATGAATTATGGTTTGGTTACAAGCCTACTGTTAAGTATTCCAAGGTCTTTGGAAGCAAATGTTATATCAAGAGAGATGATGATATAGGAAAGTTTGATGCTAGAAGTGATGAAGGGATCTTCCTAGGTTACTCCACAAAGAGCAAGGCATACCGATGCTATAACAAAAGACTGAGAAAGATTGTTGAGAGTGAAAATGTCAGAGTTGATGAGGACTCTTTCAAATCATCCAGATGATGCAACTATGATTTAGATGAAGAAAACACAAATCAAGGGAAGAACAATCAAACACCAAATCTAATTTAGATTATTCCATATGTTTCAGTGAAGCAACCACAAGTTGTTCTGGAAAATCAAGTCAGTTAGGAAGCAAAGACAAGTGCAAGTGTAGAAGAAAGTTCAGAAGACACAAAAGTCTGAGAAAGTCCCAAGACTCCAAGGTATGTAAAGTTTAATCACTCTGAAAGTAAAATCATAGGAGATAAGAGCAAAGGAGTACAAACTAGAAGAAAAATTGTAGAAGAATATTGTCTGATTTCCAAGATTGAACCTAAGAGTGTCATTGAAGCCTATCAAGATGAACACTGGCTAGAAGCCATGAAAGAAGAACTGACGCAAATTGAAAAGAATGACACATAGACACTGGTTCGTAGACCCAAAGACAAGAATGTGATTCGTACTAAGTGGGTATTCAGAAACAAACTGAATGAGGAAGGTGATGTGGTCTGGAATAAGCCAAGACTGATATGTAAAGGGTACTCTCAAATGGAAGGTATTGATTTCGAAGAAACCTTTTCCCTTGTTGCTAGAATTGAAGCAATAAGATTATTCCTTTCTTATGTTGCTTATAAGAACTATAAAGTCTATCAAATGGATGTAAAGTCTACATTTCTGAATGGGGAACTAGAAGAAGTGTACATTAAACAACCTAATGGATTTCAGCTAACAGATAAGGAAGACATGGTTTGTAGATTGAAGAAAGCTTTGTATGGACTCAAACAAGCCCCCAGAGCCTGGTACGCCAGATTGGAAAAATATCTACTGAAGCTTGGATACCCTAAAGGTATTGTAGATAGTAACTTATACTTCAAGTTAGATCATGATAAGGAGTTAATCATAGAAGTCTTTGTTGATGACATCATTTTTGGTGGAAATGATAATCTATGCATGAAGTTTGCTGATGAGATGAAGAGTGAATTTGAGATGAGCATAATTGGTGAAATGAAGTTCTTTCTCGGATTGCAAATTACATAGTTGGACCAAGGGATTTTCATATCTCAGTCCAAATATGTGAAAGAGCTGCTGAAGAAGTTTGGTATGGAAGACTCCAAACTTGTTGGTACTCCCATGCTAATCAAATGTAAGTTGACTCAGAATGATGAATCTCCTAAGGAAAATCAAACTTGGTACAGATCAATGATTGGTGGATTGCTCTACTTGACTCAGACTAGACCAAATATTATGAATTTTGTATGTATGGTCGCTAGATTTCAAGCTGATCCAAAAGAATCACATGTGATTGTTGTCAAAAGAATCTTTAGATATTTGAAAGGAATAATTGACTTTGGACTTTGGTATCCAAAGGATGATGATCTCACTTTGTGTGCTTACACTGATGTGGATTGGGCTGGTGATGTAGATGACAAGAAAAGTACTAGTGGTGGTTCTTTCTTCCTAGGGAAGAAGTTGGTGTCTTGGTTAAGCAAAAAACATAATTCCATTTCTCTATCTACTATTGAAGCAGAATATATTGTTGTAGCAAACAACTGTACTCAAGTGATATGGATGAAACAAATTATGAAAGATATCAAGGTAATATATGAAGAGCCTATTGCCATATACTGTGACAATTCAAGTGCAATAAATATCTCAAGGAATTTGGTACTACACTCTAATACAAAACATATATCAATCAAGTTTTATTTCTTGAGGGAGAAAGTGAATGAAAAAGAAGTCAGACCGGAGTATGTGCCTACCAAAGAACAAATTGTTGATATATTCTCCAAGCCATTTTCGAAAGATACTTTTGAGTATCTCAGAGGAATGCTAGGGGTAATTACCCCTCATAATAGGAACTAATACTGCATTTACTTGCATCAATCCGTGAGCCTCATTGCTATATCATGATCCAGATTGATGTTTCTATGGCTGCTACTCAGGGGGAGTAGTTAGATATGCAAATATGTGGTTCAGAGCGTATGGAAAGGTCATAGTTACCTTTTCCATTGATGTCAAAGGGGGAGAAGAGTAATGTGAAAAACATCTTAGGGGGAGAATAGCTACATCAAAAATCTTTTCAGAAATGAAGTTGGGTTGATGGTACTTTTCACATCATGTGTTGCCATCAATGCCAAAGGGGGAGATTGTTGGGAGATTGTTGGATGTTGTGAATGTGTTGATGATATGTGGTTGTAATTGATTTCAACACTATTAGCATTTGGTGTATCTATTGTTGTATATGTCAAGGATATTGAGAAAATTATAAGAAAAGGTATTCTAGGTTCCTAGTGGAACTATGCAGGTCATGAAGGCATTTTTTTCTATACGTAAAATATTTATTGATGTGGTTTAAAGGGTTTATTTTTGAATGTTTCTACATCATCTACCAAAAATTTCAAAGGTCCACATAAATTTTTGAGTATGTTGTGGTCTAACAGTGTTTTGTTGGTCTCTGTCAGTGTTCCTGAATGAAGATTATATGATTCTGGTTATCTCAGTTGTTGCGGATGCTTCTCTATTGTTTCTTGGTATTCTCAAATTTCTCTAGTTCATTCTCTATCTTTGTGGTAATCCACATTAATTGGTGAGCTTGTGGTTGAAGATCTTTGTGTGCATGTTCATTTTTTCATGTTTCTGGCCAACATGTTGGTGATAGCGTGTTGTGGATCCTCAAAGTGATTAATTAAAGTATTTTTGTATTGGAGATGTTAATTTTGGTCTCCACTATGTTGTGTCCAACTTTGGTGGATACACATTAAAATTTTATTTGTAAAATTGGGCTGACATTGCAAATATATTTTATTTTCTTGGCCGATGAAGTTGTGATGGAATCTCCTGTAGCGGATATATAAGAGCGATTGTGTGATCGGTGGAAAGAATGCTTCATGTGCTCCTATGTGTGTATGTGTGAATATAATTACTGAGCAGAGTGTGAAGAAGATTGTACGAAGTGTGAAGAAGTGTTGAGCTTAATTGGAACTGTAATCAAGCTTGTGAAGAAGCTATTTTCTCAGTTCACATCTTGGATTGTTTTAATCCAAACCCTATTGTTGGACAGTGAGTCCTCTTTTGTAATTGAGCAGTGAGCTCTAGGAAGTGTGCTTGAATGCATGTGCATTCCCTTTATTATTTCTTCTTATACTTCTAACAGAGTATAATCTTGTGGACTAACATCCACCGTGGTTTTTCCCCTAACAGGGTTTCCACACAAAAAAATCTTGGCGTTATTTGTCTCTCTGATGTGTTGATTGCTTGTGGTTAATTGCTTATTTATTAGATCTGAAATTAAGGATAAGTTAAGTTAGAAAGAGTTTAAATTTTTGTGACAACTGATTCACCCCCCCTCTCAGTTGTCTGTCCTTATTTTTCCAACACACAAGTAGTCTTGCATCACCCAAAAAAATTAGGTTTTCTTTCTATTTTAATGCAATTTTGGTGTGTTTTTGTTAGTTCTTGGGGTTGTTTCTTCTAAATAATTTTTATATCCAATTTTGGAAAACTAAGGGCATCAATTTGTAGAAGATCTTAATGGGTATCTACAGTTCAAATTTGGTGAAAAAGGGATGAAATTAATGAAGTTATTATCTTGTGGGTTTTTGGTCTACTATCAACTTTGCAAACTTCTCAACTACAACCAAATTGTAATATTTTGGTATTGAACTGGATAAGTTTCATTCCTTGCAACTAGTTCATATAACCTTTTTTATATTTGTGGGAATATTTTATACATTTGACTTTGTGGGAAATTTATGCCTTATTGGATTTTGTAGGTATCTTGTGGCCAAGTGAATTTGTGATAAAATGTTATTGAAACCTAAAAATGTGTCAATCACAAAAGGTTTAGTTCAATAAGAAAGCTCCATACAAAGGGAAAAATGTATGGAGTATAAGGATTTTCAAGTGATCTAGCTAGTTGTGGGAACCCAATAGTGAAGTAGTTTATGGAAATTCCACTTCTTGTGGAACTTCTACTTGCTACTTGTTTGTGAAAATTCCTCTTCCTATTGGTTCTTGAGATTTTTGGGTCATCAAGCTTTTATTTAATTCCTTATCCATTTTCATCTTTCAAGAACTCCTTATCCTATAAAATTTATTAGTTTCTCATGGCCATATGAACTTTATGAGTAAAACCTAGTGCATCGAACATTGTCAAGTTAAATCAATTGGTTCAAATAAATAAGATCATTGACGACATTAGCATAATGTAAGTTGACTTCTATAGGATGATGACATCACCAAGAATGATTGAAGATTTTTATTGGCCTACTAAACTTGAGGCTAGATTTATTATCTGATCTATTCGTTTGTAATCTTCCCATTGCATCTACATCCATAAATTTTTAGCTACCACTAAACTTGCAAAATTTTAAATTGTTACTACACTTTGGCATTTTTACAATGAATTGGTGGTTGTGACAACCAATATTAGATCTGATTCAATTTACTTGGCCATCATTGGATAAAAGGAAGTGTTTTCTTTATTTTTAGGGTCCTTTTTGTAAGGAACAAATTAAATAAGGTCCAATATGTTACTTGTTAATTGTGGTATGTGTAGAGTCTAAACTAATGTATTGTAAACTTGGTAGAACTTACACAATTCAGAGGGTTAGCTAACTAAACAGTCCACTCAACATTGTAAAGACTACATTAATATGTCAACCCAGGGTCTATAAACTTGTGATGGTGCAACATTGTATATGCCTTCAAAGACTTGAAAATACCTAGGTTATCTTCTTCAAGTTATTCTAATTTTTGGAAATCATAAAATTGCATAATAGTGAAAGAATAAGCTAGAACTAATGGCTATAGGTACCCATAGCTGAAACTATAACTGAATTTTTGTAAATAAAAGATCACATATCAACTCAAAACTAATCAAAACCAACAACTCAGCTAATTTAGCCTCCAGAGTACTACTAGTTAACCATTACATGCACGCTCATGAACATTCATTACCAATAAGCGAAGTATGAGATTCTAATTTAACTTTCACTTAGTTCATGAAGTAACGATAAATAGGAAACAACTATTTAAACAAAAATAAACAACTAGAAAATGAATTGAGGAACAGTTACCTTGAGTGGCCTACTCAAGTGGTTATTCTCACTTAACTTAAACCAAATATAACTAAAAAAATTCTATGCATCTATTGAAATTGACTTCATTCATTGCATATCATGAAATATTACATAAGATCTTCTCACAAATTGTATTCAATCATTATGAATATTCATCATGTCTTGAAATTGAAAATAACTAATAATGAAAATTGAAAACCAACTAACTTCTCTAAGGACCCAACCATCGGCTATATACAAGTTCAAGGGAGTCTTATTCAAAGAAAAAACTAACTACAATCATAAATTTCCACTCCTATATATCAGAGTGTACAGTTAAGATTGAATTGTCCAAACTATAACTGAAAGGAAAGAAGAATCCTAATAGGATTGAAACTTTGTAAAAGAGGATTGCATGTAAAACACACAAACATTTATCAAAATTGTATTAATAAAGGATTCTTCCTCTTTTAGTTCTTATTAACTTGTTATAATGATGCACATTCAATCTCCAGCAAGTGTCTTTAATCAACAATTATCACATTCAGCTTAATCTGGAACTCCCATGTTTTGTTGTCCTAGTCTTCCTTTTGTTGCAAGTTCAGCTTCCAACTACTACGTGCTACAGTTCCTCCTTGGATGAAAAAAGGTTATTTCATAAAGCATGTATATAAGACTAACTATCATAATTAAAACATAGAATTTTATCCAAATTTCATACATATCTTCATATAAACCATGCAATACTATTATGTCATAACCATATTTTTATCATTATATTTTAGGTCCAAGTCTGCATAATAAGTATGAAAAGGTAGTATAATATAGGAGTATTTTTTGGAAATTATATCTAAAAGTGTTTGGAAGTATGCATGAAAGTAACATAAATTAATCTAATAACTAGACCTGTCACTCCCCCCAATTAGAATTTTGCTTGTCCCCAAGCAAAACACTACGGGGACTAATTATACTGTAAGGTGGTTTGCCTCAGGTCCATAACAACATTAACTCTCTAGATCTATTTCAAGTAAAAACCTTTGTACTCTACAAGCTGACTCATTTTAATATGCCCAGCTCTCTCACATTCCTCACCTTTCTCCCCAGTCTAGTATGGAACTAGATAGAGCAACATAGGTGTTTGAAATGTAAGTGGCACTCAGTAGATTCCCCTATCAATACCAATCATCAAGTACCTACGTACCCTTAGTATTGAACGGGACAACTAAGAGGGGGGTGAATCAGTTGTCACATATTTAATCTTTTAATTCAATCACCAGAACTAATTCTTAACACTTCTTAAATGATTAATCATCAAATTCTAATGAAAAAACTTAAATCCAACACCTAAACACAATAACACCAAGTTTACATGGAAAACCCAATAAGGGAAAAACCACAGTGAGGATTATCTCACACTATAGATAATATCAAACCTGATTACAAGAGGCTCACTACTTGAGAAACAAGGCTCACTACCAAAACAAGAACTCATTGTCCAACAAGGCTAACAACCCAAAGGGATCACTGCCATAGAGATACAAAGAAGACAAAGAAGACCTATTATAGAGAGTATACAATCTCAATGCAACAAAGGATTTGCCATAATCATTCATAGACATGCATGAATAATAGAGTTCACCTTCTACTCACTACATCCAAAAACTTGGAATTTAGGCTTCACACTGATCTTCCACAATCACATCACACACACTCACTGAATAGCATCAATGTCACATCTATCTGCTCTTTTTCTTTTCACTAATATGTCTTCTTCACTCTTGTATATATTTCACCACTAACTCATCATGTATTTATACTATCTTCAACTTTGAAACATATCCAAAGTCATCCATCCAAATTCAAATTCAAGTTAGGTCAGCACCAAACATCCTAGGGTGGAATTAGAATGAGGGAAACCCAAACTCATGCTTCATCAGGACCAAAATAGATCCAACACGCTTTATCAAGTTTGAAAGTAGTGTTCAACACAAGGTCGGCCATGTTGGATGTTGTGGATATGGTTGTTGATATGATAGCATCAATAAACACAATAACACCAAATTTACATGGAAAATCCAATAAGGGAAAAACCACAATGAGGATTATCTCACACTATAGATAATATCAAAACCGATTACAAGAGGCTCACTACCTGAGAAACAAAGCTCACTGCAAAAACAAGAACTCACTAGCCAACAAGGCTAACAACCTAGAGGGCTCATTGCCATCGAGATACAAAGAAGGCCTATTATAGAGAGTAGACAATCTCAATGCAACAAAGGATTCACCACAATCACTCATAGACATGCATGAATAATAGAGTTCACCTTCTACTCACTACATCCAAAAACTTGGCATTTAGGCTCCACACTGATCTTCCACACTCGCATCACACACACTCACTGAATAATAGCAATGTCACATCTATATTCTCTTTTTCTTTTCACTAATATCTCTTCTTCACTCTTGTATATATTTCACCACTAACTCATCATGTATTTATACTATATTCAACTTTGAAACATATCCAAAGTTGGCCATCCAAATTCAAATTCATGTTAGGTTGGCGCCAAACATCCTAGGGTGGAATTAGAATGAGGGAAACCCAAACTCATGCTTCATTAGGACCCAAATAGATCCAACACGCTTTATCAACTTTGAAAGTAGTTTTCAACACAAGGTCGACCATGTTGGATGTTGTGGATATGATTGGGAAACTTGCTACTTTTGAGATAAGTGAATTTGGTGAATCCACACCAAAGACTGAATTTGCATTTAAGGCTACTGTGTTCGGAAATAACAGAAAAATATATAGTCTAGGAGAGAGTTCTAGGAAGGTATCCAAGTATGATGAAGAACTGAAACAACTCGAAGATAAAGAAAGAGAAGTAGAAGAATGGGAAGCATTGATTGCAAAGCAAGAAGGGAGAGGAAAAGGTAAGTATGAAGATATATTACCTATTAAATGTTTTTCATGTAGTAAAATAGGTCATTTTGCATCAAGATGTCCTGAAAGAGTTCCTAGATCTAAACCTAAGAATTCTAGATTCCCAAAGAGATGCTACTTTGCTGAAGAAGTAGTGACTGATGAAGAATCTGATAAAGCTAATGGAAAAGAAGATGATTGGGCTTTCATTGCTACCATTGAAAATAATCATGTGGCTACTAAATCTACTAAAGATGAAAAATCTCTTGCAGCTCAAGTTGAAGAA
The DNA here is from genome assembly GCA_007258455.2 of Sequoia sempervirens. NCBI lineage: Eukaryota > Viridiplantae > Streptophyta > Pinopsida > Cupressales > Cupressaceae > Sequoia > Sequoia sempervirens. The sequence goes on from VDFB02105785.1 coordinate 327,071,799, forward strand.
AAAGATGAGTGAGTCATTGATAGTGGATGCTCACATCATATGACTGGTGACAAAAGAAAATTTGTGAGTCTAGAACACTAGGATGGTGGAGTTGTAAGATTTGGAGACAACAATTCTAGTGTGATTTGTGGCAGAGGATCCATTTGCCTTGGTGGTAAGGAAAACACTAATGATGTCCTCCATGATGAAGGTCTGAAGCACAACCTGTTGAGTGTTGGATAGATGGTTCACAATTGATATGATCTACAATTCAAAGATAGAAGATGCAAGATACGTGGAAGTTCCAGAAACTTGATTACAATAGGCAAATAAACTCAAAGTAACATTTTTCACTTGAATACTATCAGTGGAAGTTGTTTGATTGCTCAAATAGATGAAAGCTAGTTGTGGCATAGGAGATTGTTTCATGTAAATTTTGACAACATTATCAAGATAAGTTCTACTCAAACAGTAAGAGATTTGCTTAGATTAGTGAAGCCTACTAATATAATCTGCAAGGAATGTCAGATGGGTAAACAAACTAGAGTCTCCTTCCGAAGAAAACATTTTTATTCAAATAATTTGTTGGAGTTGCTACATACTGACCTTTGTGGTCCTTCCAGAGTCAGAAGTATTCATGGAGAAAGGTATTTTATGTTGGTTATTGATGATTACTCTAGAATGATTTGGGTTTCCTATTTGAGAGAAAAATGTGAAGCACTAGAGAAATTTAAATGCTTCAAGGAAATGGAAGAAAATGAGAAAGGTCTGAAAATCAAGTGTCTGAGATCTAACAGAGGTGGTGAGTTCATTTCTAAGGAATTCAACTCTTATTGTGAAGAACATGGAATTAAAAGATAGTTATCTACTCCCTGAACCCCTCAACAGAATGGAGTTGCAGAGAGAAAGATTAGAAAAATTATGGACGATGGAAGGGAATGTGTCTCAAATGTACTGGAGTGAAGCGGTAAGTATTGTTTTGTATACTTTGAACCGAGTAAATGTGAATGGAAATTCTGGTAAGACCCCTTATGAGTTATGGTTTGGTCAGAAACCTACTATTAAGTATTTTAAGATCTTTGGAAGTAGGTGTTATATCAAGAGAGATGATGATATAGGAAAATTTGATGCTAGAAGCGATGAAGGGATCTTCCTAGGTTACTCTACTAAGAGCAAGGAATACCAGTGCTATAATAAAAGACTAAGAAAGATGGTTGAAAGTTAAAATGTCAGAGTTGATGAGGACTCTGTCAAATCATCCACATGATGCAACTATGATTCAGATGAAGACAACACAAGTCAAGTAAAGAACACTTAGACACCGAATCTACTTCAGATTATTCCATATGTTCCGGTGAAGCAACCTCAATTTGTTTCGATAAATCAAGTTAGTCAGGAAGCTCAGACAAGTGCAGAGGCACAAACAAGTGGAAGTGTAGAAGAAAGATCAAAAGAATCAAAAGTCCAAGAAAGTCCCAAAACTCCAAGGTATGTAAAGTTGAATCATTTTGAAAGTCAAATCATCAGAGATAAGAGTAAAGGAGTGCAAACTAGAAGAAAAATTGTAGAAGAATATTGTCTGATATCCAAGATTGAACCTAAGAGTGTCACTAAAGCCTATCAAGATGAACATTGGCTGGAAGCTATGAAGGAAGAGCTTACACAGATTGAAAAGAATGACACATGGCTATTGGTTCCTAGGCCTAAAGACAAAAATGTGATTGGTACCAAATGGGTATTCAGAAACAAGTTGAATGAAGAAGGTGAAATGGTCTGAAATAAGCAAGATTGGTATGTAAAGGCTATTCTCAAATGGAAGGGATAGATTTTGAAGAAACCTTTGCCCCTGTAGCTAGAATTGAAGTTTTGAGATTATTTTTTGCCTATACTACATACAAGAATTATAAAGTATATCAAATGGATGTGAAATCTACAATTCTAAATGGGGAACTAGATGAAGTGTACATTGAATAGACGAATGGATTTCAGCTGACTAAATAGGAAGATATGGTCTACCAACTAAAGAAAGCTCTATATGGACTTAAGCAAGCCCCCAGAGCATGGTACGCTAGATTGGACAAATATTTGTTGAAGCTTGGATTCACTAAAGGTACTGTTGATAACAACTTATACTTCAAGTTAGATCATGAGAAGGAGTTGATTATAGAATTTTTTGTTGATGATATCATTTTTGGAGGAGATGATAATCTATGTATGAAGTTTGTTGATGAAATGAAGAATGAATTTGAGATGAGCATGATTGGTGAAATGAAGTTCTTTCTAGGATTACAAGTTACACAATTGGACCAGGGGATTTTCATATCTCAATCCAAATATGTGAAAGAGCTACCGAAGAAGGTTGGAATGGATGACTCGAAACCTGTTGGTACTCCCATGGTAACCGGATGTAAGCTAACACGGAATGATGATTCTCCAAAGGCAAATCAAACTTGGTACAGATCAATGATTGGTGGATTGCTCTACTTGACACAGACTAGACTAGACATTATGAATGTTGTATGTATGGTTGCTAGATTTCAAGTTGATCCAAAGGAATCACATGTGACTGTTGTCAAAAGAATTTTCAGATATCTTAAAGGAACAATTGACTTTGGACTTTGGTATCCAAAAGACGATGATCTCACTTTGTGTGCATACACTGATGCAGATTGGGTTGGTAATGTAGATGATAGGAAAAGCACTACTGGTGGTGCCTTCTTCCTAGGGAAGAAACTGATATCTTGGTTAAGCAAAAAGAAAAATTCAATTTCTCTATCCACTACTGAAGCAGAATACATTGTTGTTGCAAATAATTATACTCAAGTGATATGGATGAAACAGATGCTGAGAGACATCAGAGTGATATATGAAGAGCCTATTTCCATTTACTGTGACAATTCAAGTGCAATAAACATCTCAAGGAATCTAGTACTACACTCTAAGACTAAACATATTTCAATTAAGTTTCATTTCTTGAGGGAAAAAGTGAATGAGAAAGAAGATAGACTGGAGTATGTGCCTACCAAAGAACATATTTCAGATATATTTATTAAGCCTTTTCTGAAGGATACTTTTAAGTATCTCAGAGGAATGCTAGGGGTAATTACCCCTCCTGATAAGAACTAAAGATGCATTTATTTGCATCAATCTGAGAGCTTCATTGCTATATTCTGATCTGGATTGATGCGCTTGTGGCTACTACTCAGGGGGAGTAGTCAAATGTGCGGATATGTGGTTCAAAGCGTGTGCATGGAAAGGTCGTGGTTACCTTTTCCATTGATGTCAAAGGGGGAGAAGTGCATTGTGAAAAAATCTTGTGGAGAAAAGTTTAGTTGAGAGGAGAAGTACAGAAGAAGTCAGTGTGTTGGGTTGATGGTATTCTTTTTCACATCTTGTGTTGCCATCAATGCCAAAGGGGGAGATTATTGGATGTTGTGGATATGGTTGCTAATATGTGGTTGTCATTGATGGAATCACTATTAGAATTTGGTGTATTGAATTCTGTATATGTCAAGGATATTGAGAAAATTGTAAAAGAAAGTATTCCTAGTTCCCAGTGAAATGTGCAGGTCAAGAAGGCATTGTGTTCTATACATTGAAGATTAGCTGATGTGGATTAAAGGGTTTATTGTTGAATTTTTCTAGATCATCCACCAGAAGTTTCAGAGGTCGGCGTGAAGTTTGAGTATGTGGTGGTCTAACAGTGTGTTGCTGGTCTCTGTCAGTATTCCTGAATGAAGTTTGTGTAATTATCATTTTCTCAGTTGTTGCAGACACTTCTCTATTGTTTCTTCATGTTTTCTGGTGTCTCTAGATCATTCTCTATCTTTGTGGTACATCCACATTATTCAGAGAGTTCGTGGTTGAAGATCTTGTCTTGCGCATGTTTGGTTTTTCTTGTTCCTAGCCGACATGTTGGTGATAGCGTGTTGTGGATCTTTGAGGTGTAATTAATTAAATTATTTTCACATTGGAGATATTATTTTGGATCTCCACTATGTTGTGGTCAACCTTGGTGGATTCGCATTAAAATTTTATTTGTAAATCTGGGCCGACATTACAAATATATATTATTTCCTTGGCCGACAAAGTGGTAATGGAATTTCATGTAGCAGATATATAAGGATGATTAGTTCATTGTTGAAGAAGGTGCTTCATGTGCTCCTATGTGTGTATGTGAGAATATCATTCAATTGTTGAGCAGAGTGTAAAGAAGAATGTGTGAAGTGTGAAGAGGTGTTGAGCTTAATTGGAATTGGAATCAAGCTTGTGAAGAAGCTATTTTCTCAGTTCACAAATCTTGGATGGTTTTAATCCAAACCCTATTGTTGGACAGTGAGTCCTCTTTTTTAATTGAGTAGTGAGCTCTAGGAAGTGTGCCTAAATGCATGTGAATTCCTCTTATTATTTCTTTTATACTTCTAGTAGAGTATAATCTTGTGCACTAACATCCACCGTGGTTTTTCCTCAATAGGGTTTCCACGCAAAAAAAAAATTGTGTTCTTTGTCTCTCTGATGTGTTGATTGTTTATGGTTAATTGCTTATTCATCATATCTAAGATTAAGTTAAGATTAGTAAGAAAAAATTTAGTCTCTGATACAACTAATTTACCCCCCCTCTCAGTTGTGTGTCCTTGTTTTTCCAACAAGCCAAACCAGTGTAAAACACATAGAACCATTAAGTACTGTATAAGAGTGAATTTGCACCCTAGGTGAAATTCCCCTTTTTTCCTTTATACACTTTAGAAAACCAAAGTCAGAGGCTTAAATTTACTTAATCCCACTATTGGTAGTCCACATGGAGCCTATTTTGTGTGTCGATGGAGGCGTCTCTGTAGGGGACACCCGCGCGGTGTGTAGACATCCACGCGACATGCTTACGTCCCTGGTAGATTCTTGTGGCTGAGCCAGCAGAGGCATTACTCTTCCCATTGGCAATGAATTTATAACGCCTCCTTCGGCCAACCGACCCAAATATGGTCATTTTATTCCTCATTCCTTAAAATTCATCCCTTCAACAAGCATTTGAGCCTTCTTCCAAGCACTAAGCTCACTCTTGACCACTTCAAGCATTCAATCCAACACTTTTAGCAACATTCCAAGCATTCCATTGCAACAACACCACACTTCATCACTTCAGTAGAGCACTTTTGGGACCACACCATTGTAGTAGAGGCTCAAGTTTTAAAGGAACGAGATAAAGAAGTAATGTAATGAAAACACAAAAACTACAATGTAATGAAAACACAAAAACTCACTCGCCTAGCCCCACCTTAAAACTTGAGATTGAAGAATGGTTGAAGGATTCCATAATCCTCATCATTCTCACCCTCATAACCCTAAACAATACACTTAGTTGAGGTAAGTTAGGGAAACCTCTTGTATCTTGACCCTCCATGACCTAGGGTCTTGCACGTGGTGGTCCCCCTCTCTTACATTTTTGGTGAATCTGACGTGAACCATTTTGGTTCCATTCTTGCGATACTGACAGTCCCTTTCCTCATACTCTAGGAGTGTTGTAGGTGTGAGTGTTGTAAGGATGTTGCCTTGCAACCCAACTTGCGACCCATAGTTGACGTAGCTGGAAGGTTCCAAATGTATTGCACGATGAAACCTTAATTGGGTCACCATCTTATCCATTAACCTTTGGGGATTTTTTGAGAGCATTGTCTAGTGTGCATAATGGCCGCCTTCCTACATCAACCCATCCCCTTTGCACAGCTTGTGGATAGTAGTGTTGGCATAACCTTTACTTCATAGGACCTACCAATGGGCTTTAACAGGGAACCATCTCCTCTTTACATCCCTACACAGATCAATGGGAACATCGTAGCGGGTGTTCTCATTGAACCAACATCACAAGTGAACATAATAACAAAGGAGATTATGCTAATAAAAATTTTACATAAGGATGGATATGATGCTCCTGTGAGTTTCATTCACATGCATAACGAACTTTCCATACCCCCCTTAGGTAGAATTGTCCTATCAGTCTTAGTTGGACCTAAGTCCATAAACCTCTTGTTCGATATCATCCCTAGGTCTAAACTGTTCCATGTAAAGTTGGGTATCCCTTGGTTGGTGGTGATGAATGTGGTACCCTCCCTCACCTTATGCTATCTCACATAGGGCTTCCTTGAAGGCTAACAGCGATGCCGCTAAGGCTCGAAGGAGGAAAGAAGAGAAGAGGTCTTGTGATCCTCCTTCCTCTTTCACTGATGCTTCTTCTCACTCAGGTGTGGTACCATCAGGTTCCTTTCCTCATTTGCAAGAGAACCCTTTGGTGCCCTCTTGGTGAAAGACTAAGTGTCCCGCATTCAAGCTTCATGTTTTGTCGACGAAGCCTAGACCCACTCGGTATGAAAGGAAGAAGGTCTCCTAAGGAGAGTCCTCCTTGTCTCGACCTCCATGGCCTCCTACTGTTCTTGCTCCTAAGGCAGTGAGCGGAAAGAGGCTCATTGTCGAGGCCCCCGATTTGACTCCTCATGTCACTCCCCATCCTGTTCCCCTTGCTCCCGTATAGGAACTTGTTCCTCCACTCAAAATAGTCGTAGTGGATGTTCCTATGGTTGAGTAGGAACCTCGTGTCCCTTTGCAAGCTCTAGCTTCTAACTCTGAGAGCTATAGAAACTACCTTGCATGTGAGCACAAGCACCGTCAAAAGGCTCTCCTAGCTGAGCAAGCCACCTCGCAAGAAAATGAGGAAGGAACAACCACTCCTGATTTAGGACCTCCTGCAGCGTCTCCTTCCTCCCTTCCCACTATTTCTCTTCAGCCTGATCTGCTCCCAAATTCCATTGCGAGCACGAATGTGCCTAACCCTAAACGAGTATAGGTGTTTATCGCTCCTTCGGCAGAGCTTCCTTTGCTGATGTTCGTCCTAGATATTCAACCCTTCCCAAAGTGAATGGATATAGTTAACACTTTAGTCATATCTGCCATGGTTCTTTCCTCCTCCTCCTCCTCTATGCTTCTAGCTTCCTCTGTGGGGAGTTCATCTCCTCCCACAAAGGAGGTGTTAGCTCTCAAAAACGCAGGCGAAAAACCTCAAGAGGTTGCCAATCTCTTGGTATGTTTTAGGGTAACAAACAAGGTCAAATGTTTTAGACCTTCTACTCTTCAGGCACCGCTAAACCTAGCCGGGTGTACCTATATGAATTGGGCAGACCTTACTTTTGATCTTCTCTTTTTGCAATGATTTGTCCACAATGGCAGATGGAAGTGGACAAAAAAAATCAAATTTGGTATAGATTGTATACCAATATTCCAAACTAAATCCTAATATGCTCAGTTAACAGATGTAAAGAAAATGAATGAATCTAAATGGTGAAATGCAGAGACTAGTGCCTTATTGGGTATGCGGAGTCAAATGAAATAGAAATGGGCAACCTCTTTCTGGAAAGCACTCAAATTGTTTGGCATATGTTTTGTTTATAACTTGTATAAACATGCAAAACTGTGATTACTAAGCTCTTCTTAATGATCCAGATGAATTTCCCTGATTACTGTGATTAATCAAAAGGATTTAATCTCTCCTTGAAAGAACCAGTTAATTAGCCACACAGATACAACAAGTGTGCACTAATAAACTGAATATAAACTTGTTATACCAATTTAAATAACCAGAAAATACCAACCCTAGATAAAACTTGAGTAATACTTTCAATAAGCACAATAGACAATTGACACCAGAAATAAGCAACCACATCAACTGAATTTCATTGACATCTCCATTTGAAATTATGCATCATAGTCTCACAGTACGACAATTAATGTCTACTGTATTTTTCCCTAATCTATCTAATCTAATCTAATCTCTATCTGATCCTCCTCTTTACAATTGAGAATGAACATTTATACACCAGCATCTGAAAGGACACATCGCTTCACATTCCAATGTCGGCGAGCAACTGTTCGCATTCGGGCTTTTGTTAATCATTCGCTGAAGACATTCACTGAGACATCCAGTAAGTATGCCGAAGTAAAATGTATCGTCGAAAGTCATCCTTCTATTAATCGTTGTAAGGTTATGCCATCTCATCGACACTGGAGTCTCACCGACAGTCGCCCCTCATCCTTTATGTTTCGTTGTGACCTCTGTGATGTCAGGAAGATGTTTCACAGATAATACTTTGTCTTAATGAGATGTGTTCCTTTTGTCTCATGTGTCGCTGTAACATTCTCTTGTCGAATAGATGTCATATCGGCTACCTTGTATCTTACCGAAAGTTGTCCCTCCATCTTGTGTGTCGCTGAGACAATTCATAGTCGGGGAGAGGTTTCATAGATCACTTTATGCCTCACCGAGAAATCTCCTCAAGTTCACATTTTGTCACCATGACAATACCATTCTCTCACCGATGAAGCAGTAAGTCAGCATGACATTTGAGTCGGTAAGACTGCCTAACCTCACACCAATAGCAGTTGATATAATTCCATTACATTTTTTCGGCAAGACCGGAGGCATTCGCCAAGACCATACTCTGAATACCCCTTAGTCTTACTGAGATGTATATCCTCATCGGCGTGAAATTTGAGTCAGCAAGACTACGTAGCTTCCTCCCGATAGCCTTTTGATGGAATCCCTTTGTGCTTTATCAGCAAGATCTATTGACATTGGAAATATCTTACTCTGATAACCTTTTGTCATACGATATGTTTGCTTTATCACCGGTCGGCAAGGCACCACGAATTCACTGAGACTTCATATCGAATACCTTTTGCTTGGCCAAAGTGTTTGCCCGTTCTGTGCTAGTCAGTGAGACACAAAGAGTTTGCTATGACATTACCCCGATGAAAGATCCTTCACCGATACGTGTATCCTTCTGCCACCAATCGGTGAAACAATAAGATCTCGCCAAGAGTCCATTTCGAAGAAGACACTCCTGCCGAAAGATACCTACATGTGAACTCCAATCGCTGTGACATCAAAAACGTCTTGCCAATAGGCAACACAGACGTATATCGACAAAAATGTACTATGGGTCAGGGAGACCTTGATAATCTCATGCTGATATGGATCACAAATTGAAATACTTAGACCTAGATGGATTTTATGGGGAAAATATGGGAAAAATGTGAGCAAAATATTATGAAGAAAGTCCCTGAGCATATGGTGAGGACTCGATTGGAAACTTAGGGATATGAAAAGCTTGTGAGATTATTCAGAAATTTACAATTCTAACAGTGGCTCCGTCTGGGGATGAATGATTGTGAGATCATTGCAAGGATGCAGATCTTTGGGTGAGCAGACCAGACACAAAATGAAAAAAATGGGAATTGAAAGAATGCAAAATGGAGATGGAGATGAACAAAACCCTAAACTACTGTACATGGAAAAATTATTTTGAAAGAAGGAAAATCAGGATTGTCTATGTACTGGCAAGTCCTGCTCCTTTATTTCCTAGACTACTGTGCATGGAAAAGAATTTTAAAGAGGATCATCAAGATTTGTCCATGCACTGGCAACCCTTAATCCTCTATGTTACTCAAGAGAAAAAATGTTTCAGAAATTGCCCATGTACAGGAAATTCCTGATCTTCACTAGCCATATTTTGTAGATAGTACAAATCTTCACCTCTTTTTCCAACAACCACAAAAGGTCCCAGCCATAATGCTTCAAACTTCCCATGCTTGCCCTTCTCCTGGAACCTTGCATTCCACATCAATACCAAATCACTTTCTCCAAATTTTCTATCCTTCACCTTTTTATCAAATAGATACTTCATCTATGTCTGTAACTTCATGTTTTGGTTTTGGGAAAATCTCCTTATTTCATCAAGTTCAACCAGTTGCTCCATTCTCTCTTCCATAGGTTCTAGAATATCCAAATCTTCCTGAAGGACAAACTTGTAGACTGGTAACAAATTCTGCAAAGGCATCCTGGCTTGTGTTCCATATACTAATTCAAATGGGGACTTTCCAATTGCCTTTTTTACAGTGATTTTGTCAGCCCAAACAACTAATTTCAATTTTGAATCCCAAGCCTTCTTGCTCTGACCTAGCATCCTCCTTATAATCTTCAGAAGACTTTTATTACTAGATTTTGCTTGACCATTGGCTTGTGGATGGTAAGGAGCTGCATAAGAAATGGTAATACCATATGTGCTATAGAAGTTTCTGAATTCATCTGATCTGAAACACATCCCATTGTCAGTAATCAGTCTTATTGGTGCACTGAATCTGGTAATAATATTCTCCATTAGAAAAATTTTCACCACTTTACTTGTATCCTATTTAGTTGGGATTGCTTCAACCCATTTGGTAAAATAATCAGTGGCCACCAGTATCCGCCTATGTCCACCACTTGATTTTTCTTGTACCTCTCAAATGAAATCAATTCCCCATTGATGAAAAGGGGCATCAGCCTGCAAGGGTCGAAGTGGCAAAGCTCCCTAATATTTCAATTTTCCAAAGAATTTATGGCAAGCCTCACATTTTCTTACATATGTAAAAGAATCATTAAAAACCTTTGGCCAGTAATAACCTACCCTGAGAATTTTATGCGCAGTTGTCTTTGCTGAGTAATGTCCTCCACAAACCCCTTCATGCATTTCACTTAAGACATGCCTGGCTTGTAATTCATCCAAACATAACAATAGTATACCATCCCTATTCTTCCAAAATAGATCTCCATCCATGAAGACATACTTAGATGCCTACAACTTCAGAGTTCTTTTCTAGTTGTCACTCAATCCCTCTGGACACTTCATGTATTTAAGATAATGCATGATATATGTATACCATGGAGTATGCTCAATGCTCGCAATTGGAGTCTCTTCTTCTACATTGCAAATTTGGTTTGCCTCAATATTCACTTTTGCCATCAACCTAGCCAAGCCTTGACCTCTCACCAGTTTAGTAATTTGTATCTCCATGTCAAACTCTTGGATTTTGTTAATCCATCTGCATCTTTTTCCTATCACTTTAGACTATGTTAGAATATCCTTAACAGCTGCATGAGGAACGTAAGCAACCACCTTTTCTCCAACAAGATATGGCCTGAAAGCTTTTATAGCTTTTACTAATGCAAATGCTTGTTTTTCCATTATATCGTACTTTAATTCTGACCCTTGTAATGACTTACTGAAGAAAGACACAGGCTGTTCATAACCATCCTCATTCTTCTATAACATAACAGCAACAATAGTGTGCATTGAAGTGAATGAAAATATCTGAAAAGGTTTTGCAAAATCCAGAGACTTAAGGACAGGAGCCTCCTTGATGGCCCTTTTTATGGACACAAAAGCTTCCAAGGCCTCTGCGGTCCACTCTAACTTTTGTCCTTTCTTCAACATATTTGATATGGGTTTAATGATCTCAGCAAAGTTAGAAACAAATCTCCTAACAAAATTAATCTATCCAAAGAATGACTGTATAGCCTTAACAGTTTTAGGAACAGGAATTTTATCAATGGCCTCAACCCTCTCAGGATCTATCTTAATCCCTTCTTTTGAAACAATATGTCCCAAGAGCTTACCTTTTGTGACTACAAAATGACACTTCTTAGGGTTCAAGCTGATACCATACTCTAAGGCTTTAATAAATACCTTCTCCAGATGTTGAACATGATCTTCAGTCTTCTTTGAATAAGCAGTCAGATCATCCTAATAAACCACCATGATAGCATTGATCAAATCTGCAAATGCCACATCCATAGCTCTTTGGAAGGTCACTCCTGCATTAGTGAGACCAAATGGCATTCTTATGTATACATACATTCCCCAAGGAGTTGTAAATGTCATCTTATATTGCTCAAACTCTTTGACTTTGACCTGGTTATACCCTGAAAACCCATCCATCATAGATAATAGTTCACACCCTGTCACCTTATGCAATATAGCCTCCATATTGGGTAGAGGATAACTATCTTTGAGGGATGCCATGTTTAGATTTCTGAAGTCTACACACAGCCTGATATCTCCATTTTTCTTTCTCACAGGGACCAAATTTGAAACCCATGTTGAATGCCTAATTGGTTTAATGATCCCCCCATCTCTGAGCTTTGCCAACTCTTCTTGCATTTTAGGCTCCAATGTTGGATTTATGGGTCTCTACTTTTGTCTAAATGGCTTAGCATCTAGCTTCAATGGTATTTCATGCTAAAACAAATCTTCCCTACAGGCTTTTAGATCTTCATAAGACCAAGCAAACACATGTTCATATTTTCTCAGCAACTCTATCAGCATTTTTCTAATTGTAGGGCTTATCTTCTTCCCTATGTACACCCTCCTTGGTGTCATCTCAGTCCCCAAGTTAATTTCTTCAATATCTTCCCTCTTGACTGGTGTTTGATTCATGAGGGATCGATCATTTCCATCATACACCCTCTCCAATGCCACTAATCCTTTAGGAAGCTTATTTGTTTTAAGCTGTAAGATCTCTTTTCCAAATACTGTTTGCTTCCCATCCACTTTCTCAACAAAGGCATTAAAATCAATCTCTTGGGCTTCATACTGATCTATACAGTGGAGAAACTTCATAAGGTCAGTATCATCATTGAAGACCTACCAACTATAAATGTTATCCAGAACAGCAAGCCTTGTCTTGAACTCAATTTGTGATACTCCAGCCAGTGTAATGTCATCTCTTTTCAGGGCCACATTTGCTAAAAAATCTGCCATTATATTTTTTGACCTATCAATCCACTCAATTGAGAAGACATCAAACAATTCAATTGTGTCCCATACAACATTTCTATATTGTTTCATTCTCTTATGTTTTGTTGCATATTTTGACTTAATTTGTGAAACAACCAACTTAGAATCCCCTCGAACAACCAGCAACTTGATTTTGTGTTTCACAGCTATATTCAAACCTGTTAACAAAGCTTCATACTCCGCAACATTGTTTGTACATTCAAATGCTAACAGAAATGAATACTTAAATGTAGCACCCTCAAGTGAAACGAATACTATCCCTGCTCCATTACCTTCTTGACTACAAGCTCCATCAAAGTACATCTTCCACACACCGTTGTAGTTTTGTGCAGAATGCTTCTCAATTGGATCACTATTGATCAACTCTGGCTGGGCTGGTTCTATATTAAAACTCCTAAGATCAACATCACAAAAATAATTGATCTAATTTTGTGGTACATAGTCAACAAGCTGATTCATCCTTGGCTCCCCGTACAACTTTACCTCTTGGCCATTTACTGGAATTGTTGCATAAGATAGATCAAATTGAACATTCCCACCAATAGTTGTCATCCACTGTCTTGATAAAAGCATACCAAACTGAGGAGGGGTGTCTATTACTATTATATCAATATTGTAGGCCACTTGAGGATAAGCAGATAGCTTGACTTCAACATCTTTCATTATACCCACCACAGGAACAGGTCAGCTATCCATCGCATAGCATTTACCTTCATATGTAGCCACCCTCATGCCTAGTTGTTTCATCACTCCTACTGGCATAATATTCACGACAGCACCAAAATCTATCATGCAATTCCTTAACAATTTGTTATTTATGAGTAATGTAGTAAAAAAAGGATCGACCTGTGGGGGACTTTTCAGTACATTACTCAAGCTGATTTTTGAGATATTTACTTCCTCATGCTTACTACTTGCTTGAGTAACCATCTTGTTTTCAGAATTCACATGCTTTTCATTTGTTATCAACTGGACAACACTATCTCTGTACTCCTTAATCTTCATCATCTCAAGTAGTGGAATAGACATCTTTACTTGAGATAAAGCCTGAGTGAAGTCAAAAGAAGAATTCTCCACTTTAACCATTTTCTTTTGCTCTGGCGTTTCTCTTTTGTTTTATTCCTTTTCTCTTTTACTTGGCTGATCAGGCTTTTGCATTTCTTTGTGTAATTTCTTCACTTCCTCCTTGTGAGTAGGCTTCTGTTTACTTTCATCATATTGTTTATTTTCTGCCTTTTTCACAGTTCCTTGTGTCGCCTTTTCTTTCATAAAGATGCCCCTGAGGACACCTTCCTTCTCATTTACAGTCCTATTTCTCAACCAGTACTTACTCTTTGCTTCTTCAACTGCAACAATAGTTAATCTCTTTATTTCCTCTTCAGTAAGTTTCCTCATACTGCATTGAGTAGGTATTTCAATAGAATGTGGTTCTTCTTCAGAGTCAGAAAGGATATGTTGTTCAGCCATATGGACATTGTATTTTTGATTTGAAACATCATATTCATAGCCTTCATCCTCTGAAGATGAGTACCTCTCTTCCACATGGTGAAAATTGTTTGAAGTTAAATACACTTTGTGATCTTCTCCATTGTTTCCCATCAACATTCCTTCCTCTTGCATTCTTTGGGCTACAACACAATAATCTAGGGAATGTGGCTTATCACAAACTTCACAGAAATAATTGGTATTTACCATATAGGTTCCCTTCTTCCTTAATGGATCAGGAGTCTCTTTGTTTCTAGGCCTTTCTATTATAGGTTTCCCATCTTTCCAGTTTGTGTCATAAAGCATTTCATGCAGCCTCGGCCTTTCATTCCTGTATGTGTTCTCCTGTTTGTATTGATAATTATTGGTTTGTTGAGGAGCCCTATGATTGTCTCTTTTATCAATTATCCCAGCAACCCTCCTATTGTTTTCATTTGTTAATGTTGTCTTCTGGGCTTCAACCAAGTCTCTTGGGAACCTATTTCTCAATTCATACCATGTTTTAGGATCGAACGCATTCAAATAAACACTCAACGCCACAGAATCTAGAAATTTTGATCCAGGAGGTATTTTATTCTGTAGTTTATTGAATCTTCGATTGAAATCATAAATTGAATCATTCTGATTTTTTTGAATTTGCATCAATTCATGAAGAGCAGCATCAGGTGCACTTTGATTCCCATATTGCTCGAGGAATCGGTTTTGGAATATTTGGAGCAAATCAATAGAGGTTGTTGTTAGGATGTTGAACCAATCTCTGGCTTCTTCAGTCAGCGACATCATGAATAGCCTCATATGTAGATCTTCATAAGGTACATCCAAATATTGAATGAAGGCATTGAAGCTTCTTAAATGATCTTCAACGGTAATTGCATTACTTCCTGTGAACTTAGGCACCAGACCTCTCCAACTGCCATCCATAGGGTAAGGGTATAAATGAAACCCTACTAAATCAAACTGTCTTATCATTTTTGTGTACTAATGAGGAGGAGGGTTAGGTGGGTACTAATACATTGGGTTATTATATTGTGTATTATGATGTGGCATATAATGTTGATCATGAGGCGACTGTGTGTATGTATGTTGTGTGGGAATATGAGGTGGATGATTTCGCTGTCTGTATTGATTCCCTACTTGATGGTGAGCAACTCTTGATGGATCAGAAGGCCCTGCATCATGGTTACCCTGCTTATGAGGTGGTACATACTTTAGGTAACCAGATGCCTGATTAGTAATTTAGGCTTTCTACAATTCAGCTTTTAATTCTTCTATCTCCCTCTATAATTCCAACAGTGCTTTTACTTCTTCAGGAATTGAAGGTTCATAATCATCTTGAGGATTTTCATGATCAATATGTCCATTTTGATTACCTTGCATTTTAAAATCATATTCTTGCTGAATTCTGATTTGTTAAGCCTCGAGTTTGGCATTGAGTTTAGCATCAAACTCTAGTTGTTCTTGAGGATTATAAAATGGAAATGGATTTCTTCATTCTTTAGGGGTACAAAGTTCTGCACTCGAATTATCTCTCCGTGTGTCATACCAGTCATAAGTTTCACAATGTGCCTTTGATGCTTCATCTTTGTTTGTCATGCACATGTCCTCATTTATCCTCTTTCCCTTATCAACCTTTTCATCCTTGTGTGTCCACTTACTGCTGCCAGTAGGAGCTCCAGTATGACCTCCCTTGTATTGGGATCTTCTTCCATTCATGTTTGAATAGATGCAATCTTTCTGTCAGAGTCACCACTCACTTTTTTCCAAAGTGAGAAAGTATTTGATATTTCTTATTCCCAGCGGAGTCTATACAAGGTTTCTGACTCTATGATTAAGGCCTTGATTCTGAATTGATTTGTCCCCAGTAGAGTCACCAATTTGTTAGCTCTCAAAACTGCAGGCGGAAAACCTCAAGAGGTTGCCAATCTCTTGGTACATTTTAGGGTAACAAACAAGGTCAGATGTTTTAGACCTTCTACTCTTCAGGCGTTGCTAAACCTAGGCGGGTGTACCTATATGAATTGGGCAGACTTGACTTTTTATCTTCTCTTTTTGCAATGATTTTTCCACGATGGCAGATGGAAGTGGACAAATAAAATCAAATTTGGTATAGATTGTATAGCAATATTCCAAACTAAATCCTAATATGCTTAGTTAATAGATGTAAAGAAAATGAATGAATCTAAATGGTGAAATGTAGAGACTAGTGCCTTATTGGGTATGCGGAGTCAAATGAAATAGAAATGGGCAACCTCTTTCTGGAAAGCACTCAAATTGTTTTGCATATGTTTTGTTTATAACTTGTATAAACATGCAAAACTGTGATTACTAAGCTCTTCTTAATGATCCAGATGAATTTCCCTAATTACTATGATTAATCAAAAGGATTTAATCTCTCCTTGAAAGAACCAGTTAGTTAGCCACACAGATACAACAAGTGTGCACTAATAAACTAAATATAAACTTGTTATACCAATTTAAATAACCAGAAAATACCAACCCTAGAGACAACTTGAGTAATACTTTCAATAAGCACAATAGACAATTGACACCAGAAATAAGCAACCACATCAACTGAATTTCATTGACACTCCATTTGAAATTATGCATCATAGTCTCACAGTACGACATTTTCTGTCTACTGTATTTTTCCCTAATCTATCTAATCTAATCTAATCTCTATCTGATCCTCCTCTTTACAATTGAGAATGAACATTTATACACCAGCATCTGAAAGGACACATCATTTCACATTCCAATGTTGGTGAGCAACTGTTCGCATTCGGGCTTTTGTTAATCATTCGCTGAAGACATTCACTGAGACATCCAGTAAGTATGCTGAAGGAAAATGTATCATCGAAATTCATCCTTCTCTTCATCGCTGTAAGGTTATGCCGTCTCATCAACACTAGAGTCTCGCCGATAGTCGCCCCTCATCCTTTATGTTTCGTTGTGACCTCTGTGATGTCGGGAAGATGTTTCATAGATAATACTTTTTCTTAATGAGATGTGTTCTTTTTGTCTCATGTGTCACTGTAACATTCTCTTGTTGAAGAGATGTCATATCGGCTACCTTGTGTCTTACCGAAAGTTGTCCCTCCATCTTGTGTGTCGCTGAGACAATTCATAGTCAGGGAGAGGTTTCATAGATCACTTTATGCCTTGCCGAGAAATCTCCTTAAGTTCACATTTTGTCACCGTGACAATAACATTCTCTCACCGATGAAGTAGTAAGTCGGCATGACATTTGAGTCGGTAAGACTGCCTAACCTCACACCAATAGCAATTGATATAATTCCCTTACGTTTTGTCGGCAAGACCGGAGGCGTTCGCCAAGACCATACTCTGAATACCCCTTAGTCTTACCAAGATGTATATCCTCATCGGCGTGACATTTGAGTCGGAAAGACTATGTAGCTTCCTCCCAATAGCCTTCTGATGGAATCCCTTTGCGCTTTATCGGCAAGATCTATTGCCTTCGGCAAGATCTTACTCTGATAACCTTTTGTCATATGATATGTTTGCTTTATCGCTGGTCGTAAAGGCACCACGAATTCACCGAGACTTCATATCGAATACCTTTTGCTTGGCCAAAGTGTTTGCCCGTTCTGTGCTAGTCAGTGAGACACAAAGAATTCGCTATGACATTACCCCGATGAAAGATCCTTCACCGATACGTGTATCCTTTTTCTGCCAGTCAGTGAAACAATAAGATCTCGCCAAGAGTCCACTTCGAAGAAGACACTCTTGCCGAAAGATACCTACATGTGAACTCCAATCGCTGTGACATCAAAAACGTCTTGCCGATAGGAAACACAGATGTATATCGACAAAAATGTACTATGGTTTGGGGATACCTTGATAATCTCATGCTGATATGGATCACAAATTGAAATACTTAGACCTAGATGGATTTTATGGGGCAAATATTGGAAAAATGTGAGCAAAATATTATGAAGAAAGGCCTTGAGCATATGGTGAGGACTCGATTGGAATCTTAGGGATATGAAAAGCTTGTGAGATTATTCATAAATTTATAGTTCTAATAGAGGCATAGGTTGGTCCTCCTCACGATAAAGGATGTAGGAGGAGCCCACCTTCTTTGCAAGGTGGCCCTGTGATGACCTATTTTGTCCTTGTGACAAAACCAGTCTCGACTTCCACTGAGTTCATCACTGCTCCTGAGTCATTCGGCACACTTAATAGTGAAACTCAGGCACAACTTGCGTCATCCACTCAGAATAGGCATGATGCTCCTATGGGATGCATGTTTAATTTTGTGGATGAAATCCTAACCCTATCGGTGATCTTCACAAAATCGTTGACCTTGACTCCATAAGAGCTCGACAGAGAGGACCTCGAGGGGCCCTCTTCCTTGGCCCTTGTTGCAGGAGGCCCGGATGCCCCTCCTCTTAACATTCCACCATTGCAAGATTGTCCTCCTTCCCCTTATGAGGATCTAAATTGGGAAGTGGACAACCTCTTGGATGATCAGTGTTAGGAGGAGGCCCCTCTTCTTGATCTTGTGTGCGTGTGTGTGTTTTGTGATGTGTTCCCCCATACTCGTGTTACGTGTGTCTGGATGACCCTCGTCACCCTTGTTGGTGCTTGGATATAGCCATGATTTTTGTGGTGTAAACCTTCTTCTATTTGTACCACCATTCTTCCATGTTTGTGCTTGATTTTTGATAAATTGGGGACGATGCAAAGAGTTGGGGTCATTTAGGCTTCCCTTCCATGTTGACCCAATTTTTTATTTTTACTTTATTTTTTGTGCATTCTTCTTGGTCTGGTTGGGGATTGATGATCTTTCACCTTGCATTGCGGTTACCTATTATTATATGAGCTTAGATAGATCTGACCTCGCTAAACTGAATCCCCTTGTGTCCTTTATTTGTATTTTCCTTTCCTCTTTTGCTTTCTCTTTATCTTTTCTTGAGTTGTCCCTCCTATGTGTGACAAAACTCTCCTT
The DNA here is from genome assembly GCA_007258455.2 of Sequoia sempervirens. Taxonomy (NCBI): domain Eukaryota; kingdom Viridiplantae; phylum Streptophyta; class Pinopsida; order Cupressales; family Cupressaceae; genus Sequoia; species Sequoia sempervirens. Next base: position 327,090,891 of record VDFB02105785.1, read on the forward strand.
TAACACTTCAATTTTCAGAAAATGAATTTGTTTCCAACGAATCTTTTCATGAAGGTATTTAGAAAATATCTTCCTTAGGATCGCATTCTCAACATTGGAACCCTAACGGAACGTGTTTCCTTCATCATGGATTAGCAAAGAAAGAACTTGAAGACCTTCCTCTATAGTGGGAACTGCTTTGACTTCCCTTTGCGTGGGGGCATGACCTTCCTTTCGAATTCCTTGATGAAATGAAAATATTTCGAAAGGATCCCTTGATGATGAATCATTCTAAGATGAATGGTTTCTTTTGAACTATGTGTCCCTTGAGTGGACCCCCCCTTCTTCTTCACGGTGGGTTCCCTAGTAGGGACCCTTTCTTCAGAAGCCTTTGTAATGAATAGACTTTTTCACATCTAGCCTGGGGGAAACTCAACTAGGCTCATTCAATTTGCCCTTTCGTGTCTAGCTTGGGGGCAGCCTGACTAGACCTTACTTTTCAATCAGTGCGTCCCTTGAGTGGACCCCTCTCCTTTTGAAGGGTTCCTGAGGGACCCCTTTGAAAGTTTCATGGTCTGCGTGACTGACTGCTTTTAGACACGCTCTATCTATGGGTAGACGATTTTCCACTTTTGACATGTTCTAACTGTGGGTAGATGTGTTGCCGCTTTTAGACACGCTCTATTTGTGGGTAGGTGTGTTGTCGCTTTTGACATGTTCTATCTGCAGGTAGACGTGTCACTACTTTTGACATGTTCTATCTATGGGTAGACGTGTCACCACTTTTGACATGTTTTATCTATTGGTAGACATATCGCCACTTCCTGACTCTGCGGAGTCCGCTTCCTTGGGACTTCCTCCATGCAAGAGATCTTGGGGATTGCCTCCTTACAGATTTGAAGGCTTGTAAGACACTTTGTTCCAAATTCATAGTTCCAAGCAGCTATGAAGTCCTTCACATCTCCTGCACCTTTGGGTACGCCAAACCGAGTACTGCTTCCTCGATGATTCAGGTATATTTTTCTAACCCCACTCTCTTCTTGATCTACTTTACCGAGCACTCATTAGTACTCATGCTCGCTAAAGTGGGGGAAAAATGTATAAGAGAAAATTTGCACCCTAGGCACAATTCCCCTTTTTTCCTTTATACACTTTAGAAAACCAAAGTCGAAGGCTTAAATTTAATTAAGCCCATTGTTGGCAGTCCACGTGGAGCCTATTTTGTGTGTCGGTGGAGGCATTTCTATTGGGGAAACCCGCGCGGTGTGCAGAAATCCTTGGAAGATTCATGCGGCTGAGCCAACAGAGGCATTACTCTTCCCATTGGCAGTGAAGTTGTAATTCCTCCTTCGGCCAACCAACCTGAATATGGTCATTTTCTTCCTCATTCCTTCAAATTCATCCCTTCAACAAGCATTTGATCCTTCTTCCAAGCATTGAGCTCACTCTTGACCACTTCAAGCATTCAATCTAGTACTTTTAGTAGCATTCCAAGCATTCCATTGCAGCAACACCACACTTTGTCACTTTGGTAGAGCACATTTGGGACCACACCATTGCAGCAGAGGCTTGATTTCCTCTCATTTCTCCCCCAAGTAGCCTTGAGTTCTCTTGGTGGAGGTGGCAATCTTCCCTCCCCTCTCCTCTATCACTTGGTTGAGTAGCATAGTACTGCATTGTAGTGTTTTTTTTCATTACATTGCTTCTTTATCTTGTTCCTTTGGTTGTTCGTGGAGGTGGAAACACCTAAACAGGGGTTTGATTAAGGTAGGCCCCTATATAGCCCCCCCAAAATTTTCTCTCTTGTTGTGTGTAGGTGGATGCACTTTGTAGAGCTAGCTGGCGAATAGGCTCTTCTACGAGATCATCTTCGTTACCTTAGCTTTGGTATATCTACTTTATCACCTTCGTTTGTACTTCTCATATTTTATAGTGTTGTTTTGTTCTCTTATAATTTGTTGAGCTAGGCTGTTAGTCATTTTAGTGAGTCCAACCTTGTCTTTGTTGTAATCTAGTCGTATAGTCTACAACGCACTTTCGAGACGCCAGCACGTCGCGTTGTCATCCAAAGTCTGCGCTGACATCCTTGAGCAGAGAGCTCCCTAAGGTGTAGAGTTGGACCTAAAAACTGACTCGCCTAACCCCACCCTAAAACTTAGGATTGACGAATGGTTGAAGGATTCCATAATCCTCATCATTCTCACCCTCATAACCCTAAACAATACACTTAGCTAAGGTAAGTTAGGGCAGCCTCTCACATCTTTACCCTCCATGACCTAGGGTCTTGCACATGGTGGTCCCCCTCTCTTACAAGCATGAACCTTCTACTTACTGAAATTATCTTCAACACAATCAAGGAAACTCAACTCTAGAACCGGAAGTCATAAGACTTCATCAAAGAGAAATCCAGACCAATAACATTTCTCCCAGACCTAAACCAGAAACACAAAAAACCACAATTCACAATTGGTGAATATAACTTGCACTATACAATGAATCAATGGCCAAAAATATGGATATAGCATCTTCAAACAACCATGATTAAACTAGACAAACATAAGAGAAAATCCAAAGAAAAACCCAGAGAAACCACTCAACATATCTTCATTATAATTTTCTCAATATCCTCAACATATACAACCAACAACAACTAGTTGATAACTAGTTGATTTGTTGATATCAATGAAAAAACCTTCAATATTTCCATTCTTGCAACACTTAAAAGCATGGTGGTGAAATTTTACATTGAATGAGGTTCCCTTTTATGTAATTTTGAAGTTAGGTTGTTCCATCTTCTTTGCATGTAATTGTAGCATTATTGTCCTAGACTTAGCTATTTTTTGCATTCTTTCATAATTTTCCTTCCGAATTTTCATGATTTTCTTACCCACACCCTTATCATCAATGAGCTTCAACCATTCATCAATGACTACATTAGGGTTTTTAACTTCTTTCCTTATGGGGAGAGCAATTGATTTCTCTTTCTCCTCATATCCTCCATTATTTCACCCCTGAGTTGTTCATTTCTACAATAAGATCCCCTACAAAAATCAGAGGATTCCATTATGTCTCATCTAGCACTACATCATTGTGTAAATAATATCCAGACAACTGATCTTGATGATCAAGTGTGGAATCAAAAAAAGAATTAAGAAACTCAAACTTTCTACTCATACCAATTGACTGTTTACTAATTAATCTGCTAAACTAAAAACATAGAAATATTTCCTATAGAAACAATTCGCATTTCCTTGCTAGTGGTCTACATTTGATGATTTGTGCAAATTTTTCAGCTACTTCCTCCAACCTAACTGCTGATCTGCTTAACTCCATGTCTTTCTTTTCAAGCTGCATTGCATGCTCTTCAATCAAAATCTCTTTTTCTTTTTTCCATTTTTCCTTTTCCTGTGAAAACTCCTCATTCAATTTCCATAACTGATGACCAAGTGACAAGGTGGTATGGTAAGTTGGAGTCCTAATTGAAGGAGGTTTTTGATCTGGTATTACTAGTTCTCCATCCCCATTCTTAGTCATGACCAATTGTGCTAGTAAATCAAGCTTAATGTTGTGGCCATACATTTGCAACTTCTCTTCCATTTCTTGTATTTTTGTTTCCCTCTCCTTGTCCTTTTGTTCATATCTTTGTACTAACTCTTCCAAGTGTTTAATCATATCCAAGGCTTCTTGAAGCTCCTTCCTAACATATCTTTCCTCTATATACATCTCCTCCATATCCATAACTTCTCATTACCTTCCCCTTCATAGTCTCCATGGATGGGATTGTCCAGGGTTCCCTTTTGTGTTTTCTTAGCAGTAAATATATCTTTTGATTTTGAATCAAAAGTTGTTAATACATATCTCTTCTTTTCACTGCCATATTTATATTACCAAGGATATATCCATTTCCTTCAGAGTTTGTTTCTACTAATGTGACATATTCCTGTTGTTCTTTACTCTCTTCTTCTTCTTCATGCTTCTCTATGTTTCCCCCCACAACACCTTATTTATTTAATCAACCTGAGCATCTAGGTATGATTATCTCTTTCTAATCTTTCCTCTTCTCCTTTTGAACACCCTTCTTCTTCTTTGGAATGTCCTCTTTCTTCTTTTGAATATAACACTTCTTCTCTTTTGCTTTAGAGGGTGAAGAGGATGTAGATGTACTACCTCTCTTGCTCTTTTGTCCTTGTGATTTTGAAGAAGATGGAATTTCCTCAATTATGGGTGACCTAGACTCTAGCTCATTAGGTTCCTCATGCTCACCTTGGCTATAGGTAGCTAAAGCCATAGGTGAGACATGAGGGATTTCCCTTACAAGTTCATCTTGAGATTCTACATTTTCAAGTGCCACAAGTGCATCTAGCAAACTATTAATATCTATACACTCCTTAAAATCTTCCCAATTCACTTGTGGGTACTAAATCCTCAAACTTCTTTTTATCAATAAAGAAATTAAATCATGATGAGATAGAGAGGTGTCACTTTTTTTCCTTTAGTATTATGATGCCATCCATTTCAACAAATTATAAAGAAATTTCAGTACATTCACTAACTTATTATGTCGAAGGTGACTAAGTAGTTTAAAATGTAATTATATAAGAGGTTTTTCCTACCATCACAGGTGATATATCTAACAATGTAGGAAGCACAGTTTTCCCATAACCAAGGAAGAGAGAGTCTCTTCATACCTTATGATGATGAGTCTAATTCCTCACCTCGTTCACAGAATTCCTCCCTAGTTGCCACTGCGTCAACACGTGTTGGAAACTCTTCCCCAATTCTCAATAACCCAGTGACTTGTGTAATGGTGGTATCAAATGCATCTAATGGTAGTCCCTTCACCATTGCTTCATCATACTCAATTGTATCTACAAACTTTCTTTTCATATTATCACTGAATTTTGTGAATTTCAAGAAATAATCAAGCCAGCCAACCCTGGTAAAAATGGGTAGAACCATTGCATCCTCCAGAATTTGCTTATGAGTTGTCGGCTCCCACCTAATAACATCTCCTCCCATTATGACTTTCTTTTCTTTTCTCAATTATCCAATTCAGTCTTGATAATTCAACTCAATCCACTCTACCTCCCTCAAAACCCTTCTTTATGTCATTTTTTTGTGTTCTTCTACTACCATATCACAATTGCAACTTCTTTTCTCAATACCAACACAATTTGAGCTCACAATCAGGTTCTAGGTTGACTCTAGTTTAAACTAAGCTCAAGTGTTCGGGGTTTGAAATTGTAAATTGAAAATGGTAGCAAAAATATAATGTATTTTAGGAGGGTTTTGCATGTCGTGCTTATCTATTGAATTTGATTTAGGTGGCAGATTTCAGAAAAAGTGAGCTGAGTTGTACCCTCCCCCCAAATTAATGATTGAAGTGACCACATTTCAACTTGTGATTGGGAAGTGGTATGATTAATAAGGAAATTAATGGTAATACTTTTTGCATGCATGAATTAATATGAAATATATAATAAAATTTTATTGAAATTTATGTTAATTATGACAACATACCTCACATACCGACTTGAAAAGATAACTGATCACCGCACTTGTAAACTAAAAAGCTCGTATATGTATTTTGTAATGATGTGACTAGTATTAACTACATGTGAATGGATTGTGAGGTGGAAAATGAAAATTTATGGGATGGATTGGATGTTTATTAGTTGGTGATGTGACAACTCGAATGGTTCAAATGAGAAGTGGCAGCAAGAAATAAAAGATTTGTGCTATGTGTGCTTATTGTGAAATGATGGTTATTGCATGTGAAAGTTGTGAGATGAATGTGTGTGAACTGTAGTTAATGTGGTACAAATTTTTTTAAAATTTTTCTATGCCAGACAACACTATGGGTACTGATGAGCCCAAAATGTGCTCATAGTTTGGATATTATGATGAACTTTTAATACCTTTACTTTTGTTATTCATGGTTGTTTAAACTCTTTTGAAACCTTTTATGGGGATATCCTGTAGCAAAACACTTTCACGTTCCTGCAGCCTATTGTGTTGTCTTGTCTACATTTATTACCCTGTTGACTCCCTAAATGACTGGTATATCGCATATAGTTTTTGAATGATGAAATAGATTTAAATATGTGATTAATGAATGGATATTGTGTATGTGCCATACGCCTTTTCTTTCACATCTATTACCTTGTGTTTCGCAGGTTGTTGAAGAAAGTATGATTGAGTCAAGCGCAGCCGATCTCGGCCTTGTAGTAAAGTCTATTTTCTGCATGACTTCGAGGAAGCTCTGGCGAAGACTCTTTGACCGAAACCGTTGGGAAGGATTTTTAATGACAGTCAATCTAGAAAGAGTGGAGTGCTAGATTCTCTCTGGATCGGGTTGAACGGATAAATTCATTTATGAAGTCTGTTCCTTGATTTTTGGATACACTTTACTTCCACGTCTTTCTTTGTTAGGGGTAGTTAGCTAGTTGTTCTCCTGATTTTAAATAAGTGCTCCTCCTGCGCATGTGAGCAAGAAGATGGTTAGAAGTTAGATAGAAGCATAGTGATAGGGAGATAGCAGATATCATGTAAGAGTCAGTATGATAGTAATAAAAAGTAGAATTTGTATGACACGAGATAGAGTTTGTTGCTAGTTTTCATATCAACAAAGTGATGTATACCATTCTGAGTTTATGAATAAAGTTTGATGAAGTTCTGAGTTCAGCACTTGCGTAATTAGTAGATGCTTGCTAAGGGGGCCCACTTAGTAAGTATATGTAGCTAGTTAGTTAGCTATTCTTTTTCTGTTGATCATCAGTTAGATTTCATCTTTAAAGTTTTCGTACAAACTCAGTCTTGTATTGCTCCTGCAGCATCGAGAATCTATCCCTGTGGCTATTCCTGCAGCATAAGGCCAATTCATAGTTTGAGTCTCAGTCGTAGCTGTTATGATTCCTGTTTTGGTTAAATCATGGTTGATTTAAAAGAACTTTACATTGCCTTCCTGTAGCGTAGATAGAATTCTTTCCAAGTATTTATTTTGTTAAGTTGTGACCAAAACTAGTTCTTAGTGCACATATTGTGCTGTGCCATTCAAAGTATACATTCCCTGGTTTGACAAGTAAATGAACATCCATAAAGAGATATTGGTCACGTGCTGGAATGTCCAATTCCCAGGATAAGTTTTACTGTGATTTTCATATCCTTTTGTGGGTGCGACCATTTTTGGCGTCGTTGTCAGGGATGGTGTCAAGCTAAGAATTTGTCAGAAGTCATTTTTAGCATTAGTTTAGCTTGTTAATCAAAAAATTTCAAAATCCTTCAAATCACCATTCATTCTATTGCATGCATAGAAGAAGAGACGCGTTGGGAAGGTTTCTCCCTGAAAACCTGTTTGTTGAACTGCTATTTGACCTAGCCGACGAAGAACCTGAGGAAAATCCATTCGCTCTGATATTCCAGCAAGCCAATATGGCAAATAATCCACCTAATCCACCTCCTGCTTTTGAGTTTCCCATTGTTCCCTAGCGAGATACTGACAATCTTAAAAATATTCCTTCTTCACTACTTCCCAAGTTCTATGGCCTAGTTACGGAGGACCCTGAAACTTTCCTGTTTGAGTTTGATATCCTCTGTCGCAGTTATGACTATACTTCAAATGCTCACAAGCTGAAGTTGTTTCCTTCCACCCTGAAGGAAGGAGCTCTTAGATGGTTCATGAGTTTTGGAAGAGGTGTTGTTGATAGTTGGGTAGCCATGCAAACAAAATTCCTTGAGAAATATAAGGAATATTGTAAAAGTGGCAGTAAGGGAGACGATATATTCAGGATTCAGCAGAAGGAGGATGAAAGTTTGGAGGATTATATTTCAAGATTCTTGTTTTCTCTGAAAAATAACTCAAACCATACTCTCAATGAAGACTCTCAGAAACTACTTTTTCTAAGAGGGATCAGTGATGCCTATATAGACGCTCTGGACCTGATGGGAGGAGGTGATATAACCCAACTGCCTTGGGATGATATTCAAAAAATATGTCTTAATTACTCCCGAGCAAATGTGAAGAAGGGTAGAGGTCATCAAGCTACAGTGGGTAAATCTTCTTCCAATGGAGTTTCCCAGATGGAGATCACAAATTTGTTGTCTGATTTCAAGCAGGAAATCATTAACAACATGGCTACACAGTTGGACACTATGCAAGCTCGGAAGAAACATGATGAAGCTCAAGCAATCTTGGCCGAGTTCTGTCCACATTGTAGATAGAAGAAGTGTGACTGTAGATGCAAGATGGTGGCCAACATGGAGGCTAAACAGTTGCCTACTGATTTTAAGATGATAGAAGGTGATGATGATCAATTCTTCTTTGTTACACAAAGGAGGCCATGGGCCCCAAGACAAGGTATGCCTCAGGACCCTTTGCAAAATTTTGGTTCATATAATAGTCCATGGCAAAATCAGTACCCTCTAAACTATGGTCCATACTCCCAACCTCAGTGGCATAACCCTTGGCCAAATACCCAGCAAAACCGTTGGCAAGCCTCACAAGGGAACTGGCAACCACCTCAGCAAAATTAGTGGTAGCCTCCACAAGGGAATTGGCAGTAGCCTAACCAATGGAGAGGAGGCTAGCAATGGTCAAATCCAACCACAGGTTTCCTGCAGCAACCCCAGCAGCAATCCATTATGCCACCTCCTGCACCTAATCAAGGTCAGAATCCAAAATCAACCCAACTACCAGCTCAGGCGGCACCTAATCCAAATAACCAGCAACCGCAGCAGCAGCAAGTTTATTTTGTTGATCCTAATCATCAGCCTGCCTATGCTCTTAACCTGAATAATATTAATTTACGTTCAGGAACCGTGCTGCCCACACCATCTCCTCCCATAATCTCAAAATTACCACCTGAGGAGACTGACCAAGAAGAAGAAGATATCAATGACCAAGCCCAACCAAATCAGCCAGTTCAAATTCCATCATTACCTAAGTCATCTGATAAGGTGCCTCCTCCTTTCCCACAAAGATTGGAATGTGAAAATGTGAAGAAATAAGAGGAACCCACCTTTGATATTCTTGACCAGCTAAAACATATATGTGTGAAAATTTCCTTGTTCCAAGCAATCAAAGAAGTACCTATCTATGGCAAGGCCATCAAGGAGGCATGTTTGAAGAAACCAAGGAGGAAAAAGAAAGACCCTCAAACTGTCCATGTAATAGGCCAACTCTCTAACTTAATGCTAGGGAAGCTTAGCATCCCAAAATATTTAGATCCAGGAAGTCCTATCGTGGAGATAAATGTTAATGGGTTGCAAATTAAGAATGCCTTAGTAGATCTTGGTGCAGCTATCAATGTCATGACAAAGGACCTGGTTGTAAAACTTAATATTTCAGAAATAAGGACTACACCTACAATATTACAGCTTGCTGATAGCTCAACTATCAAACCTGATGGGGTAGTTGAAGACCTAGTAGTCACTTTGGATTCCTGGGAATACCCCGCTGATTTCATGGTCTTATCTCCAAAAGCATCATTGGGGGGATACCCTGTCATACTAGGAAGGCCTTGGTTGGCTACTGTTGATGCTTGCATTGGTTGTAGGTCGGGTGACATGACAATATCTAATGGATATAGCACAAAGAAACTTACCCTCTATTCTCCAGCACTGCCCCAACTTGAGTCTGGAGATGTTGCTTGGCCAGATTTGGGAGAAGAGGAAGAAGTGAACTTTGTGGCCAATTTAATGATGATTACCAGAGAGCCTTTCATTGCACAGTAGGAAGAAGAAGATATATTGTCCAATATCTTGCTGAATAACTATGGTGCTGAATACTTTCATTGTGAGAGAAATCCATGTTCCCTGCAGACTATTCTTTCTCCATCCACATCAGCTCATTATCCTGCAACAACTGATTGTTTGCACACCTTACTACCCCATGAGGTAGACATGCCATTTTTGTCTGAAGTATCAATGATAGACTTAACCTCCCAAATTGAGGTAGCTGCAGGAAAAACCTTGTGCATTAATAAAAACCTCACACGTGAGAAACAAGAATCTATGATCAAAATGTTTACCAGTCATAAGTCAACTTTTGCATGGGATTATGGAGATATAAAGGGCCTCGACCCAAAACTCTGTACACATCGCATATATATTAATAGTGACTTCAAACCTATCAGGCAGCCTCAAAGAAGAATCAATCCAGCTTTGAGAGAGATTGTTAAAGAAGAATTGCAGAAAATGTTGACAACTGGCTTTATCTACCCAATATCTAATAGTCAATGGGTTTCCCCATTGGTCATTGTTCCTAAGAAAGGAGGAAAATGGAGGGTATGTGTAGATTATAGAGAACTTAACTTAGCAACAAAGAAAGATTACTTTCCTCTTCCATTTATTGATCAAGTTCTGGATAATTTAGCTGGAAAGAAGTACTTCTCATTCTTGGATGGCTTCAGTGGATACAATCAGATCAAGATTGCTCTTGAGGATCAGGAAAAGACTACTTTTACATGCCCTTGGGGAACGTTTGCCTATTCAGTTTTTCCTTTTGGTCTTTGTAATGCTCCTGCAACTTTCCAAAGGGCAATCATAAGCATCTTCTCGGACATCTCATATGATTGCATGGAAATATACATGGATGACTTTACTGTTTATGGTACAACATTTGAGGAAGCTCAAGCTAACTTGGAAAAAGTACTACAAAGATGTGAAGATCACAAACTATCGCTGAATAGTCAAAAATGCTTCATGATGATGCAAGAGGGAATAGTGCTCGGTCACTATATTTCTGCTGCAGGAATTCAGGTTGATCCTGCTAAAATTGAGATCATCTCTAAGTTACCCTCTCCTACTAAGCAGAAGGAGGTACGGAGTTTTCTAGGCTATGCAGGATACTACAGAAGATTCATCAAGGACTTCAGCCAAATAGCAGGTCCCTTATACAATCTGCTAAAGAAAGATGCAGAGTTTTCTTGGACAGAGGAATGTGAAAAAGTATTTCTTGACTTGAAAGTCGCCCTCACACAGGCACCTATTCTGAAAGGACCTGATTGGTCACTCCCATTTCATATTCATACTGATGCCTCGGATTATGCAATTGGGGCAGTGCTAGGGTAGAAGGATGGATCAACTGAACATGCACTCTACTATATAAGCAAAAATCTGCAAGAGGCTGAATTCAACTACACTGTTACAGAAAAAGAAATGTTGGCAATCATCTATACCCTCAATAAATTTAGGCATTATATCACTGGTTATCAGATATTTGTCCACACTGATCATGCAGCAATCCGGTATCTCATGAACAAAAGCTCAATATCTGGGAGACTGGCAAGATGGTTATTGCTGATGCAAGAATTTGACATTACAATTGTGGACAAGCCAGGTAAAGCCAATGTAGTTGTTGATTTCCTTTCTAGAATTCAAAGACAAGATAACTCTGCACTCATTAAAGACTCCTTTCCTGATGAGCACCTATTTGCAATCAAGGTTATTCATCCATGGTATGCTGATATAGCAAATTATCTGGCAACAGGAAGAACTCCTCCTCAATTCTCTCTTAAGGAAAAAAGATTATTGGTAGAGAAAAATTTTAACTTTTCTTGAATTGCAGATTACATGTTTTATACAGAGCCAGATCACGTTATGAGGAGATGTGTACCAGAGGAGGACACTCATGATATACTGCATGCCAGCCATGATGAGCCGTGTGGAAGACATTTTGCTGCCAAAAGGACAATGAAAATTTTAAATACTGGTTACTATTGGCCAACCTTACATAGAGATGCAGCCAAGTATACAAGGAGATGTGACAGATGCCAAAGGATGGGAAGACCAACTCGCTCTGATGAAATGCCTCTATTTCCACAAATTGTAGTTACACCATTCGACAAATGGGGACTGGATTTTGTGGGACCAATTGACCCACCTTCCAATGGTAAGTCCTACATTCTTGTGTGTACAGATTATATCACAAAATGGGTAGAAGCTAAACCTATGAAACATGCTAGGAATAATAAAGTGGTTGAATTCCTATATGAGGAAATATTTACTAGGTTTGGTGTTCCTAGGGAGATAGTGATAGGTCAGGGAGCACAATTTACTTCTACACTTAGCACAGCTTTAGTCAATGAATACAATATACGGCATAGGAAATCAACTCCTTATCACCCCCGGGCCAATGGCCAGGTTGAGGTCACCAATAGGGACATAGAGGCCATTTTGACTAAAACTGTAGATTTGCATAAGAAGGACTGGGCCGCCAGATTACCTAAAGCTATATGGGCCTACCGTACTACCTGGAAGACTGCTACAGGATTTACACCTTTTGAAATGGTGTATGGTAAAACAGTTGTGATTCCAATAGAATTTGAACATAAGACTCTCTGAATAGCACTGGAGCTGGACATGGATTTAACAAATGCACAAAAGGACAGAATCATGCAGCTCAATGCTCTGGATGAACTCCGAAAGCATGCCCTGCAGCACACTGAGATGATACAGAATTAGCGAATAAGGTGGCATGATAAATACATTAAGGAGAAGAAGTTAAAAGTAGGAGATTGGGCTCTGCTTTATGACTCACGGTATAAGGACAGTCCAGGAAAATTATAGACCAGATGGTTGGGGCCGTATGAAATTGAGAATGTATTTGCTAATGGTACAGTTCAACTTGTTATAATTGATCCTGTTCGATTCAAACTGTTGGTTAATGGACACCGCCTCCAGTTGTACCATAAACCAGTCTCAAAATAATAATTCATGCAACAGTTCGTTCAGGATCCTGCCGCTACTCTTCCTGCAGCTGAAGGCTTTAGCCTTTCTCCTACAACTTCACCATAATTTTGAAAAACATGCTCATAATAAAGGTTTTCTTTTTAGGAAACCCCTTTTTCTTCATTTTCACTTATCGCCGCATCTCACTTCTTTATCTTCCATCCATCCATCCCATCCATCCATTCCATCCATTCATCTCGACTGCCACATCACCCATCCACCTCATTCATCCGCATCACCCTTAATTATGATATCATTCCCAACTGTCAATTCATGTCGAAGCCGTCATCTTTCTTCACACGTACATGCATTTATCAAAGGTACGCCATATCTTTTGTTATCACATATTTGATTTATTTTATTCTATTCATTTACTGCTATGACTGTACCAGTCATTATTACCCGATCTTCGCCTATTCTTTAGTACATGTGAGGACACATGTCATACTCTAAGTAGGGGGCAGGGTAATCCACTTTTAAAACCTGTCTTTTCGCCACTGCCACAATTGCTCAAATAACCTTTCTTTATTATTTTTCTGGTACTTTCCAAATATGATCGCATGTCTTTTTCATTGCATATTTTTCTTGTAAATTACAATTAAAACTGTTTGTTCAAAAATTTTATTTTTGGAAAAGAGAGAAATGTGTCGGCACGACAAAGAAGAAACCAGAACAGAAAGGGAAACAGAGAGGAAATTTTTGAATTTTCAGCAGGGAGTTGAATTCAACTGGGGAAAACCTGTGAACATGGGTGGTTAGCTAGTGCAACATGAGTCTGTAGCTCATGAGTTATTATTGTAAAATCCTCAAACAGTCCAGGCATTCAGCCTCTGTGGGTGGTTCAACTACTTCTTGAGTTTAAATGCTTTTGATGAGGAGGCTGCTGGCGAATTTTTGAGAACCTTTTCTGAAGGGGAGGCTACTGTATGGGGTCTAACGGTTGTTGCAAAATTGCTGAAGTAACCAGGCTTCCAGCCGTTGGAGAAAATTTTTCTTCGGATGCTGCCTCTGCAAGGGCCGAATTTTCAATACCCACTGATGGACCTTTGGAAGTCTCCAAGCAGGGATGCAAGTGAGTATCATTGCCTCCTCCTTATTCAGAATATGCTACTTACATAATCAGGTATTTAACCTATGAAGGTCGTTTCTCTTACCTGCATTCGTACCATTTCAAATTATTAAGTCATATGAGGCATGGGTTAGTTGTAAATGTTCTGAATTTCTTGTTAAAATTTATGGAACAAAGTTCCCATGGAACCCAACAGGGGAAAGATAATTTTATTGCTCACCATGGCCTTATCAAATTATTGATTGAACGCTCTTTGAGAGATGTCTCACCTCTTTCCTGGCAACAATGCGTTGCCCAAAAGAGCTTGCAAATTCCAGAACCCCCTAGGGTACGTACCCCACGACCTCAAAAAAAGAAAGAAGAAATTGCATCTACTAATAGAAGAATAGGGAAAGGGTTATCTGCTCCTGTAGCACCTGGTCCTACAGCTCTCACACTTGAATCCTCTGCTAGGGTACAAACTAGGTCTGCCACTAGGAGAGAGAAGGGAAAAACAAAGGCAGAAGAGCCCCCAAAATCTGACCCTCGTTCTCAGAAAAGGCAATGCCCTTCTCCTGCAACATCTTTCCCTGTAGCTGTCTCTCCTACAGCAACACCTGTTGCTATTACCAGTTCACCATCATCCTCTGCAGGGCAGAACCCTCTAGTCAGACCAGAAAGAGGAAGGCTACAAGAACACCTCCTGCAGCCGCACCAGTGCCAAGAAGAGTTTCCACAAGGAAACAATGTAAGACCTCCCCTGCTTCACCTCAACCAGAGGTTATTGTAATTTCAGAAGGGTCTGTAGAGTCTGAATTTGATGTTTCTCAGAATGTGTCTGAGAATACTACACAGAGTTTATTCGTTTCTGAAGAGGAACAAATTGAGACAAGGGAAATTGAGCATAATGAAAAAGGGGTACCAAGTCTTGATGACTTGGTGCCACTGCTATGTAGATTTCAGAGGAAGCACAGTCTTCTCCATTGCATCAACCATAATTCATCATGCAGCAAGAGCAAGAATAGACCGAACAATTGGATGTGGCCAGTGAAGCTACATTTTCCCCCACCACTTGTCAAGCAATTGTTGTTTATAAGAAGACATTTTTGATTGAGTTTCTGGAATATGTCAAAGCTAACTGGGAACCAATTACATTGCAAACCCTGACTTTCCGGCACCTAGCCCAAACTAACATGCAACAAAGTCTATGGGAGGTAGAAAGGAAGAAACTGAAAAAGGAAATTGAAAGTTAGAAACAGGAAATTCTTGAGTTACAAGGAAAAATGGATGAAATGTTAAAAATAACTGGTCAGATTATGGAATGCAGACCACCACCCAGAGTTTATGCTCTGTGCCTTAAGCAACAATTCTTATGGTTTCAACTAATGAGAATTTCCAGAAATCAAGATCCTATACTTCACACTGCTAAAGAATTCTACGACGCATACCAGGCAGCCCCTAATTGGTTAAGAAATTCTCTATGTGAATTTTATTTGCATGGCTTTTTAATTCCATTTGAAACATAATGGAACCCTCTTCTGTATATTGGCGATATCCATTTGAGATCATTTATGTCATGGGTAGCAAATGAAGCAAATTATGGCAGACAATGGGAAACATATGAGGAAGCCGAAAGGAATGAGCTTGTTCCATTGCACCCTCAAAGTTCAGACCCCCATGCAATGTTAAAAACCTGGTTTACTCTGACATATGGCATTCACAATAATACAGCCAGGATGAAAATATTTGATCTCAGGAGACAGGTATATGATGAATTTCAGGAACAGTCATATTCGTTTTGGAGACTGTCATACACCAGAAGTGAGAAAAGGTGGGAAAGATTAACTATTGGGCTAAGAAGGTCTGAGCCTCACAGTCCCCTAAATTTCACAGTAGCTCTCAAACGATCAAGCAGATATATACAGTTGAGACTTCAAAAGAGATTTGAACTATGGTTGCCATTGACATTCAGACCTCCTGTGCTAATGTGGCCCCTTTATCCTTACCAGGCTACAAATCTTAATGATGATTCAAAAGCCCGTAGGTATGAAAGGTGGCAGACTTTCAGAGGATTTTATTACAGGTTTGGAGCTCCATTTTAGAGTCATGCCGCAACCACTGATTTCAAAGAAACTACCAGGAAAGTTAATGCTGGAGGACCAGCATTGGGCTAAGTAGGGGGTAGATGATAAGCCCAAAATGTGCTCATAGTTTGGATATTATGATGAACTTTTAATACCTTTACTTTTATTATTCATGGTTGTTTAAACTCTTTTGAAACCTTTTATGGGGATATCCTATAGCAAAACACTTTCATGTTCCTGCAGCCTATTGTGTTGTCTTGTCTACATTTATTACCCCGTTGACTCCCTAAATGACTGGTATATCACATATAGTTTTTGAATGATGAAATAGATTTAAATATGTGATTAATGAACGGATATTGTGTATGTGCCATGCGCCTTTTCTTTCGCATCTGTTACCTTGTGTTTCGCAGGTTGTTGAAGAAAGTATGATCGAGTCAAGCACAGCCGATCTCGGCCTTGCAGTAAAGTCTATTTTCTGCACGACTTCGAGAAAGCTCTAGCGAAGACTCTTTGACCGAAACCGTTGGGAAGGATTTTTAATGACAGTCAATCTGGAAAGAGTGGAGCACTAGATTCTCTCTGGATCGGGTTGAATGGATAAATTCATTTATGAATTCTGTTCCTTGATTTTGGGATACACTTTACTTCCACGTCTTTCTTTGTTAGGGGTAGTTAGCTAGTTGTTCTCCTGATTTTAAATAAGTGCTCCTCCTGCGCGAGTGAGCAAGAAGATGGTTAGAAGTTAGATAGAAGCATAGTGATAGAGAGATAGTAGATATCATGTAAGAGTCAGTATGATAGTAATAAAAAGTAGAATCTGTATGACATGAGATAGATTTTGTTGCTAGTTTTCATATCAACAAAGTGATGTATACCATTCTGAGTTTATGAATAAAGTTTGATGAAGTTCTGAGTTCAGCACTTGTGTAATTAGTAGATGCTTGCTAAGGGGGCCCACTTAGTAAGTATCTGTAGCTAGTTAGTTAGTTGTTCTTTTTCTATTGATCATCAGTTAGATTTCATCTTTAAAGTTTTCGTACAAACTCAGTCTTGTATTGCTCCTGCAGCATCGGGAATCCATCCTTGTGCCTATTCCTGCAGCATAAGGCCAGTTCATAGTTTGAGTCTCAGTCGTAGCTGTTATGATTCCTGTTTTGGTTAAATCATGGTTGAGTTAAAAGAACTTTACATTGCCTTCCTGTAGCGTAGATAGAATTCTTTCCAAGTATTTATTTCTGTTAAGTTGTGACCGAAACTAGTTCTTAGTGCACATATTGTGCTGCGCCATTTAAAGTATACGTTCCCTGGTTTGACAAGTAAATGAACGTCCATAAAGAGATATTGGTCACCTGCTGGAATGTCCAATTCCCAGGATAGGTTTTACTGTGATTTTCATATCCTTTTGTGGGCGCGACCAGGTACTATAAGCAATAGGTCCCTTTTCTAATTTTTGACAACTATTGCTACAGGTCCCTACGACATCAAGACCCTTCTGAATATGGTTGAAAAATAGGTCTCGATGGAGAAATTATAAACATCATTAGAACTATGTTGTGTGTGCTTGTGAGATAAAGTAAAAGATTAAACCTAAGTGATCTCAAGGATTGAATTGTGTAGCTCAATCACTGGGTCACTGGAAGTGCCTGGTGTAGCATATGTTGCTAAAATATCACATTGTGTGTCAAATTCTATATTTGGTTCACTACGAGCACCATATTTTTGAAACAAGGAGAACATGAGATCATCTTTTTGTGATGGCTTCTTATGTAGCTTCAACCTGTGGTTGTTTACAAGAAGAGAAAATTTGACTGCATCTATGGTATGTAGCTTGACTACTCCATTGAGATAAACTTGACTGATTTCATAGGGACCCAACCACCTAGATTGGAGTTTCCCCTTAAAGTCTTTGTACCTTGAATCAAATAGTAGTTCCCAGTCCCTGACATTGAACTCCTCTATTTTAATGAACTGGTCATGCCATTTCATTATTTTTTGTTGTACTACCTCAGTGTGATGGATTGCTTCCATTCTTATCTTGTCCAAACCATTTAATTTATGAAACCTTTCTTTTTGAGCTTATGTTAATCCCATTTCCAATTGAATTGTTTTCATTAATGTTTTATATTCAAATTCAATTGGAAGGACTACTATTTTACCATACACTAGCTCATAAGGTGTAAAACTAGTCGTCATTTTCCAAGTTCTATATGCCCATACTGCTTCAGGTAACCTTGCAAGTTAATATTTCCTATGTAGCTGTAGTATCTTGGTTAGAATACTTTCAGTTTCTCTATTAGTGACTTCCACCTGACCATTAGCATGAGGGTGGTAAGTTATTCACTTCTTTTGTCTAATTTGGTGATGAGGTCAGAAGTAAATTGTGGTCCTTGATCAGTGACTATTTCTCTAGGTACTCCATACCTAGTAAATATATCCTCATTTAAAAATTTAGCTACATTTCCATCTCTAGAAAACTACAAGGCCTTTACTTCTACCCACTTAGTCAAGTAATTAGGGCAAAAAAGAATGTATTTCTTATTGTTGTAAGTAGGTGAGATTGGTCCAATAAAGTCTATACCCTATTTGTCAAAAGGAGCTAATGTCAACTAAGGCTATAATGTAATTTCATCACTCTTTGTTGTTCTTCCCATCCTTTGACACCTATCACAGCTCCTTGTGTATTTAACATAATCTTTATGCAAATTTGGCGAATAATAGCCAATTGTGAGGATCTTAAATGTTGTTCTTTTTGTTGCAAAACAACCTCCACATGGCTCATCATGGCAAGCATTCATGATATCAAAGATTTCATCTTCCCTTATGCACCTTCTCATGATGTTGTTAGGTCCAGTGTAAAATAGATAACCTAATACCCAAGATTATGGAAAACATTTGTGTACCAACTACCTCTTTTCTCTTGGAGAAAAGTGTGGTGGAATTTTCCCTATTACCAGATAATTGACAATGTCAGCATACTAGGGTATATGTACATTTAGAGAAAATAAGTGTTCATTTGGAAATGAATCATCCACCACTCCTTCAGCTGATTGTGTTGGGAATCTAGATAGAAAATCTTCCACTACATTAGTTTTACCAGGTTTTTCCACTATGGTAATGTCAAATTCATATAGAAGGATCAACCATCTTACCAATCTACCCGCAAATACTAGCTTTTTCATCAAGTCTCTAATGGTTGTATGGTCTGTGTGGAAAAAATTGAGTAACCAATAATGTAATGCCTAAATTTATTGATGGAATACACTATTGCAAGCATCTCCTTTTTTGTGACAGTATAGTTCAACTTTGCTCCTTGAAGATTCTTGTTGATGTAGTAAATTGCTTACTTTTTGTTGCCTTCTTTCTGACCCAAAATTGCTCCAATAGAAAAATATGAATCATCTATATGTATATGAAAAGTTAGGGTCTAATTAGGGCCTCTCATAATAGGTGTTTGATTCAATGCTTTCTTTAGCTCCTCAAATGAGTGTTGGCACTCTGATGTCCATTCAAATTCAATGTCCTTACTCAACAAAATAGACAATGGTGCAACAATATTACTAAAATCTTTGATGAACCACCTATAGTATCTTGCATGGCCAAGGAAATTTTTGTTATCTCTGTGCTTTTTTGGAACAAGTAATGTAGATACAATTTCTATTTTGTGTGGATCAACTTGAAACTGCACTGGATATGAAGTGCCCTAATACTATGCCATTTTTCATCATCATAAAGCACTTTTCTTTGCTTAGTGACAGGTTGTGTTCTTTACATATTTTTAACACCTTTTCCATGTTGCCAAGGGCTTCCTCATAAGTTTCCCCATATGTAGTGAAATCATCCATATATATCTCCATACAATCATGTCCATAATCAGAAAATATGTTGAGTACTACCCTTTGAAAGGTAGCTAGAGCATTGCATAAGCCAAAGGGAAGAACAAAGTAGGCATAAGTACCCCACAGACAAGTGAATGTGATTTTTTCCTGATCTTCTAGAGAAATTTTGTCTAATTGTAGTCACTAAAACCATCTAAAAATGAAAAGTACTTCTTCTCACCTAGAGAATCAATCACTTGATCTATGAAGGGAAATGGAAAGTGATCTTTCCTAGTGGTCGTATTTAGTTCCCTATAATTGTGTCATAGAAAAATGGTCCTTTGTCATTTCCATGGCCTTTTAGGTCTTGCTTCATGGTGTTGAAACTATGTTGCTTTGATTTTATGTTGTATCATGGCTTGAACATGCTTATTTAGGTACTAAAACTCAAATAACTACATCTTGTGAAGGTGTTGTGAAGTGTTGTAAGACATTTCCACATTCTTCTAGACTCTATTTAATACATTTCACCTAAAAATCACCTTTTTACACATCAACAAGTCCTATATTGAAGTGTTGTAAAGTCTTGTAACAAGCCTTCATGCTTATCTAGGTACATATCCTTATTTACACCTTTCTCATGCTTTATTTTGTCTCTTTATGCGCTCATATGTTTAATTAAGTGTATCTTTGCATATTATCCCGACAAATAACATTAAACAACATTATTAAAAGTCACTTGATGTCGGCCTGTGATGACGTATGAATGGATAGTAAGGCACAAGAATTGTATAAATAAGTGTTTTTCACCTCATTTTACATCTCCAAAGTCATTCAAGCAATCCTCCAATAATCTCCTACAATCAAGCATTTTACATCAACAATTCAAGCACTTTGAAGCAGCCATTGACATTACTTCAAACTTACAAGATCAAGGATTTGGTGAGTCAATAGTATTTGCATGTTGTTAGTTTACATTTCCTTTGAATTTCATTTATTTCTATTGGGTTCAATTACCAGAGTGGGGTTTGACCAAGGCAAACCCCTATTTGCTAACCCTCTAATATTTTTCCCCTTTGCATGTGTCTTTGCAGCCTTTTTTTGCAGATTTGATAGGTTTAAAGGTGTTGAAAAGTGGAAATCAAGTCAACTAGGCTCTTCCAGTCAACATATCATTATTTCAAGATTTTTGAGTGCTTTATGTTTGTTTCCTGTAGAACTGACTTCAGCAACCTGATATTCAGACATTCCCAAATCTGGTGTTTGAGAGTTGTTGTCTGGTTTTCCAAAAATCTAGGAGTGGACTGATTCACCACCCTGGGCGAATGAGTCCCACCTGAAACCTGAAAATCTTTATTTTTTTAGATCTCAGATCCTGACTGTCAGAAATTAGTTCCCGACACTTTTTCATCAGTAGGACTAATTCACCACCCTTGGTGAATGAGTCCCACTGTGAAAAACCAGTAAAATTCATCAGCATTTTAGACAACTCATATTTCATCCAAGTGCACTCAGATTTACCCCTGTACCTTCTGTTTTGTATTATTTCTTCATTTTCATAGTTATTTGCATATCACAATGTGTTTTCAAACATAGCTTAAATTGAACTTTTGCATTCATTTTAGTTCATTCTAATCAATCAATTGCATTTAGTTAAGTTTATTTACATCATATCATATAGCATACATCCTAATTTGAGTGTTACATAAGCATTTTGGGACCTAGATCTCTCTCCTTTTAAGTGAAAAACCCTAGAAGTGTAAGAGCATGCATCCTTAGGTTCCCAAAATTTGTCATAGTAATCTACACAAACTCTTCATTTTCCACCTTTCTTAGGAACAACTACCAAAGGTGAGACCTATTCACTGTTAGATATGGGATAGATAAAACTTGCATCAATAAGTTTTTGAAGTTTAGCTTTAACTGTCTCTCAACACAGGGTTCATACATCTCTGAGGCTTCTAAATGGGTCTATAACCATCATTGATATAAATCTCATGCATACATAAGTCAGGATCTATGTCTTTCATATCATGGTAATCCCATGCATATGCTGCTGAGTGTTCCTACAACATTGTGTGCGGGGAATTTTGTTGTTCATCAATCAAGGCATTGTTTATGTTTAGCATTTTTCCTATCATTACTTCTAATTCCTTAGATGATTCTTGCACATATGAGAGGTCAAGGATTGGAATTATTGGTACACACTATTGTGGTAGTAAGGAATGAAAGATCTGAGATATTTCTTTTGAGGAATTGATGGGTGTAATACTTTGCAAGGGGTCTTGTGGGCATGTGAGGCAGTCTTGTTGTTGTGGGATCATGCCGCAGTCATTCTAGATTATGTGAGCAATGATCTCATCTTCATCTTGATCATCCAATAAAGTGTTGCATTCTATGGTCATCAACATTTGTAGAGAATAGTTATCTTCATCATCTAAAGTGGGCTAGATAGTTTGCTCCAGATTAGTATAACGTTGGGCTGGAGGATAGAGTACCAATTTTTTGGTTACTGTCCCATTGGATATTATCATATTGCAAGACCTAAAACCTATAAATGCATCAACTATAGAAAACTAGGGTCTGCATAGGATGAGTGGGTAGCTTGCAAGATTAACTTTTGGTTGTAAAACTATAAAATTAGTAGGATATTCCTAGGAATCTAATGCAATAATTAAGTCTTCAATTATTCCTTCAACCTTGACTGTTGACCTATCAGCTAGCTATAGAATAGTTTGTGTGGGTCTAAGGTTGGCTAACTGAAGTAACTGCATTATTACTTTAGTCATAACATTCATTTCTGCCCCCAATTCTATCAAAGTGTTTTTAATGAGGGTCTCATTGATCTTAATTTCCACTACTAGACTACCAGGGTTTGTATACTTAGGGATAGTTATGTTCCCTAGCATAATATCTACAAGGTTTCCAAGGACATGGACTATCTAAGGATCCTTCCTTTTCCTTCCTGGTTTCTTAAGACATAGGTCCCTCATAGTTTTAGTATAAATAGGGATGTATTTGATAGCTTGGATAAGTGGAATCTTGATGCACACATCTTTTTATTGACCCAAGAGGTCTATCTCAACCTATCTGTGATTCTTTTGAATGGCTAAGTACTCAGGAAAAGGTGGCTAGGGACTTGAGGTAGTTTTGTGTACCTGATTTGACTTAGGTTCCAAAGGTGTGTTGTCTGAAGCTATCACACCCCATCTTGTTTCTGATTTACTTTTACCTTCATGGGTAAATAGGATGGTAAATGCAATCATGATTTTGATATGTTAGTTAAATGAATGGAATACTAAAATAGGTATTAAGGTATTATTGCTTTGGAACAGTAATTATGTTTACATTGATGAAGAAAATTTATTGCTATATGAATATGCTAAATTTTTAAGATGCATGTGGATTATTATGAACATCTAACTACCTTGGTGTTGTACTAAGTTGGTTACAGGGACAGGTTCAATCCTTTGAAAGGGAGGGGAAGTATCACTTAGGAGAAGTGATTGGTCAGGTAACCCCTAATGAAACCTAACTGAGCTTACACACACTCACAGTAGAATGGTTGATTATTTTCATAATTTTAGGAATTGGAAATTCATCCTTTAGTATGATGTGGTTGCATTAGTAAGCATCTTGATTATTGTTGAGTGCATTCTTGGATGATTTTTATGTGTTTGGATTTTATGGATTCTTCTTTATGTTACTATGCTTGATTGATGAGGTGAACATATGTTGAGTGTATATATATGTATGCATATGCATGTCAAATTATAAACCATATGCATGAAGGAACACGTACATGAGATTACATAGGTATACATACCTATGTGTGCTTATGAATGGGTTTCTTATGAGCATGGTGTTATTAAAAGGACAATGTGGCATGTATGTATATATGTATATATACATCACAAGTATATTACTTATCAAAAAGATAGTAATTGTATGTGTGCTTAATGTGTAATCGAATGTACATATATAGGATATATACATATATACATATGTAAATATGTGTCAATATATATGTATATGTGACAAATGGAAATTTCCATATGAACATATCAATATGTGTATGTGTACATATACATGTACATAGAGGTATATATATGTATATATATACAAACGATGTTATATATGAAATGTTAATCTTGACATATTCATTTGAATATCAAATGTATAGTTTTATAATTGACATGGAATATATATAGATATATATTAGAATATATACACATACACACACACATATATATAGCATTAAAGCTATTCATCGGTATATATATATGTACATGTATATTTATGAAGATATATATATATATAGGAAGTATTTGAGGTATATTTGTATGTATATATTATGAAAATTATTAGAGTCTGATATATACATATGCCATGCAAAAAATAAAGGATGATTCATATAAGTATATGCTTTGGTCAATAAATGAGAATATGGCGCACTATATGATAGTGCTCAAGTTGATAGTATGTAGCATATTAACCATGTATATTTTCTTTGATATAAGGCATTGAAGTTATACATAGTATAAAGCTAATGAATAAAGCATGAAGTTATATTATGAAACTTTTAAAGCACATGAGTTAAGGAGTGAAGGCATGGAAAATTAAGGAAATAGATGTAAGCACTACCTTTAAAATAGCTGATTAGTTTGGAATCATATGCAGGTTTTAGAGAACAAGTCAAAGAATTAACAAATGTAACATGTTGGGTCAAGCACTAAACATCACTATCAATAAGGGAGTTTATCCATGCATAATGTTTCAATTATTAGTCCAAGACCATGTTGACTGCAATATGTGTTTCCTGGTGAATATCGACTATTTCCTTGGATAACCCATGTGCATAAGAATAGGGAAAGATGTTGAAATGTGACATATATTGAATACTCTGTTTCATGTAGAAGTATTTCCTATTTTCAATTTGATTCGTACATGATGAACATGTGCATATTTGATTTAGTCAAGTATTGTTGTCAAGCAAAGGAGGTCGATCTGTTGTACTTTTGGCTGAATATTAACTAACAATTCTACCATCTTTATTTGTATGAGATGAGTTGACTTATATTCTTGAGAGGTTTCGACTGGTTTACCTTTACCTTAGGCATCAAAGCCTCAATATTTTGTATAAATATATGAGCCAACTCTCTCATTTGGGAAACACAATTCTGTAGTTTCATTATGTTGCTATTATTCTGAGAGCATAGAGTTATATATTGTGGGAGCATTGAGTTATTTTGTGAGCCTTGAGAAAGAGGATATTGTGAGGTATTGCATTTAGTGGTTTTTAGTGTTTTGAGGAGAAGCTTGGCAAGCTATCTTGGGGAAGGAACAAAGTAGAGAACCAATTAGGTCAACTAGAATATAGCGTAAACATGCATGGGATTCTATCCTCTTAATGTTTACTTGTTTTCATGAAAGATTGAATTTCTTGATTGTTTTCTTTGGAATTTCATTAGATTGCTTGAATAGATAAATGATCCATTTTCTTTATGGAAGGAAAAGGATTATGTAGCTATGATTTCCTTATGAGTGGCATTATATACTCCATATTAAGGAGAGAATGTTATCATCGGTATTACATACTAGGATTGATAAACATGAATAGCTTGAGAAGTTATTTGATACATAGTTACTCACATAATCTCATTTGATACATGCTTGAGACACCTATTTATCAGGTGATTACTTTGAGATACCCTATATGGGGATTATAGCGATGTTTTTATGCATAGATAGTCTAGACTACATGTATAATGTGAAACACACCAATATCATGAAGTGACTTAACACTATTAGCTTATTATGCTAGGGAACCTTAGGAACAATAAGGTTTAGCAACACATCAACAGTGATGGTATGAAATATATGTTAGGATGTGATGTCATACAAACCACATCAATAATTTGTACTTGAATGATTACTTGATCATTACTTGACTATTGAATGAAACCCTAGGTTGAGAGTAACCTATGTAGGTCTAGAAGTATATATGATTAATGATTGAAACCCCAGGTTAAGAATTAACCATTAGGTTGGAGTATATACTTGATTACCCATTGGAACCAATAGGTTGAGAATAACCTACTTGGATGGATTATGTAGTTGAGATTGTTTAAAATACTTAGGTTTAGATTAACCTACATAATCAGAGTGATTGCTAATTATAGGTTATATCCTGGATTAGGGTATAATAAGGTTGAGACTCACCTATGTGGTTAAGTAGATCACTTGAGTTTATAAGATACTATATGTTTGGAGACATAGGTTGGATTACCTACTGAGTTAGAGTTTATACATGGTTAGTTTCTTTACACTATTGATATGAAGACATATTGTTGACAAGATTCTACTCTTTTGAATAAATACTTTTACTAAGGAGATTACACTCTCGAATGGAATCATCCATTTATATGATTATTCTTCGATTGAGGCTATTCTTTGATTTGGCTATACTCTTGATGAGAACCACTTCTTAATGTGATATATTACTAAATGGAGCCAGTTATTTATTATAGTAACAGAAAAAGTAGACTTTTTCCCTTATTTGGTTTGATAATTGGCATTAAAACTGAATTAATGATTTCTTGGAGTATTGTTGTAATGTGTTGTACACATTCACATCATTCTAGGCCCTTTATTTGATTAAAATATTCCTTAATTGGTCCTTTGCAAAGGTGTTGTGAAGTGTTGTAACACACTCACACTTTTCTAGGATTTATTTACTTAATTAAGCTTAATGGGCCCCTTCTTAATAAAATATATTTAAATTTGTACCTTATTTAGGTGTTGTAAAGTGTTGTAAAGTGTTTTAAAGCACTTTCACATTTATCTAGGGTGGTCTTAATTAATTGTGGGTAATTCGAGTTAATTAACCCCCTTTAATTCAAATTTAAACCTTATTTATGACACCTCCCGAAGATCTATCCTGACACCCATGATTTAAATAGTATAACATTTAATTGTGCAAAGATTAGCTCCTAGAAAGTAGTGCTAGGACCCATTATCCCTAGGTGGCGAATGGGTCCTCCCTTGATAGGACCCCACTTTATCAGTTGATTCTAAATGAGTTTTTAATGCTCTTTCCATCCACCTAGGTTAGTTCCTGGAAAACTGAGCTAGGACCCATTCACCCTAGGTGGAGAATGGGTCCTCCCTTAATGAGGACCCCTTTTCAAATTTAATTATGGTGGGAATTTAATAAATTTTACTTCCAGATTTGGTGTCGACCTTAATTGTTTGAATTTTGGGGTTAATCTCCTAATTTAGTATAAATAAGGGGTTAATTCACATTTTTTCTCTTAGTAATTCATTCTAAGTCTCCAAGAATTCAATTTTACAAGAATTAGAGCATCACAAGAGTATTCATAAGATATTTCAAGGCATATTTCAAGATTCTATTACAGCAATTTAGGATCATTTCATCATGATGGGGGTTTAATGCATTCATGCATGTCGTTGAGCTAAAGAAGTGGATGTAGCATTGAAGATCTACTTGAAAGAATTGTTCACATCATATTCAAGAATCCAAGATCTACATTATTCATGGCCACTACATGTTAGATTGCAGATTTTCATTGCAAGACATCATCCAAGGTGATATCAATTACACATTTCATGCTTCATGCTTCAATTCCTTTATTTCATCATTTGGTTTAATTACCTACAAGGGGTTTGACCAAAGAAAACCCCCATTCACTAAAAAACAACATTTTTTTCTTCCCTTGAATGTTTGTTTGCAGATTTACAGGTTGAAGATCAAGTGGAGCAAGTTTGGAGAAAAATTGTTAAAGTTGTAAAAGTTGTCATCTAAAGTGCAAAATCAAAGATTTGAAGCTACAAAAATATCTACAGACTTCTAGAAGTTGATAAATGGGATTTTGAGAGTGCATACATCAAGGAACATGACCCTAATCTCAATTTTGAAAACCCTAATAGGGACCCATTCGTCACTGAAGGCGAATGAGTCCTTTGTAGCCTAAAAACAACAAGTTTTTGACAAGGTACACAGCTTTTTATGCTCTAAAAATTTCCCTCATAGTTTCTATAATAGTTAGGTATCATTTTTTATCATTATTGGCATCTTTTTTCCTTCATAATTGAGTGTTTTAATAAGGAAAATATTTAGTGGTTTATCATCTTGTTCATCCATGGTGGTAAACCCCACACCTCTTTTTATTAAACATTTATGAATATTTAATCTATGCTTAGATGAACCTTAAGTAGCTATACTTTATATTATAAAGTTGTACTTGCGAGTAGGTTTCCTTTTGAAGAGAATAGATTGTTTATGCAAAGTTAATTTATAGACTAGAAAAGCTCATATGTTATACCTGGGATTGGAATATCCATTGAAGGGGGGGTAACTTATGCTTGGGATTTATTGGTAGAAATACCATTGTGTTTTGGGAAAAGGGGAATAGGTTATTTCTGAGGTTAGGGATTACCTATGGAAGGAAATTACCTAAGAATAGTATATGAACGATCATAATCCAAGTTGAGATATAGAAGTGTATCTGAATAGGAAGACTGTCACTCGAACTACTAGGTGAGAATACTTTGGCCAAAGTAGTGTAAGTTTCCATTGGTTACACTATCAGTTCATTGTGTTCCTTTTATGCATTCTAGTTAGTATTTTCATACTCGTAGGGGAAATGACCGTATGATTAGGTTCTAGTTTGTAGGACACAACACTAAGCTTAGATAGGTTATTGTTATGAGTTTTACCAAACAATCACTTTGTCAAAGGGTAGGGCCATCATGCCACATGTGGCATATGTGCAGGGGACCACATTTGATTCAGTGGTTGGTGGAAAAGCGCTTGAGTGATGCTTCTCCTCATCATATGGCGATTGAGGTTTGTGGATGTTTGCGCCAGTATTGGGGACAGGTAGAGTGTATGCACCAGGGAGCAAGGACATCCAGGATGTATGCACCATTGCAGCAACATCAAGACTAGATGTATATCTATTGCTAGATGAAGCTCAGAAGAGCTATGTATGTAACTTGTACCCATTTATATGGAAGGATGTAATCTTGAATAACTTGATTTTATTCAATATGAAATCTATGTTATGGAAAGATCTATAAAATTACAATGAAATGCAATAGAAATTTGGAAATAGTGTTATTTCAAAGGTGCATGTAATTTACATTATGGAAAGAAAAAAAATATTTCTATGTTTTGGCTTCATGGATCATTCACTTAACGTGAAAACTTTGGAATTTTTCTGAGTAGAACACCGAAGTTGTTACATGTGGTATTAGAGCTAGGTTTACCTATGGATCCTATGGGCTCATTACATAAGTTAAACGTAAACATTATTAGAAGCTAATGGTTGAAAGGTTCTTATACAAAGATGGAAAGAGGAAAGAACAAAGGGAAAAGAAAAGGAAGATAAGATTCCTAGAAACTTGTTTAAGTTTGGGACTAGATAAGAGTCATCCTTGGAATTGAAAACTCTAACTCAATATGATACCCCCTTGGATTGTGGGAGATTATATAATCGGGTTAGGTAGGAAGGTTATGAATGATAACCAATAATTACCTTTATCCTACGAAATAGCTAAATGACTCTAAGGGGATAGGAAGAATTGAAATAACCCCCTTATTAGTAGTGACCTTTAGTTGCAAAGAGTTAAGGATTTTTGCATTTGGTAGTATACTATGAATCTGAGTCTGCATTATTGGCATAAATTGGAAACTTCAGTCAAAGTAGATAGTCAACGAAGGATGTATCCAAGAGGTTGGATAAATCTTGATAAAAATCTAATTTTTGTGC
Organism: Sequoia sempervirens; assembly: GCA_007258455.2. NCBI lineage: Eukaryota > Viridiplantae > Streptophyta > Pinopsida > Cupressales > Cupressaceae > Sequoia > Sequoia sempervirens. The sequence continues at coordinate 327,120,343 of VDFB02105785.1, forward strand.
AAGGCTAAGATCTTTCAAGAAAGGAGGTAGTACCTTGAAATAAGGGAAGAGACCAGAATGGTCAAAAATGAATTAATCAATGAAGTGGACATGATTCCACCAACCAAAATTGATGAGATGAATTTGGAGTTTTGATTGAAAATACGAAAATGATCCAAGCAACTTTAGAGTACTTAAGGTTATGAGATCAATATAGTCACCAATAATTGGGACAAAGTCACTTTCAAAGGTGATTGTAAGTTGGAAACTTGTAAAGAAAATCCAGCTAATTTGGACTAAGGGCTCAGATGGAGCACTGAATGGGTTGGTGCAGGAGCACCTATGCATTTCTTGGGTTTGTTTTGCATTTTCTAGGAGTCTAGGCTTGAATCAAGTCATCTTCATGATGTAATAAGTTCATGTGACCAAAATATGATGTCATTTGGGTCATTAGGTGGTTTTAGGAGTTTGGTGTCAAAGTTGTCAATAAATGTTGCATTTTTGCAAAGTTGCTTGATGCATTTTTATGCCAATTTGGATGGTAGTTGGAAGTTAAACGGTCAAAATTTTGAAATTATGTTGTTGTTCATTGGAAAGGTGTGCAAACATGTTTAAAAATCCTCTCAAACATTCGAGGCAATTTGGCTTGTGGTGATTTTGAACTTTCAATTAAAAATTGCTCTGTTTTTGGTGTTTTTCTGTGTTTTTCTGCAAATATCAACTTTGTACGATTTTGTACATTCAGATAATGGAATGAAACTTGTGTGGAAAATTTTTTTAGTGTATTATATTTCATTTGGTTCCATTTAGAGGGAGTTTAATCAAGATTTGTTGGATATTTAACAAGTTTTCTAAAAGTTGCTTGTTTGACTAGGGTTTCTTAGGGTTTGATAAGAAAAATGGTTTTCTAGGCCATTCCATAATAGGTTAATTGTGAAAAATGGTGTAATGGGCCTATTAGGGTTTAGCTTTAGGATTTTCATGTTTTTTAAGCAGGGTGATGTTGTCCAAGTTGTTTTTGCACATGCCCTAGCTTGACAAGTTTGAGATTCAAGCAAGAATTTATTGGTTTTTGATAAGGATAGCAAGAAATTGAAGTGAACTATCAAAACTAATGATGAAAATGTCATTTTGGGGACTGGTTGGATGTGTGTGAAGGTTTTTAGGTTGGTGGAGAATAAAATCATAGACCTCCTTTGGAAAAGAGGCCTAATTAGGCCTAGGAGCAGCGTTGCAAGTCAGTTTTAGGTGTGTTGGTCCAAAACAACCCAAAGCAAGGGTTTGATATTTTGGAATACAGCATCATGGGTCCCTAAATGTGTGTGCAACAGTGGTTAAAACATTTTCAAAGGAAGATATAGTTGAATAAGTGTGTTATTGACCTACTAGCCAATAGGTGGGTTAACAAAGGAAGATACCCTAGTTGGCGATTGTGACCTTGGTAACCAGTTGAAATCAATTTGGTTGAGCCTTATATCACCCTACCTTGCATCAGGTTCTATTAGAGCTTAGGATCAAGATCAATTGTAAAATATTTTGGATTTGGAAGAAGGAAAGTTGAAAGATTCTAAGGCAAAGTAGTGAAGATTCCTCCAAAAGGAAATTCAGTCTTTGCTAGGGATTTAAGAGCCCTAAGAGAGAGTCGGGAAACCATGGCAGCTAGGATGGAAGAACTAGAGAATAGAGATAGAAGAGATAAGATTCTTGCAGAGGAGAGTGACTCTAAAAATGTGGAAGAGGGTGAAGAGGAGAACACCCCAGAAGGATCCAAAAGAGAGGAAATTTCTTCATGAGTGCTCAAGGTTGTGAAGGGTGAGACACAATAATTCAAGATGGAGCTACCTATGTATGGTGGCAAGATAGATTCCTTAGATAACTACTTTGAGTTCAAACAGATAGTTGAAGATAAGAAGGTCAAGTTTTCCAAAACTAAGTTGAAGGGACCAGTGCTCACATGGTGGAATTACACTCAAGAGAAAAGGACAAAGATGGGAAAGTCCAAGATCAATTCTTGGGACAAGATGGTGGCAAAGGTAAAGAGATAATTCTTACCTATTGATTATGAAATAAAAGTGTCTAGGAGACTGCAAAATTTGAAGAAAAAAGAGTTGGATGTGGCTACATACACTAAATAATTTCATGAACTTAGAATAATATCAGGCCATATTGAAACTGAAAAATAAAAGGTGGCTAGATACCTGAATGGCTTGAGGTCTACAATAAAAGATGAAATCATCCTTGCCACTCCTAGGACCATGGAGGAATGTTTTCAAATAGCCATCAAGGCTGAAGATAAGATCAAGAGAAGGTTGGAAAATAAATCTAGGGGCAGAGGAAAGAGTTTCAAGGGAAGAGGTAACCCTGGTGGAAGAGGTTCTCAAAGAGGACCAAATTAACAAAGCACAACACAAGAATCTAGTGGAGAAACAAGAGGAACTTTCAAAGGTAGAAGGTCAGGAGGTAGGGGCAGATTTAATGGACAAGAAAGGGGTTCTAGTGCCTTCTCTAGAAGGTGTTACAATTGTAATTAGTATGGAAATCCTTCTTGGAAGTGCCTAGAAAAATAGGGTACAAGTTCTCAAAGTGGAGAAAGAACTCAACTTGTTCATGAAGAGGATGAAGAAAGTGTGAACTCGCCATCTCTCTGTGCCACAGCAAAAGTAGGAGAGGCTTTGATGATTAGGAGAACACTAATTAAAGTTCCAACCACCAAGGAACCCCCTCAAAGGAAAGCTCTATTTCGGATAACATGTAAGTCCCAAGGGAAGGTAGGTAAAGTCATCATTGATTCTGGTTCAATGGATAACATTGTGTCTTTGGAAATGGTAGAGAAACTTGAGATGAAAAGGATACCTCACCCTAATCCATACAAGATTTCATGGCTTAACAAGGGGAAGTAGGTGCTTGTGAATGAGCAGGCTTGGGTAGAGTTCTCCATTGGACCTTATAAAGATAAAATTATTTGTGGCATTGTTCCCATGGATGTGTGCCACCTACTCCTTGGTAAGCCTTGGCGATATGACCGGAAAGCTCAACATGATGGTTACAAGAAAGAATACACAATTGTCAATGATGTTGTGTCAATCACCTTAGAACCTATGCAAAAAGATGATAGGACAATTCATGAAGGTCCTAGTGTGATGATTGTGAAGGAGAAGGTGTTCTTGAAGGATTTGGAGAAAGAAGAGGTTGGTTTTTCCATTTTAGTGAAGCCTATTTCTAATGGAGCAACAGATCAAATTGAGGTTCCTAGTGAGGTGCAGGTCTTGCTTGATAAATATGAGCATATTGGGACAAAGGAGCTTTCAAATGCTTTACCACCAATCAGAGAAGTAAGTCACCACATTGATTTGATACCGAGTGCAAGTCTACCAAACAAGGTAGCATATAAAATGACCCCTCAACAAAATGAGGAGATAAGAAAACAAATCCAAGAGCTGCTAGACCAAGGTCTAATCAGAGAAAGATTAAGTCCCTGTGATGTACCAACAGTATTGGCTCCAAAGAAGGATGGAGATTGGAGATTATGCACTAATTCAAGAGCAATAAACAACACTGATTCAAGAGCAATAAACAAAATCACCATAAGGTATAGATTTCCTATCCCTAGAATGGAGGACTTGATGGATAGCTTAGCTGGTGATAGATAATTTTCTAAGATATATTTAAAGAGTGGTTATCATCAGATAAGAATTAGGGAAGGTGATGAGTGGAAGATAGCTTTTAAAACTAATTAAGGCTTGTATGAATGGCTTGCGATGCCATTTGGAATGTCAAATTCTCCTAGTACCTTCATGAGACTTATGAATGAGGTGTTGAAGAGCTTCATAGGAAGATTTGTGGTAGTTTATCTAGATGACATAATTGTGTACAGTAAGAAAAAATAAGACCACTTGGATCACCTTGACAAGGTCTTGAACAAGCTCAATGAAGAGAAGTTAATGATCAACCTAAAAAATGTGTTTATGAAAAGATAACTAATCTATCTTGGTTTTGTGATATCAGAGGGGACTTTGAGGATGGATCCTACAAAATTTGAGGCCATACTTAACTGGCCTACACCTACCACAGTGGGAGAAGTTAGAATTTTTCATGGACTAGCCATCTTCTATAGAAAATTTATCAAGAACTTTAGTCATATAGTTGCAACAATGATTGATACAATCAAGGGGGTGAAAAGGAATAAGTTTGTTTGTACTGCAGATGTAGATAGAAGCTTTGAATATCTGAAATCAAGAGTGGCACAAATCCCAATTCTTACTCTCCCTGATTTTGACAAGGTATTTATAGTGGAGTGTGATGCAAGCGGATCAGATATAGGGGCAGTTTTGAGTCAAGATGGAAAACTAGTGGCCTTTTTCAACGAAAAACTAAATGATGCCAAGAGAAGGTACTCTTCTTATGACCTTGAACTCTATGTTATGGTTCAGTCTCTTAAAAAATGGAGACATTACTTATTTCCAAAGGATTTTTTGGTATTCACTGACAACCATGCATTGAGCTAGCTGAATAGCCAAGAAAAGTTAAAATTCATAGGCATTTGAAATGGATGGAGTACTTGTAGGCATATACCTTCTCTATTAAGCACAAAAAAGGTCAAGCAAACAAAGTTGTTGATGCTCTTAGTAGAAGAATAATGTTGGTGTAGGAGGTGCAGCTTCAAAGCATTGGTATTGATTCACTCAAAGGTATGTATGCACATGATGATGACTTCAAGGAAGCTTTTTCATTTTGTAATCAATTTCAAGGTAGTTTTCATAGTGATTATGCAAATTATGTTTTGAAAAATGGGTTGTTGTTCAAGGGAGCCCAATTGTGTGTAACTAAGTGCTCCATGAGAGCCAATTTTGTGAAGGAGAAACATAGTGGGAGTTTGAGTGATCACTTTGGAATTGATAAGACATTGCAGTAGGTCAAAAGGTTTTATTACTGGCCTAAGATGGATGTTGATGGGAAAAGGTTTGTTGAAGGTTGTGGAATCTATCAAAGGGAAAAGGGAACAAGTTCAAATGTTGGTTTGTATCAACCTTTACCAGTCCCTAACCATCCATGGGAGTCTATTAGTATGGAGTTTTTTTTAGGACTGCCAAAAACTAAAAGGGGGAATGATAGTGTTTTTGTAGTGGTAGATAGATTCAACAAAATGGCACATTTTATTGCATGTAGAAGCACTAATGATGCAACACATATTGTTGGGTTGTTTTTCAAATAAGTTGTTAGGATTCATGGTCTACCCTTAACCATTGTTTCTGACAGAGACTCAAAGTTTATAGATCATTTTTGGAGGACCTTGTGGAAAAAGTTAGGCACAAAGTTGCAATTCAGCTCAACATGCCATCCACAAACGGATGGCCAAATAGAGGTTTTCAACAGGTCACTTGGTAATCTATTGAGATGCCTGACTAAAGAACATGGTGAATCATGGGATGTTGTTCTTCCTCAAGTAGAGTATGCTTATAATGACTCAATAAGAAAAAGCATAGGGAAGAGTCCTTTTGAAGTGGTCTATGGGATGAATCCTAGAGGTATCTATGAGCTTAGAGATCTGAGGGACATGGAAAAGAAGAGTGTAGCAGGTGAAGACTTTGCAATTGCAATGAAAGACATTCATGATTAGGTGAAAGAAAACTTGAAGAGTGTGGAAAAATATAAAGAAAAGGAAGATTTGAGGAGAAAGGATGTGCAATACAAAGTTGGGGATCTAGTACTTACTCATCTTAGAAAAGAGAGACTTCCAAAGGGAAAATACAAAAAGTTAATGATGAAAAAGATATGTACCTACAAAATAGTGCATAAATTTGGCCAAAATGCCTATGAAATTGAATTACCTCAGGGAGTTGCCATATCTCCTATTTTTAATGTAGCTGACCTGTATCCTTTCAAAGGTGTTGTGAATGCAAGTGATGATGTTGTAGGTACTGTTGATGCTGAAGATGAAGAATGGGTGAAGGATTTACCTCCTAGCTATCCAATGAAGCTTGAAAGCATTGTTGATACAAGGGAGGTTAAAAGAACACGAAAGAAGGTCTACAATGAGTATTTGGTCAAATGGAAAGGTTTTCCCATTTAAGATGCCTAGTGGATGAGTGAAGAAGACATAAAGTAGCATGGCACATCTGTCAAAGAACTTATTTCATCCAAAGGATGAAATTTTTCCTCCTTAGTTGAATGGTGTAGGAGCACCTATGCATTTATTGGGTTTGTTTTGCATTTTCTAGGAGTCTAGGCTTGAATCAAGTCATATTCATGATGTAATAAGGTCATGTGACCAAAATATGATGTAATTTGGGTCATTAGGTGGTTTTAGGAGTTTGGTGTCAAAGTTGTCAATAAATGTTGCATTTTTGCAAAGTTGCTCAATGCATTTTTATGCCAATTTGGATGGTAGTTGGAAGTTAAACAATTAGACTTTTGAAAAAAAAAAATTGGCCATTGGAAAGGTGTACAAAAATGTTTAAAAATCCTCTCAAACATTCAAGGTAGTTTGGCTTGTGGAGATTTTGAACTTTCAATACAAGATTGCTCTGTTTTTGGTGTTTTTTGTGCTTTTCTGCAAATATCAACTCTATACAATTCCATACGTTTAGATAATGGAATGAAACTTGTGTGAAAAGTTGTATTTTATTAGCTTTCATTTGGTTCCATTTAGAGGAAGTTTCATCAATATTTGTTGGAGATTTAACAATTTTCCTGAAAGTTGCTTGTTTGACTAGGGTTTCTTAGGGTTTGACAAGAAAATTGGTTTTCTAGGCCATTCCACCATAGGTTAATTGTGCAAATTGGTGGAATGGGAATATTAGGGGTTAGCTTTAGGATTTTCATGTTTGTTAGGTAGGGTGATGTTGTCCAAGTTATTTTTGCATGTGCCCTAGCTTGACAAGTTTGAGTGTCAAGCAAGAATTTACTAGCTTTTGAGAAGGACGACAAGAAATTGAAGTGAACTGTCAAAACTAATGATGAAAATGTCAATTTAGTGATTAGTTGGATATGTGTGTGTGAAGGTTTTTAGGTTGGTGGAGAATAAAATCATAGACCTCCTTTGGAAAAGAGGCCTAATTAGGCCTATGAGTAGTATTGCAAGTTAGTTTTAGGTGTGTAGGTCCAAAACAACCCAAAGAAAGGGTTTGATATGTTGGAATACAACATCGTGGGTCCCTGAATGTGTGTGCATCAGTAGTGAAAAGATCATCAGAGGAAGATATAGTTGAATGAGTGTGTTTATTGACCTACTAGCTAATAGGTGGGTGATGCAGTATAGGGGTGACAAACCATTCAATATGTGAATCAAGTTGTTATCAACCAGACCTCAAAACAAATCAGATGATTTCCTCAAAAATTCAACTTTTAACTATGCTTTCCCTTGTAGCATATGCAGCCCGGTTTAAGGTATTTTTCAACCAAAACTTTCAAAACACTTCACAAACTAATCAGTGATTTGGATACCCTTTTTAGAGTTACACAACATATATGAGAACTTCCATTGACTCTTTTGGACCAAATTTGAGAACCAATAACATACATTTGTCCTAGGTTAGTGAATTAGCCCTCTTTTACAAAGAGAGTGCCACCTATTCACCTCTTCTTCATCCAATCACCTTGGATAGTCTTTTATTATGTCACAAAACCACAGATTTCAAGATTAGTTTTCCCATTTAAGGCCTTTATAACATTGTTCTATAAAACCCTCACTTTACCATGCAAAGGCATAGGGTTTATAGGAAATCTCACCTCCAGAGCTTACCCAATCAAATAAATGCTTCAAACACCTTCCAAATCACCTACACAAACTAACCAAACCTTCATAAGACAATTATTTCATCAATTTTTCAAAACCCTATCATGGTTCCTCATTTTCATGGTGAAATATCACTACCCAGCCCTAGGGCTTCACACCATCACCAAATTTCTTCACTCTCTTAACCCCCAAAGCATTGAAACACCTAAAATAACATCATACAAGACAATCTACTGAGCAACAGGATTAAACAATAGGTGGATTGGTTAAAACATTATGTTGTTTCCCTCAAAACCCTTAACTCAGCAAAACAAGGCAGTCACACTGAAATGGAGATATCTCTTACAAAATTTTGAGTTAAGACTTCAAATAAACTTTAAATAAGAGTAGATGCATATACCTACATCCATAGAATATTTCAAATCATGTCACACCTATACGAGTCTATACATCACAAAGAAACTTCAAGAAAAATAAAGAAATGCAGATTTGAACATTGAAACTTAATGAAATTGCTTCCAAAATATGATCAACAACCTTACAAACGCCATGGAGAGGACTTTAAATACATTTTCAATATAAAAATATCCTACCCCCAATGTCTCTAACTGATTTTTGAATACTTAACCCCTTATCACTCCCTAATCTTCTTTTAACAACTTTGATTGACATTTTATTTGCACTCTTGCAATTATTTTCCCTAATTGACACCTAAGACATAAACATCAACTTATTACATAAGAGATGGTCTTCAAAGACCTTATTCAACATGAAAATATTCAAAATACCTTAATATACCCTTGACACTTCCTAACAACCTTCAAGCATTCAAATTTATCACTAAGGTGTAGGTGCTCCTACACCAGTGGGTTAACAAAGGAAGATACCTTAGTTGGTGATTGTGACCTTAGTAACTAGTTGAAATTAGTTTGGTTGAGCCTTATATCACCCTGCCTTTCATCATGGGTGAAGTGCAAGATGAACTCAGCAACTTGTAAACAAAATTCAACTTATGATTTGACTTTCCAAAAGGAAATTAGAATATTAGAGTGTTTCTTAGCTTGTAAAGTTTATGATTATTCATTAGATCTCTTTATAGATGATTCAATTGTTGAATCCATGAGATTAGAGATCCATTATTAATCTAATTTTTGGGATAAGCATATTCAAGGCATACCATGGAAGGTAAGAAAGGCTAGAAATAGTCAAATCAACTATCAAAAATCCAACAACAAGGAATGATAAATCAATCCAGGAAAGAAAATGTTTGCTAAGAATTCAACTTTAAGTTGATCAAATATCATAGAAACACTAAGGGGGGAAGAAAGAGAAGGGATTGACTCAGATAAATTACCCCACTCAATGAAGATCATCAATGTATTTTAGATTTAGAAGTACCCCACGAAAGTCATATATTCCATGACCACAAGGATAAGGTATTGAAATTATTGGAAAAGATAGTGAAAGGTCAAGGATTGTGACCAATGAGAAAGGAATGTTATCACTCAATACTTTATATATTTTATATTGGAAGATCAAATGAAATTATTAGTGATTCCTTAGAAAAGGATAAGTAGTATGATTGATCATAGAATCGCAAGATAATTGTCTATGGGATAGGAAAGGGAAGATCTAAAAAACTCATGTTTTTAAGAAATGTTCATGCTTGGTAATTAGGTATGCAATTAAATTTAATATCTTTGAGGAACCAGCATGATTGAATGAGGATTATTACTCTAAATTAGTACCGATGCTCATCAGGAAAGATATATTGAGCTAAAAGTTGGATTACATCTTGAAAATAATTAAAGGACAAAAGAAATCCAAGTTGTGGATATCCTAAGATGAAGCATGTTTATCTCCTCAAAATTCCCAACCATTATACTTATGTGGAATGAGTTCACAAAATAGGTTTTCACTTAGTTGGAATAGACTAATATGGGATGTAAAAGAACCTAGGTAGCCAAAATTTGGGAGGCTAAGGAATGAAATGAGGGAATTGATGTCATATTCAGGACATTGAAATGATAAAATTAATTGTCAGATGAGGAACCACTATAATTTGGAAAAAGATAGAGTAAGATGTTGTAGGGTATGTAGCAAGTTATTGTCTAAGTATTCTAGGAAATGAAGACAAGATGTCACCATCGACAGGACGTAAATACTCTCTTGAGATTTCAAAGGGGAAGTGGTGGAACACAAGATAGTTTGATCTATCTATGTCGATGGAACTCATATAATATTATGGTGGACAAACTCACCAAGGTAACCAACGCTGGTTGGAAATTTTGATTTATAGGATTTTCGGTCCTAAATAATATATTGTGTGAATTAGTGCTTAGTTTCCCTAAGAAGATTATCTCAAATGAGAACAAGCAAATAATGATAAGGTTTTATTAACCATGATCATATTATGAGACATTCAATTGAATGAATGCTCAATATAATATTATAGCCGTATAGGCAAAAGTGATCAACCAAATCTTGAACAATTTGTAGAATACTTATAAACTTCTATCATTGAGGTTTGATCCATTATATGGAAAGGAAGGTTAAAAACTCTACTAGGCTAGAATAGGCTAAGAAATAGGGTAAACCTTAGAATGGAGAGGTTGTCGAAAAGGAATGAGAGATCGAAATTATTGAAGAAACTTTGTTGATACAAAGCTTGAAATAAGTAGTATCGTATGTTTGGAACTAATAGGTGTCTAAGAGCAATGTTATTCTCAAGATGGATAGTGTAGATGGAGGAAAAATGGGTCCAAAATCTTATTGGATTAAGATTCAGATTTCCAACATCCCCAAAGAAGTTACCTGCAAGAAACAAAACATACACATGCAAAAAAAAATATCTAATCTAAACACACATGCATTCTAACAGGGATTTACTCCATTGTTTTCCTAAAATCACAATCTTGTGTTTAGAAATAGGTGCTCTCAAAATAACACACAAGAGGTTATGATTAATGGATATGAGAGATATTCAAATGAAATAAAAATGAGAGAAATGAAAAATACTAGTGATTAATGCAACTATACTATAAGAAAATAGATATCAAAAGAGTGTAAAACAAAGAGTGCTAAATGAAAATGCAAAGATCATGGATGGATCAAAGATGAGAGGGGGCTATGCTTAAATAGGCGTCCTCATGGTGAATCCAAATTACAAAATGAATGTGGGATAAAATATTGACTTCGAAGTATATCCCACATGAATGAAATGAGTGGAATAGAAGACATGCAATAGGATAAATAGGTGATAAAAGCGGGTGTGAAAGAGGTTAGAAGAAGGATGTAATGGAGAATATTTAAAATAGTTATATAATATTATTAAATGGATTAAATATATAAAAATTATGGTAAAAAGAAGGAAATTGATATTATGACATAATGAAGAATAATAATAATATAATATTTGGATCCACTTAATGATTGGAAAATTTTGAATAAGAGGACACTCTTAATGAAAAATTTTATGTGTCTACAGATAGTAGTCAAGAGTATTACTCTTATGATTAAGGAGAATGGATGCGTAAGTGATGGACGGACTCAACTTTTGAGTTGTCTAAAGGTATAAATACCAAAGGGAAGGATGGGACCCATAGTGTATTGTGCAATGCACTAAAATTCATTTTCTACTTGGACTACACTAAGGATAAATTCATTAGCCAATGAGAACATATTTTCCGGTCACTAAATAGTATAGGTGTCATGTGTTATACAGTTATTATTGTACTTGGGATGTAGATATGAGGTATTGTGATTACAATGCATAAGATCTTAAGAGAGAAAGTATGTTTCAAGCACAAAAGTTTCCCCCATGCATTAACAAAGAGTCACTCAATGCAAGGTCTAGGAAGGACAAGATTGTGAGAAGTGGTGGTGTTATGAGGGACGATTATTTAATAATTCTTACATGAATTGGAAATGGTATGTAAAACCTTTATATAACTTTATATATATGTTAAAGTGTTTTAAATCATTGGGGACGATGATTCACAAGGGGGGAGTTGTCACACCCCGTCTTGTTGTTACTGGTTTAATTTTACCTTCACGGGTAAATAGGATGGTAAATGCAATCATGATTTTGATATGTTTGTTAAATGAATGGAATACTAAAATAGGTATTAAGGTATTATTGCTTTGAAAGAGTAATTATGTTTACATTGATGAAGAACATGTAATGCTATATGAATATGCTAAAAATTTAAGATGCATGTTGATTATTATGAAGGTCTAACTACCTTGGTGTTGCACTAAGTCAGTTGCAAGGATAGGTGATGATTCTAGAATATGGTCTAGTTTAGGGTAGAATTCATGGTTTATTTGTTGAATTTATCATGAACTTTGACATTAAGTGTTGATACTTTTATGATATTTTCCTCAAACTATAGACATTGGGCTTAATCTTATTTCTGCAAACTTTTAATAATAAGTGGCATGTTATATGGACTATCTATATTAATCTTGCATGTGGTTAATGAATGTTCCTTAAGGTGGTTGCAGATATGCAGTTATTGTGCGTACTAACATTGCCATGCAGATAAGTTGAGGATGTTAAATTGAGGAAGACAAAGCTAGCTGGGCATGCACCATAACGTCCAGCAAAGGAATTGCTCAAAAGTCAAAGGAGGTCAACAGCAGTAGATTCCTCATGCAAACTGAATGTAACCACCTTGTAGTGGACTTTAATGTTGGTTGAGCAGATGCAACAATTACTACTGTGCTAAATCTATGTTTGGACCTGCATGTCTGACCAGATTCCATGCACGCATAACTGTCGTTGCTCCACTTTCTTTGTTTTCCCTAAATGGCGTCCTCCCAATTCGTGGAGTTTATTGCCTTTTTTAGTTGATAGTATAAATAAATATCTGATGCTCCTTCTCTGAAGGTTGTGTGATTTTATATTGTACTTTCATTCTTGAGTTTTCAGTAATGCAGATATATTACTCCTTTGTACTCATGATTTATAGTGAATAAAATAAAACTCTGAGTTCGAGCATCTAAGTTCTCATTAGTTTTAGAGGATACTTATCCAAGTGGGCCCACTTGGTGAGTAATTTGTCCCTTAGTTTAGCATTACTTTTTCTTTAGTAATCAGTTAAAAATATGGCACCGACTGTTCCCACAACCACTAGAATTCCATTTTGTGACTGTTCCTGCAACAAAGGAAAACAAAGTAGTGCCATGTTTGTTGCTCAAATTTTCATTTTTTTCATGCATTTCAGCTTAGTGTAATTGTTTATTGATGGTTAGCATTCATGTTATTTCTTCCTAAGCAATTTACTTTCAGCATTGTGTCTTTTTTAGTTGTAGAATGAAATTGGCTACTTTGGGTTCCTAGTGCACATACTGTACTGACCCATTTCAAGTTCATGTCCCTGGGTTGACAAGTTAAATGTACCTTCATGATGATTGAAATGGCTATTCAGGTTAGATTTCCAATCTCTAAATCACGGCTGTAAAGGCCTAGTTGTTGAATCATTGTAGGAGGCAGACATTTTTGGTGTCATTGTCGGGGATGGTGTCAAACTAGGGAGTTCTTTGGAGTCATTGGTAGTTTTTCTTGTTGTAGTGTTTTTGGAAGTTGTTCTTAGTATACCCTCATTTAGGAAGTAATGACCCCCCTTATTCTTTACCAATTCTTTGTGTGAGTTGGCTGAAAGTGAGCGATACTGCATGCATAGAGGAAGGAGAAGGGATGCTTATGGGAGATTCCTTCCTAACAATCCTAATCCATTCCAGCTAGTTGAATATCAGAACCTACCAAGGGAAGAAGAAGAAGATCCACACCCCTTTGTTGATGCATTTCCTGATCTGACTAGTTCTGAAGTCTCCTCTGAAGAACAAAATCAGCTTGAGAACCTCTTTGCTTTGGAACTACATCAAGCAGGCATAGGTGATGAAAATAGGAACAGACCTAACCAACCATCTTTTCCTTTCCCCATTTCCCATCAGAATGAAGCTAACAACATCAAAAACATCCCTGCTTCAGCACTCCCCAAGTTTTATGGACTTGTCATAGAAGATCCTGATACCTTTTTATTTGATTTTGGCATACTCTATAGGAGTTATGATTATACCACTGATGCCCATAGGCTTAAGCTATTTCCTACCACTCTGAAAGAGGTTTCATTAAGATGGTTCATGAACCTAGGCAGAGATAGTGTGGAAACTTGGGAAGACATGAAGACAAAATTTCTTGAGAAATACAAGGAATATTGCAGGGGAAGTGACATGAGAGGAGGTGACATTTTCAGGATGCAGCAAAAGGAAGATGAGAGGCTGGAAGATTATATTGCAAGTTTTTTTTTTTTTCCTACAAAAATATCCACACCATACACTCAATGAAGACTCACAAAAGTTATTTTTCCTGAGAGGAATCAATGACAATTGTATTGATGCCTTGGACCTGATGGGAGGAGATATCTCCCAAGTTCCTTGGGAAGATATCAATAAAATAAGTCAGAACTACTCTAGGGCAGCTTCAAAGAAAGGGAGAGCTCACCAATCTTCCACGGGTAAGTCAACTACCAGTGGAGTCTCAAGAATGGAGATCACACACTTGCTGGTAGATTTCAAGAAAGATGTTATAAAAAATCTAGCTACTCAACTGGATACATTTCAGGCTAAGAAGAAACAAGAGGAGGCAGAGGCAATGTTGGCAGAATATTGCCCCCATTGCAGACAAAAGAAGAAGGACTGCAGATGCAAGATGGTATCCAATATTCAAGGAAAGTAGATTGCACCTGAGTTCAAGAAAATCTAGATTGAAGAAGACCAAGTCTACTATGTTGCACAAAGGAAGCCTTGGGCTCCAAGACAAGGTATGCCACTAGATCCACTATCTTATGTTGGGCCATATTTTAATTCCTATTCAGTTGGTAACCAATGGCAGCCCCCATATCCATCCACCTATGGAGGATATCCACCACAACCTTGGAGTAACCCTCCAAATGCTTGGCCCACTCATCAAAGCTCTCCACCCCAGTGGCAGCAACCTCAGGGAGATTAGCAGCAATACCAAGGGCATTGGCAGCCACCTCCAGGAAATTGGAAGCAAAAAAATCAATGGAGGGGAGGACAGCAATGGCCTACCTAGAAAACTAGCTACATGAATCCACCTTCTCAGCCCTAGTAGCCTGCTATAATTCCTCCACCTACTAATCCAAGCTCAAATACACCTAAACCTAATCAACTACCAGCTCATCCCACACCCAATCCAAATAATAAACCACAACATAATCCTGCATACTCTACTAATTCAAATCAATTCTCAGCATATGATGTGAGTGTAAGTGACATCCACTTATGTTCAAGAACTACTCTACCAACCCCTTCCAATCCCATTATCACTGAGATTCTTGTAGAAGAGGAGGAGGAACCTCTAAATGATCCCATTTAGCCAAGTACAGCTAAAAATCTTGAACCAGTCCAAGTCAAGCAGACTGAACAAGAACCATCATTTCCTCAGAGATTGGAAGTTTCCAAGAAGAAGGAAGAAAAGGAGGATACAACTTTTGACATCTTGGATCAGCTAAGCATATATGTGTCTAGATACCTCTATTTTAGGCCATAAAGGATGTTTCAATCTATGGCAAGGCAATCAAGGAAGCATGCCTCAAGAAGCCAGGAAGGAAAAAGAAAGACCCAACTGCAGTTCATGTGGTGGGACAGCTAGCTAACATCATTCTTGGAAAAGTGACTATCCCCAAGTACAATGATCCAGGTAGTCCTATGGTAGCAATTGTTATAAACGGGATCCAAATAAATAATGCTTTGATTGATTTAGGAGCAGCAATAAATGTAATGACCAAGGACATCCTATAGCAACTAAACATTGCAAGCATGAGATCTACTCCTATTGTCCTACATCTTGTTGATAGTTCTATTTTTAAGCCTGATGGTATAGTGGAGGATCTTGTGGTAGTTTTAGACTCCTGGGAGTACCCAGTAGACTTCATGATTCTTTCTCCTAAGGCTACACTAGGCGGGTATCCCATTATTCTTGGAAGGTCATGGTTAGCAACTGCAGATGCATATATTGGATGTCAGTCAGGTGACATGACCATTTCAGATGGAAGAGCACTAAAAAAAAAATTCTTTATCCTCTTGCTTAGCCATCTCATGATAAAGATAATCTCGTATGGCCACATGTTGGTGAAGAGGCCAAGGAAGTTAATTTTGTGGCATAGCTTATGATGTAAGGCAGAAGCTCTTTCATGTAGCTTCAAAATGAGGATGAAGTATTGGCTAAAATCATTCAAAACCATTGTGAAGTGGAGGAAGCATCATCTTCTCATTTTGCTACTCCAGTTAAGACACTTTTGTATGCTCTTCTTGCAGCCACTGTTCCTGCAGACGTTCTTCCTGCAGCCACTGTTCCTGCTGACAGACTTCCTGCAGCAACAAGTATGTCCCATACATTTCTGCCATATGAACTAAAGGTACCATGTGTTAATGAAGTAGCCATGATAGATTTAACTACACAAATACAGGTGTTAGAAGGAAAGTATCTGAATGTTAATAGTAAATTAAGTGAAGAACAACAATTGTTATTGGAAAACTTATTAAGGAGCCATCAACATGCATTTACGTGGGATTATCATGATATGAATGGATTGGACCCTAAACTTTGTACACATAGAATTTATATCAGAGATGATTGCACCCCATTGAGGCAGCCACAAAGAAGAATTAACCCTGCACTAAGAGAAATTGTAAAAGGGGAACTGCAGAAATTGCTAGATGCAAGATTTATCTACCCTATTTCAGATATCCAGTGGGTGTCTCCATTAGTGATTGTGCCCAAAAAAGAAGGGAAATGGTGAGCGTGTGTTGATTACAAGGAACTTAATGTTTCCACCAAGAAGGACCATTTTCCCTTACCTTTCATTGTTCAAGTTTTGGACACACTTGTAGGAAAGCAATACTTTTATTTTCTAGATGGATTTAGCAGCTACAACCAAATCCAAATTGTACCAAAGGACCAGGAGAAGACCACATTTACCTATCCATGGGGGACCTATTCCTACTTGGTACTCCCATTTGGCTTATGCAATGCACCTGCAACTTTTTATAGGGCATTCATTGGCATATTTTCAAACATTTCTCATGATTTCATGGAAATTTATATGGATGACTTTACCAAAAATGGTGTTGATTTTAATCAAGCATTGGAAAATCTCAAGAGAGTCCTACAGAGATGTGTAGACAAAAACTTGTCCTTAAATAGTGAAAAGTTCTTCATGATGATGTAGGAAGGTGTAGTCCTTGACCACTACATCTCCCACAAGGAAATTCAAGTATATTCTGCAAAGATTGAGGTAATCACAAATCTACCTGCAAAATAG
The DNA here is from genome assembly GCA_007258455.2 of Sequoia sempervirens. NCBI lineage: Eukaryota > Viridiplantae > Streptophyta > Pinopsida > Cupressales > Cupressaceae > Sequoia > Sequoia sempervirens. The sequence continues at coordinate 327,137,410 of VDFB02105785.1, forward strand.
AAGGATGTTAGGAGTTTCTTGGGCCATGCAAGATATTATAGGTGTTTCATCAAGGATTTCAACAAGGTAGCAGCACCATTGTATACTCTTCTCACTAAAGATGTTGATTTCCAGTGGACTGAAGCTTGTGACAAGGCATTTTTTGACTTAAAGGTAGCTTTGACTCATGCTCGTGTACTCAAAGGACCTAATTGGGAGTTTCATTTCCACATCCATGTTGATGCATTAGATTATGCCATAGGAGCAGTCTTAGGATAGAAATAATGAGCTATTGAAAATGCTATTTATTTTGTCAGCAAAAATTTGCAAAGAGTTGAATTCAACTATACTGTGACAAAAAAAGAAATGTTGACAGTAATTTATGCACTAAATAAATTCAAACATTACATAACAGGTTACCAAATATTTGTGCACACTGATCATGTAGCCATTAGATATATCATGAATAAACCTTTGATCATAGGTAGACTGGCAAGATGGTTATTATTGATGCATGAATTTGATAAAACCATTATGGATAAGCCAAGGAGGGTCAATGTTCTTGCAGATTTCCTTTCAAGGTTGACTACATCAGGGGATGATCAAGCCATAGATGACTATTTTCCTAATAAGCATCTATTCTATATTAGTATAAAAACACCTTGGTATGCTGACATAGCCAATTATTTGGTCATAGGTAGAGTTCCTCCTCACTTCTCTCCAAAAGAGAAAAGGGCACTCATTGAAAAATATTTTCCTTTCTCCTAGATTTTTGGATGTTTGTTTTATATTGGACCAGACCATGTCATGAGGAGATGTGTGAGAGAAGATGAGACATATGAAATTTTTCATGCATGCCACAAAGAACCATGTGGAGGACATTTTTTAGCCAAGAGGACAGCAATGAAGATTTTGAACACATGATATTATTGGCCAACACTCCACAAGGATGCAGGAAGGTATACCAGAAAATGTGATAGATGTAAAGTAATGGGCAGACCAACCAGATCTGATGAGATGCCACTTTTCCCTCAGGTAGTAATCGCTCCCTTTGACAAGTGGGAATTGGATTTTGTACGACCCATTGACCCTCCATCAAATGGTAAGTCTTATATCTTGGTATGCACTGATTATGTAACAAAGTGGGTAGAAGTTAAGGCCATGAAGCATGCACAAGATAAAAAAAGTTGCAGAATTTCTTTATGAGGAGATTTTCACAAGATATGGAGGTCAAAGAGAGATAGTGACTGATCAAGGGGCTCAATTCACATCAACCCTTGTTGCAGCACTAGTTAACGAGTACAACATAAGGCATATAAATTCTACTCCTTATCACCCCCAGGCTAATGGCCAAGTTGAGGTAACTAATAGAGAAATTGAAGCTATTCTAACCAAGACAGTAGCTATCCATAGAAAGGATTGGGCAAACAAATTACCAGAAGTTGTTTGGGCCTACAGTACTATCTGGAAAACAACTATAGGCTTCACTCCATTTGAGTTGTTGTATGGAAAAATAGCTATGATTCCCATTGAATTTGAACACAAGACTCTTAGGACTGTAGTAGATTTGGGGATGGATATTTCTGAGGCATAGAGAGAAAGAATCATGCAGCTAAATGCTTTGGATGAGATGAGAAGAACAACCCTGCATCACACAGAGGTAGTGCAGAATCAGAGAACCAATTGGCATTTCAAATTCATCAAGGACAAGAAATTCAAACCAGGAGATTGGGCCCTGCTCTATGACTCAAGATATCAGGACAATGCAAGAAAATTTCTAGACAAGGTGGCTAGAACTGTATGAGGTTGCTGAGGTATTTCCTAATGGTGTTGTACAACTCATTGCTATTGACCCAGTCGGATTTAAGTTGCTTGTCAATTGCCATCACCTCAAACTGTATCACAAGCGAACTTCCAAGGAGGAGTTCCTACAGAAATTCACTCAGCATGCAGCATTTGAGCTTCCTGTAGCCAAAGGAATTGGACCTAGTGTCCCTTCTTCTAGCTAATTAAGGTATGTACTTGTCATAATAAAGACTTCCACTTCCATGGGAGTCCATTTCTTCACTCATATGCCCATCCACCCATCTGTTTCCACCTTTCTCTCTCTTCCATCACTTCACTTCATTCCACTCCACCTCATCCCACCTCATCTTCATTAATTGATCAAATTATTTCTTTAAAAGGCGAGTAGTACTTTCTCCACAATATTTGCAATGAATCCTCCACACATTCAGGTATGTGTGTATTAATTGTTATATCTTAATTATCTTTAAGTGCATTCATTTACTTGTACGTTAGTATGGATGTTCACCATAGCATGCCACTATTCCCTACCCTATCAAATCATCATTCTACATGTGTGGATGCATGCCCAAATTTAGGTTGGGGGAAGGAAAAGATGTGAATATTTTTCCCACATGGCAGTCCATGTTGATCTACGTCAAAAAAATTAAAATTGGGTTGATTCAAAATCTGAGTGAGTGGATGGCTCACATGTATAAAGTGACACCAACTGTTGCCACAATTTCTCTTCATTATAGCTTTCCTTAATTACTCCTTCCTTACCATTATTGACCCTATCATATCTCAAGTTACATTGCAAACAAAAGGTAAGTTAAAAAAGGAAAAATTCAACCGACATTGGCATTGGAAAGTTAGCAAGTGTTGCAGGAAGGTGAATTTTATTTTCAAATGGAATTGCAGGAAAGAAACCGTAGAGTATTTATTTGGTTGCAGAAAATGGGAGGTGGATTAATTCGGAATGAACCCATGGTGCACGATGTATTACTGCAGGATGCACCCTACCTAGTTGAATTCAGAAACTATGAGTGGATTGACTACTTCCTAAAGCTGGATGATTTTGATGAAGACATTGCACTAAAGTTCGCCCAAACATTGTCTGAGGGGAAGGCCACGGTAAAAGGGCTAGAGGTCATAGCAACTGAAGAAAGAATTGCAGAAGTCACAGGGTTACCTGCTGATGGTGAAAATTACCCTGCTTCTAGAGATGCCAGATCAGCTAGAGCTAAATTTATAAAGCCATATGACCCTCCATTGAGCATAGATAAATAAGGTACGAAGAGAATGTCTCTACCCAATCCATGGAAGCAAATAGTTGTTTATGTCATAAAATACATCACCTATGAAGGTCACCAATCGAATTTGCATTTTGTGCACTTCAAGCCTTTGAATCTAATGAGGCACAGAAGGAGGATAAATGTGTCGAATGTGTTATACAACCTTCTCTCAATCATGGTGGTCGAGACTCAAAAAGGTAGGGACAATTTTTTTCCCACCATTGTCTGATTAAATTTCTAGTTGAGAAGTCTTTGCATAATGTATCTAGAATGACATGGGAAGAATTCATAAAAATTGATCAAATTAGACCTGAGCACTTGCAACCTAGGGTTTTACCTCAACCCCATAGGTCTAGTAGGAGATTGAGCATGGTTGAAGCCACTCTTGGTGCTTCAACCTCTGGCGCAAGACCGAGTGTAAACCCTCATGCAGCAGAAGAAACCATAGAAATTATCCCAGACAAAGAAATTTCTTCCCTTGAAGAAAGTTCTTCCCTTGAATCCGATGATGATGTTCCACTTGGCATTCTAATGAAAACTAGGGCACAAAAGAGGGAAGTAGAAACAAGAAAAGGAAAAGAAAAAAGACAATCGGCAGAAAAAGAGGTGCCAAGCTCTAAGAAGAAAAAGGCTGACACCATTCATCCTGTAGCCAAAGAAAAACATGAGAGCCCTCCTAGGAAAGCAAGACCAGTTGGGACAACCTTTGGTATGCCTCCACAGGAAATCCCTAAGTCTAGAGAAATATCACAAGGGGACATAGAAGCTCTAATGGGGTAGAAGACTGTCGAGGAGGAAATGTAAGAGAGGGGGACCACTGTATGCAAGACCCCAGGTCATGGAGAGTCAAGATGCGAGAGACTGCCCTAACTTACCTCAGCTTAAGTTTATGCTTTAGGATATGAGGATGAGAATGATGAGGATTTTAGGCTCCTATGATCACTCTTCAATCCAAGTTTCAAGGAGGGGCTAGGCAAGTCAGTCTTTAGGTCCAACTCTACACCTCAAGGAGCTCTATGCCCGAGGATGTCAACGCAGACTTAGGATGATAGCACGACACGCTGGCGTCTCAGAAACATGTTGTAGTTCGTATAGTCAGATTACAATAGAGACAAGATTAGACTTTCCAGAATGACTAACAGCCTAGCCTAACAACTTTTAAGAGGACAAAACAACACTATGAAATATGAAAAGTATAAGCGAAGGTGATAGAGTAGATATACCAAAGCCGAGGTGATGAAGAAAATATCGTAAAAGACCCTATTCACCAGCTAGCACCTCGAAGTGTTTCCACCTACACACAACAAGAGAGAGAATGTTGGGGGTGGCTATATAGGGGTCTGCCTCAATCAGACCGTCATTTAGGTGTTCCCTCCTCCACGAACAACCAATGGAAAGGAGATAAAGAAGTGATAAAACACAAGCACTACAAAAACAGTACTATGCTACTCAACCAAATGATAGAGGAGAGGAGAGGGAAGCTTACCACCTCCACCAAGAGCACTCAAGGCTACTTGGGGAAGAAATGAGAGGAACTCAATCCTCTGCTGCAATGGCATGATCCCAAACATGCTCTACCAATGTGATGGAGTGAGATATTGTTGCTATTGAATGCTTGGAATGCTTGGAATGCTTGGAAGTGAGCTTGTGAGAGTGAGAGTATGAGAGCATAGTCTATTCAAGATTTCTTTCAACCTTCATCCAACCTCCTAATGCAAGTCCAAAGACTAATTATGAAGGAATGAGGAAAGAAACGGCCATATTCAAGTTGGGTGGCTGAAGGAAGCGTTACAACCTCGCTTCCAATGGGAAGATTAATGCCTCTGCTGGCTCAACCGCAGGAATCTGCCAGGGATGTAAGCGCACTACGCAAGCGTCTCTGATAGAAATTCCTCCACTAACACATAAAATAGGTGCCAAGTGGACTGCCATCAGTGGGCTTAAGTGAATTTAAGCCTCTGACTTAGGTTTTCTAAAGTGTAACAAGGCAAAAGGGGAATTGAGCCTAGGGTGAAAATTCGCTCTTATACATTTTTCCCCCACTTTAGTGAGCACAAGTATTGATGAGTGCTTGGTAAAGTAGATCAAGAAGAGAGTAGGGTTAGAGAAGTATACTTGAACTGTCGAGGATGCATATCACGATCTGGCGAACCTGAAGATGCAGGGAAAATAAAAGACTCCATAGTTTCTCAGAACTATGAAGTTGGAACAACAAAGCACCTTATAGACCCGCAGACCTACAAGGAGGCAACGCCCAAGATCTCTCACATGGAGGAAGCCCCAAGGAAGTGGACTCTACAAAGTTAGGAAGCGGCGACATGTCTACTCGTAGATAGAGCATGTCTAAAGTGTCGATGTGTTTACCCGCAAATAGGACGCATCTAAAAGTAGTGACATGTCTACCCGCAGATAGAACATGTCTAAAGCATCAATGTGTCTACTCGCAGATAGACAACATCTAAAAGCGGTGACACATCTACCCGCAAATAGAACATGTCTAAAGTGTCAATGTGTCTACCCACAGATAGAACACATCTAAAAGCGGCGACACATCTACCCACAAATGGAACATGTCTAAAGTGTCAATGTGTCTACCCGTAGATAGAACACATCTAAAAGCGGTGACACATTTACCCACATATAGAACATGTATAAAGCATCGATGTGTCTACCTGCAGATAGAACACATCTAAAAGTGGTGACACGTCTACCCACAGATAGAACATGTCTAAAGCGGTCGGTCACGCAGACCGAGAAACTTTCAAAGGGATCCGTCAGGAACCCTTCAAAAGGAGAGGGGTCCACTCAAGGGACGTGTTGTTTGAAAAAGAAAGGTCTAGTCAGGCTGCCCCCAAGCTAGATGCGAAAGGATGAATGGAATGAGTCTAGTCAGGCTGCCCCTAGGCTAGATGTAAAAAATTCCATTCGTTACAAAAGCTTTTGAAGAAAGGGTCCTTGAGGAACCCACCGTGAAAGAGAGGGGGTCCACTCAAGGGACACGCAATTCAAAAGTCACCACCTTAGAGCGATTCTTCATCAAGGGATCCTTTCGAAAGATGTTCACTTCATCAAGGAATTCAAAAGGAAGGTCATTCCCCCACGCGAGGGGAATCCAAAGCAGTTCCCACTTCAGAGGAAGGTTTCCAAGTCCTTTCTTTACGAACCTGTGATGAAGGAAACACATTCCGTTAGGATTCTATGTTGAGAATACGCTTCCAAGGAAAGGGTGTTGCGAGGAATTTCAAGAAAAGATTCGTTGGCAGTGAATTCATTTTCTAAAATTTGAAGTGTTAAAGAACGTTGTCACACATAGGAGGGACAACTCAAGAAAAGAAGAGAGAAAGATAAAGAAAAATAAAAAAGTATAAACAAAGGGCACAGGGGGATTTGATGTAGCGGGGTTAGATCTATTCGAGCTTATATAATAGTAGGTAACCGCAATGCAAGGTGAAAGATCATCAATCCCCAACCAGATCAGGAAGAATGCACAGAAAACAAAGTAAAAATAAAAAAATTGGGTCAACATGGAAGAGAAGCCTAAATTCTGCCAACACTTTGCATCATCCCCAATTTATCAAAAATCAAGCACAAACATGGAAGAATGATGGTACAAATAGAAGAAGGTTTACGAAAAAAAATTATGCCTGTATCCAAGCACCAACAAGGGTTCAAGGGTCATCTAGGAACACATAGCATGAGTATGAGAGAACACGTCACAAAACACACACACATGCAAACAAGATCAAGAAAAAAGGGCCTCCTCCTAACACTGCTCGGCCAAGAGGTCATCTGCTTCCCAATTTAAATCCTTGTAAGGGGAAGGAAGAAGAGCTTGCAAGGGTGGAATGTTAAGATTAGGGGCGTTTGGCCCTCCCGCAACAAGGGCCAAGGAAGAGGGCCCCTCCAGGTCCTCTCCGTTGAGCTCCTGTGGAGTCAAAGTCAGTGATTTCATGAAGATCGCCGACAAGGTCGAGACCTCATCCACAGAGTTGAACATGCACCCCATGGGAGTGTCATGTCTTACTTTAGCAGATGGGACGGGCTATGCCTAAGATCCACCGCTAGGCTCGTCAAGTGATTCAGAAGCGGTGACAAACTCAGGAGAGGTCGGGATCAGTTATGTCACAAGGACAAAATAGGTCATCACAGGGCCACCTTGCGAAGGTGGGCTCTTCCTATGCCCTTTATCACGAGAAGGACTAGCCCCTGCCTCCTTCTTCGCGGGAGGGGATGAACTCCCCACAGACGAAGCTAGAGGTGTAGGGGAGGAAGAGGACATAATCGTAGTGGATATGACCGAAGTGTTAGCCATATCCACAGGTTTTGGGAAGGGCTGAATATCTAGAATGGACATCAGCAAAGGCAGCTCCACCGAGGGAGCGATAAACACTTGTACCCGATTAGGGTTAGGTGCTTTTGTACTCACAACGAAAGTTAGGAACAGATTAGGAAAAAGAGACACAATAGGAAAGGAGGAAGACAACCTTGTAGAGGGCCCTGAAGCAAGGGCGGTCGTTTCTTCTTACTTTTGTTGTGAAGCGGCCTGCTCAGCTAGGAGATCCTTTCACCGATGCTTGCGCTCTTGTGCAAGGTGATTCCTACGGCTCTTGGAGTTAGATGCCACAGCTTGCGAAAGGATAGGACTTTCCTGCTTGACCATAGGGACGTCCACTACAGTCGTTTCAGGTGGAGGAATGGGTTCTTATGTAGGAGCAGGGGGAGTAGGCTAAGGGGTGATAGGAGGATTCGACTCAAGAGCCTTGATAGCGGGCCTCTTTCTACTCATCGCCTTAGGAGCAGGAGCAGTAGGAGGTCATGGCGGTCGAGAAAAGGACTCTCCTCAAGATACCTTCTTCCTATCATATCAAGCGATTCTAGGTTCCATCAGCAGGACACGAAGCTCAAATGTGGGACGCTTAAGCTTTCGTTGAGCGGGTACCAAATATTTTTCCTACAAACGAGTAGAACTTGACGATACCATAGTTGAACGAGAAGAAGCGTCGGACCAAGTAGTGGAAGAGGAAGAAGGAGGGCCACAAGACCGCTTCTCTTCTTTCCTCTTTCGAGTCTTAACAACATCGTTGTCGGCCTTCAAGCAAGCCTTATGTGAAATAGCATAAGGTGAGGGAGGGTACCTCACTTTTGGCCTCAAACATCCTTTCTTATAATTTTGATTTCTTGGGTAAAAGGTCTATCCTAGGTGAAAGGGGACCCATAGGTGCAGGCCACAGGTGATCCAAGGAGTAGCTTCCACGTGCGACTGATGGTAGATAGCCGATGTCATGAGTCACATGTACAAAACCTCTATGGATAAGTTTTAGACACTTATGTACAATGGATGGTATTGCATTCATCGCTACTAACTAGGGGATACCCAACTTTACACGAAAGAGTTCAAACCCAAGAATGATATCAAACAAGAGGTTCACCACCTTAGGTCTGACCAAGACTGATAGGGTAATGCTACCTAAAGGGGGTACGGAAAGGCCATCATGTGTGTGAATGAAACTTTCAGGAGCATCATATCCATCCTTATGTAAAAAGTTTATAAGCATGATCTCCTCTATTATTATGTTCACATATGACATTGGATCAACGAGAACACCGGCTACGATGTTTCCATTGATCTGCATAGGAATATAGAGGGGAGATGGTTCCTTATTAAATCCCATTGGTAGGTCTTGTGAAGTAAAGATTATGCCAACACCTTTCTCCACACGCTGCTCAGAGGGGATGGTTTGATGCAGGAATGAAGCCATTATGCACACTAGATAGTGCTTTCACAGAATCCCTAAAGGTTAATGGATAAGACAGTGACCCAATTAAGGTTTTGTCATGCAATACCTTAGGATCCTTCCAAATACGCCACCTAGGGGTTGTAGGTTGGGTTGCAAGGCGACAGCCTTACAACACTCACACCTGCAATACTCCTAGAGTACGAGGAAAGGAACTGTTAGTATCGCAAGAACGAAACCAAAATGGTTCACATCAGGTTCACCAAAAATGTAAGAGAGGGGGACCACCGCATGAAATACCCCAGGTCACGGAGAGTCAAGACGTGAGAGGCTTCCCTAACTTACCTCAGCTTAAATGTATGCTTTAGGATATGAGGATGAGAATGATGAGGATTTTAGGGTACTACAATCACTCTTCAATCTGAGTTTCAAGGTGGGGCTAGGCGAGTCAGTCTTTAGGTCCAACTCTGTGCCTCAGGGAGCTCTCTGCCCAAGGACGTTAGTGTGGACTTAGGATGACAGCGCAGCATGCTGGCATCTCAAAAATGCATTGTAGTCCATACGATCAAATTACAACAGAGACAAGGTCAGACTTGCTAAAACGACTAACAACCTAACCTAACAAATTTTAAGATTACAAAATAACACTATGAAATACGAAAAGTATAAGCGAAGGTGATAGAGTAGATATACCAAAGCCAAGGTGATGAAGACAATCTCATAGAAGACCCTGTTTGCTAGCTAGCTCCTCGAAGTGCGTCCACCTACACACAGTAAGAGAGAATTTTGGGGGTGGCTATATAGGGGTCTGCCTTACTCAGACCCCCATTTAGGTGTTCCCACCTCCACATACAGCTAATGGAAAAGGAGATCAAGAAGTGATAAAACACAAGCACTACAAAAATAGTACTATGCTACTCAACCAAATGATAGAGGAGAGGAGAGGGAATTTTACCACCTCCACCAAGAGCACTCAAGGATGCTTGGGGGAGAAATGAGAGGAACTCAGGCCTCTGTTGCAATGGTGTGGTCCCAAACTTTCTCTACCGACATGATGGAGTGAGATATTGCTACTATCGAATGCTTGGAATGCTTGGAAGTGAGCTTGTGAGAGTGAGAGTATGAGAGCCAAGTCTGTTCAAGATTTCTTCCAACCTTCATCCAACCTCCTAATGCAAGTCCAAAGATTGATTATGAAGGAATGAGCAAAGAAAAAGCCATATTTGGGTCAGGTGGCCGAAGGAGGCGTTACAAATTTTCTGCCAATGGGAAGAGTAACGCCTTTGCTGGCTCAGCCATAGGAATCTGCTAGAGACATAAGCACACCATGCGGACGTCTGTGCACCACACAGGCGTCTCCGACATAAACGCCTCCACCGACACACAAAACAGGCACCAAGTGGATTTCCATCAGCGTGCTTAAGTGAATTTAAGCCTCCGACTTAGGTTTTCTAAAGTGTAACAAGGAAAAAAGGGGAATTGCACGTAGGGTGTAAATTCACTCTTATACAGGAAGATATATTTAAGGCAGCAACATTGGTTGATCTGGAAAATATTGCAGAACAAGTCAAAAATCAAGAATATGAGGAAAATCAGGACTTCCTGCAGCAAGAGGTCATCTAGCAAGAGATCCCACAGCAAAATCTAGAACAGGAGCAGGATTCCCTGTAGCAACAGCCCAAATTGGGAGAACAATCAGTACCCCTGCAGCTAGAATTGACGAGACAACCTGAATCCTTGCATTTAGCATTAGTGTCAAAGAAGATGTTGGTAGGAATACATAACCCCCCTAATTTTTCAATGCACTAGGTAGACATGCATTTATGGAAAGAGATGCAAAGAAGAGAAGAGGAATGGAAGGAGGAAAAATGCAGATTGAAGAAGGAAATACAAAAGATAGATGTGGAGATTGAAGATAAAGATGAAGAAATTCCCACCTTGAAGAAGAAGGTGGATGATATGGCAGCCTTGGTACCACAAATTTTGGAATGTAGGACCCCTCCAAGGGTCTATGCTCTGCATTTGAAGGATAAATATCTCTCTTTTAGACTAGCAATAATTGTCTCAGGTTTGAACCCTTCTATTGAGACCCCTGTTGAATTTTTTAATGCTTATCAAATTGCTTCCCCTAAAATGAAGAACTTGTTGTGTGAGTTTTATTTGTATAATTATGTTGTAACTCAAGACCATGATTACAATCCACTATTGTATGTTGGGGATGTCCAATTAAGGGCATTCAAGTATTGGGTACAAAATGAGATTAGTTGGGGACAATAATATGGGGCTTATAAGCAATTGGAGTCTAACATCCCTCTGCCCATTAGGGTTGAATCAAGGAATCTAGGGGATATTTTTAGGGAATGGAATAGAATTGTTTTTAGACCTAGCTATGGTAATAGGATTATGCCTTGGATAGAAGCAGTTTATAGTGAATATGAGACAAAGGCAAAAGAAAAAGAGGAAACCATGAATAGATACCTCTCACAAAGATGGAACAGCTTAACTAATGATCTCAAGCAGGCTAAGCCTCATTCCATCTAGAACTATGCAGTAGCTCTTAAAAGGATTGACAGATATATTCACATTGGAAGGGAAAAGGGGCAATTCTAGCTTCCCCTAACTTTTCAGCCACCCATCCTAATGTGGCATGTACCGAAATTCAGGTTCTACCAATATGATATTGTTGAAGAGAGACAAAGATGGAGCAGATTACACAAATTGGGAGGATTCTATTAGGATCTTGATTCACGCACAACACACTCTGATGTGGGATAGTCGTCGGTTGAAAATTTTAGAACATTGACCAAGCAAAAGAACAACCCTTCCCCTGCTGGAGGAACAACAAGATCTCAAGTTGGGGGAGTGATGAGTCTAGAATATGGTCTAGTTTTGGGTAGAATTCATGGTTTATTTGTTGAAGTTACCATGGACTTTGACATTAAATGTTGATACTTTTATGATATTTTCCTCAAACTATAGACATTGGGCTTAATCTTATTTTTGCAAACCTTTAATGATAAATGGCATGTTATATGGACTATCTATATTAATCTTGCATGTGGTTAATGAATGTTCCTTAAGGTGGTTGCAGTTATGTAGTTATTGTGTTTACTAACATTGCCATGCAAATAAGTTGAGGATGCTAATGAGGAAGACACCGCCAGTTGGGCATGCACCATAACGTCTAGCAAAGGAATCACCCAAAATTCAAAGGAGGTCGATGGCAGGAGATTCCTCATGCAAACTGAATGTAACCACCTTGTAGTGGACTTTAATATTGGTAGAGCAGATGCGATCGTTACTGTTGTGCTAAATCTGCATTTATACCTACATGTCTGACCAGATTTCATGCATGCATAACCGCTTCCACTCCACTTTCTTTGTTTTCCCTAAATGGTGTCCTCTTAGTTCGTGGAGTTGACTTCCTTGTTTATAAGTTGATAGTATAAATAAATATATGATGCTCCTTCTCTGAAGGTTGCACAATTCGATATTGTACTTGCATTCTTGAGTTTTTAGTAATATAGATATATTACTCCTTTGTACTCATGATTTATACTAAATAAAATAAAGTTCGAAGTTTGAGCATCTGAGTTATCATTAGTTTTAGAGGATACTTATCCAAGGGGGGCCACTCGATGAGTAATCCGTCCTTATTTTAGTATTAGTTTAGTATTAATTACTTTTTGTTTAGTAATCAGTTAAAAATCTAGCACCAATTGTTCCTGCAGCCACTAGAATTCCATTCTATGATTGTTCCTGTACTCAAGGCAAACAGAGTAGTGCCATGTTTGTTGCTCAAATTTTCATTTCTGTCATGCATTTTAGCTTAGTATAATTGTTGATTGATGGTTAGCATTCATGTTATTCCTTCCTAAGCAATTTACTTTCAGCAGTGTTTCTTTCTTAGCTATAGAATGAAAATGGCTACTTTGGGTTCCTAGTGCACATACTATGCTGACCCATTTCAAGTTCACATCCTTGGGTTTACAAGTTAAATGCACCTTCATGATGATTGAAATGACTATTCAAGTTAAATGTTCAATCTCTGAATCACGGCTGTAAAGGCCTAGTTTTTGAATCATTGTAGGAGGCGGACAACAGGTTCAATCCTCCAAAAGGGAGGGGAAGTATCACTCAGGAGAAGTGATTGGTTGGGTAACCCCTAATGAAACCTAATTGATCTTACACACACTCACATTAGAATGGTTGAGTCTTGTCATAGTGTTGGGAATTGGTAATTCATCCTTTAGTAGGATGTGGTTGCATTAGTAAGTATCTTGAGTACTGTTGAGTGCATTCTTGGATGGTGTTTATGTGTTTGGAATTTATGGGTTCTTCTTTATGTTACTATGCTTGATTGATGAGGTGAACATACATTAAGTGTATGTATATATATGCATATGCATGTAAAATGATAAACCATATGTGTGAAGGAACACGTACATGAGAGTACATAGGTAGACATTCCTATGAATGGGTTTCTTATGAGCATGGTGTTATCCAAATGACAATGTGACATGTATGTATATATGTACATATACATCACATGTATATTACTTATCAAAAAGATAGTAATTTTATGTGTTCTTCATGTGTAATTGAATGTATATATATAGGATATATACATATAAACATATGTAAACATGTGTCAATATATGCGTATATGTGACAAATGGAAATTTCTATACGGACATATCAATATATGTATACATGTACATAGAGGTATGTATATGTATATATATACAAATGATATTATATATGAAATGTTAATCTTGAATTATTCATTTGAATATCAAATGTATACTTTTATAATTTGCATGGAATATATATAGGTATATATTAGAATATATATACACATGTATATATATAGCATTAAAGCTATTTATCAGTATATATATACATGTATATATATAGGAAGTATTTGAGGCTGATTTGTATATATATATATACAAAATGCAAAGAATAAAGGTTGATTCATATTAGTATATGCTTTGGTCGACGAATGAGAATATGGCACACTATATGATAGCGCTCAAGTTGATAGTATGCAAAGCATATTAACCACGTATATTTTCTTTCATATAAGGAGTTGAATATATGATTAAGAGGCTGAAACACCCTTCAAATTTCACTTAAATACCTTCTTAAAAACCTCACACAAACTTGCATAAACAGTGCAACAATAACTCAAAAATTTGGTATTGAAATCTAAACCAAGTTTATATAACAATGTGCCAACCCTATTGGCCACTTAGTACATCATTTGAATCTGATTTTCCCTAACAATAACCATCTAAAAAACACACTAAAAAACCCCAATAAATCATATATAAATAGAAAATATGATGGATTCAAAACCCTAAAACTATGTAAGAAAAACTAAACAATTTTACATTGAAACTTACAAACTATTTACAAAACACATGCCAATATTGTTGGCTTCTCATTACATAAATTCAAAAATCACATGGGCCTGATATTAGGCCTGCAACACATGCTTTTTTTCAACATCAAAACCTACAACACAATCCTCTCCTTCAACCTTACTTTCTTCTCCCAAAGATCAACCTGCAATATTCTTCCTGCAGCTTATCTTGTCTCTCACCAAACTTGCAAATCTTAATTTTTTGTTCTTAACATTCAAACCTATAACATTCATGGATACCAATAGCCTCCAAGGTAGGTTCTACAACCCCCTTTCTTCTCTCCCACCTTTCCCTCTTTCTCTCTTCCCAAAATTCCTCTTCCAAACCCTCTGCATTGAAAAGTGGTTTTCTGATTCTTAACTCTTGTTATATAGAAATTAATTTCATATGCTTTATTTGGGCCTCTCCAATATGGCACGACCCTTGTTGTTGATGCACATGAAAACCTTCAAAAAATAATTAAAAATTATTTAAAAACCATTATTAGCAACCTTTTCAAAGATAGGATATTGCAATTTTTATTCTCCACCTTTAACTCGTAAGAAAGCAGAAAATCAAGGCAAGTCATGGGTGCCCACTTCTCTTGTCCCTAGTTTTTAGGGATTAATATTAAGGGTGGGGTCCCATGGAGGGGGGCTTCCTAAAAAATTTCAGTGGGTGCTACTGAGATTTTTTAGGATTTTTTTTAAGTGGGTGGTCCCATGAATTTGTAGAATAGTTTAAGCTCCTATATTTATGGAATATGGTGATCTCATGAATTTTATTATTTTGCATATTTAATTCCACATACTAAATAAATATAAAATAATAAAAAAAATCATTAGCAATAATTTTAAAATTGCATATTATTGACAAGTGGCAAAAAAAAATTCTAAGCTAGTGGGGGAATTTCTAGCCCCACCCCTTTTGCACCTGCTTAAGTTTTTGAGCTAAAAACTAGGGGCTGTTATTTTTTAGGAAAAGATTTTCATTAATCCTGTAGCATTTTATCTTTTGGTTCATGGGACCCCCTGCTCCTTCAAAATAGATCCTGAAGCCCCCCCCATGGGACCCCACCCTACGTGTTTTAAAAATCCCCATTCAATTCCCAATGCCTCATATTGTCTCTCAAATATTTTACAATTATTTTTTTTTTTTAACTTTTTTTTTGCTTTTTCACCCCACTAGTCAACTTCAATGTGCAAAGTTGCAAAAGAAATTTAATTAAAAATCAAATTATTTGAAGATAAATAATTTTTCACCCCTCAACATGTAATACAAGCCAAAATTAATTTCTGTCAACAATCCAAAATTGCTCAATTGAAAATAAATCTTTTTTTTTGTTGATATAGGATTACCAATTACCATGGATGCTCCTGCATCAGACACCCAAGGTAGAAAAATTTTGTGAGTTTGGTCTCAAAAAATGGAGTTGAATGGTAGAACCATGCTTTCAAGTTGTAAAAAACCCTCAGCAAACTCCATTACTGAAACCGGTACCTTTGATTTTCTCTTCTTTCTCCTCTTCCAGCACCTAGTCGGAACAAGTATCCTTCTCCTCTGACAATTCTTTTTGCACTCAAAATTTTCAATGTGGAATCATCTCCACCATAAACCAACCACCTCCACCAAATGAAACTCACAATATCTTCCAATCTTGTGGGATTCAACCCACCATATTCTGACCACCTCCTCCAAAATGTACCTATACAAAACTTTGCAATACCAAACAAATCTTCTGCCTTCCATACTTCACTAGCAATATCTAATTGAACCATCTCATTTGAATTCACTAAATCATCCAACTTATTATGAAAATAATTAAAAATAAAATGTTTTACCTCCTCACTAGTTGTTGCAATATCATTCTCAACCTCATCAAATCATTCATCAAAATTTGATTTCACCTCTTTACCTTTTGCTGCAATCTTCACTCCACCTTTTGTCAACACTTGTCATTCCTTTTCTACCGTTGAAATATTCTCATCTACACAAAATCCACTCTCATCTTCATCATTAAAATGAAACATGTTATGCATTACCTCTTTCTCTTCAACCTTTTCTTCACCATTTCTTGTTGCCATATCTTCTTCACCTTCACTCTTAGCTGCATTTTCATTTTCCATTACTTTCAAGTCCTCCAAAGGACACTCATCATCCTTAATCATTGTTTCACTTTCCTCTTCTTTTCCTTCTTTATCCTTTTGAACAAGTATTTCCATATTTTCCTTTTCATCCTTCTTCTTTGTACACAAAGTTTCACTTGCAAACATATCAATACCAAAAGAACAATAAGATTCAACCCTTCCCATTTTATTTTCATTTCTATCCTTATTATCTGCTACAAATTTTTTTTCCACTTCCTCTTGCCTATCCTGCAAAGTATTTAAAACATATTCTTCCCCATCCTTTATGATGCTATATGTACTCTTCCTACCATCATGTATAACTCTTTGATCATACAACCATGGTCTACCCAACAAAACATGGCATATATCCATAGGTACTATATCACATACAATCCAATCCTTATATCTACGAATATGAAAATCAACCACACATTGCTCACTTACCCATATCTGGAAATATCCTTACAACCAAGAAATTTAGTATGGGATAGGATGCTTGATTCTTTTCAATTTCAACTTGTCTACCATCTCTTCGGATACAATATTATTGGTGTTATCGGTGTCCAAAATGACTTTGCAACATTTCCCACTCACTTTACACTTTGTTTGGAATAAATTACTCCTCTAAATGGGCTCTTGATTCTCTATTTGTGGCTCTAGAAATTATTTCTTCATCACAAAACATTCTCCTGGCTTCCAAGACATTTTTTCAAACATTTTTCCACACTCTCTTTGCAACTCCTTCACTCTCTACCCGCAAGTCCTAATGCAAACTGCCTCACATCAGTGCTTCTTCCTACACACTCAGGAAAAATAAAATCTGATACCACTAATGAAGATGTTGCAACACCCTTCAAATTCCACTTAAAATCCTCACACAAACTTGCATAAACAGTGCAACAATAACTCAAAAATTTGGTATTGAAATTTGAACCAAGTTTACATAACAATGTGCCAATCCTATTGGCCACTTAGTACATCATTTGAATCTGATTTTCCCTAACAATAATCATCTCAAAAACACACTCAAAAACCCCAATAAATCTGATATAAATAGAAAATATGATGGATTCAAAACCCCAAAACTGTGTAAGAAAAACTAGACAATTTTACATTGAAACTTACAAATTGTTTACAAAACACCTACCGATCTTGTTGGATTCTCATTACATCAATTCAAAAATCACAAAGGCCTTATATTAGGCATGCAACACATGTTTATTTTCAACATCAAAACCTGCAATACAATCCTCTCCTTCAACCTTGCTTTCTTCTTTCAAAGATCAACCTACAATCTTCTTCATGTAGCTTATCCTGTCTCTCACCAAACTTGAAAATCTTAATTTGTTGTTCTTAACCTTCAAACATGTAACATTCATGGCTACCAATATCCTCCAAGGTAGGTTCTATGACCTCCTTTCTTCTCTCCCACCTTTCCCTCTTTCTCTCTTCCCAAAATTCCTCTTCAAAACCCCCTACAATGAAAAAGTGGTTTTTTGATTCTTAACTCCTATTGTACAAAAATTAATTTCATATGCTTTATTGGGGTCTCTTAATTATGGCATGACCCTTGGTGTTGCTATACATGAAAACCTTAAAAAAAAATTTAAAATTATTTAAAACCATTACTAGCAGCCTTGTCAAAGATAGGATGTTGCAGTTTTTATTCTCCACCTTTAACTCCTAAGAAAGCAGAAAATCAAGGCAAGTCCTAGGTTCTCATTTCTCTAGTCCCTACTTTTTAGGGATCAATATTAAGGGTGGGGTCCCATGGAGGCGGCTTCCTAAAAAAATTTAGTGGGTGTCGCTGAGATTTTTTAGAAAAAATTTTAAGTGGGTGGTCCCATGAATTTGTAGAATAGTTTAAGCTCCTATAATTATGGAATCTGGTGGTCTCATGAATTTTATTATTTTTCATATTTAATTCAGCATACTAAATAAATATAAAATAAAAAAATAAAAATAATTAGCAATCATTTTAAAATTGCATATGATTGACAAGTGGCAGAAAAAAAATCCTAAGTTGGGTGGGAAATTTTCAGCCCCACCCCTTTTGCACCCGCTTAAGTTTTTGAGCTAAAAACTAGGGGCTGCTATTTTTGAGGAAAAGATTCTCATTAATCTTGTAGCATTTTTTTTTGTTCATAAGACCCCTTGCTCCTTCAAAATAGATCTCGAAGCCCCCCTCCCATGGGACCCCACCCTAAGTGTTTTAAAACTCCCCATTCAATTCCCAATGCCTCATATTGTCTCTCAAATATTTTGCAATTAATTTTTTTAAAACTATTTGTTTTGCTTTTTCACCCCACTAGTCAACTTCAATGTGCAAAGTTTGCAAAAGAAATTTAATTCACAATTAAATTATTTGTAAATAAATAATTTTTCACCCCTCAACATGTAATACAAACCAAAATTAATTTATTTCAACAATCCAAAATTGCTCAATTGAAAATAAATCATTTTTTTGTTGATACAAGATTTCCAATTACCATGGATGCTCTTGCATCAGACACCCAAGGTAGAAAAATTTTGTGATATTGGTCTCACAAAATGGAGTTGAATGGTAGAACCATCCTTTCACGTTGTAAACAACGCTCAGCAAACTCCATTACTAAAACTGGTACCTTTGATTTGTTCTTCTTTCTCCTCTTCCAGCACCTAGCCGGAACAAGTATCCTTCTCCTCTGACAATTCTTCTCTGCACTCAACATTTTCAATGTGGAATCAACTCCACCATAAACTAACCACCTCCACAAAATGAAACTCACAATATCTTCCAATCTTGTGGGATTCAACCCACCATATTATGACCACCTCCTTCAAAATGCACTTGCACTAAACTTTGCAATACCAAACAAATTTGTTGCCTTTCATATTTCACTAGCAATCTCTAACTAAACCATCTCATTTGAATTCACTAAATCATCCAACTTATCACAAAAAATAATTAAAAAGAAAAGTTTTTACCTCCTCACTACTTGGTGCAATATCATTCTCAAACTTATCAAAATCTGATTTCACCTCATTACATTTTGTTGCAATCTTCACTCCACCTTCTGTCAACACTTGTCATTCCTTTTCTACTACTAAGATATTTTCCTACACAAAATCCACTCTCATCTTCATCATCCTTATATCTACGAATATGAAAATCAACCACACATTGCTCACTTACCCATATCTAGAAATATTCTTGCAACCAAGAAATGTAGTATGGTCTAGGATGCTTGATTATTTTTAATTTTAGCTTGTCTACCATCTCTTCGGATATAATATTATTGGTGCTACTATTGTCAACAATGACTTTGCAACATTTCCCACTCACTTTACACCTTGTTTGAAATAAATTACTTCTCTAGATGGGCTCTTGATTCTCAGTTTGTGGCTCTAGAAATTATTTCTTCATCTCAAAACATTCTCCTAGCTTCCAAGACATTTTTTAAAACACTTTTCCACACTCTCTTTGCAACTGCTTCACTCTCTACCCACAAGTCCTGGTGCAAACTACCTCACATTGGTGCTTCTGCATGTACACTTAGGAACAACCAGCTCTGATACCACACATTAATAGGTTGCAACACCCTTCAAATTCCACTTAAATACCTTCTTAAAAACCTCACACAAACTTGCATAAACAGTGTAATAATAATTCTAAAATTTGGTATTGAAATCTAAACGAAGTTTACATAGAAATGTGCCAACCCTATTGGCCACTTCGTACATCATTTGAATTTTATTTTCCCTCACAATAACCATCTAAAACACACACTCAAAAACCCCAAGCAATCTAATATAAACAACAAATATGATGGATTCAAAACCCCAAAACTATGTAAGAAAAACTAGACAATTTTACATTCAAACTTACAAACTGTTTACAAAACACATGCCAATCTTGTTGGATTCTCATTACATCAATTCAAAAATCACATGGGCCTAATATTATGCCTGCAACACATGTTTATTTTCAGCATCAAAACATTGAACACAATCCTCTCCTTCAACCTTACTTTCTTCTCCCAAAGATCAACCTGTAATCTTCTTCCTATAGCTAATCCTGTCTCTCACCAAACTTGCAAATCTTAATTTATTGTTCTTAACCTTCAAACTTGTAACATTTATGGCTACCAACAGCCTCCAAGGTAGGTTCTACAACCTTATTTATGTTTTTCTCTCTTCCCAAAATTCCTCTTCAAAACCCTCTGCAATGAAAAGTGGTTTGTTGATTCTTAACTCCTATTGTACATAAATTAATTTCATATGCTTTATTTGAGCCTCTCTAATATGTCACAACCCTTGCTTTTTCTTCACATGAAAACCTTCAAAAAATAATTAAAAACCATTTTAAAACCATTACTAGCAGCCTTGTCAAAGATAGCATGTTGCAGTTTTTATTCTCCACCTTTAACTCCTGAAAAAGCAGAAAATCAAGGCAAGTCTTGGGTGCCCACTTCTTCAGTCCCTACTTTTTATGGATAAATATTAAGTGTTTTAAAACTCCCCATTCAATTCCCAATGCCTCATATTGTCTCTCAAATATTTTTCAATTATTTTTTTTTAAACTATTTTTTTTTTTTTTCACCCCACTAATCAACTTCAATGTGCAAAGTTGCAAAAGAAATTTAAATAATTTTTCACCCCTCAACATGTAATACAAGTCAAAATTAATTTATTTCAACAATTCAAAATTGCTCAATTGAAAATAAAGCTTTTTTTGCTGATACAGGATTGCCAATTACCATGGATGCTCTTGCATCAGACACCCAAGGTAGAAATATTTTGTGACCTTGGTCTCACAAAATGGAGTTCAATGGTAGAACCATCATTTTAGGTTTTAAACAACCCTCAGCAATTTCAGCTTTTCTACCATCTCTTCAGATACAAATATTATTGGTGCTACCATTGTCCACAATGACTTTGCAACATTTCCCACTCACTTTACACCTTGTTTGAAATAAATTACTCCTCTAGATGGGCTCTTGATTCTTTGTTTGTGGCTCTAGAAATTATTTCTTCATCACAAAACATTCTCCTGGCTTTCAAGACATTTTTTCAAACACTTTTACACACTCTTTTTGCAACTACTTCACTCTCTACCCACAAGTCCTAGTGCAAATTGCGTCACATCGACACTTCTTCCTGCACATTCAAGAACAACCAAATTTGATACCACTAATGAAGAGGCTGCAACAACCTTCAAATTACACTTAAATACCTTCTTAAAAACCTCACACAAACTTGCATAAATAGTGCAACAATAACTCAAAAATTTGGTATTGAAATTTGAACCAAGTTTGCATAACAATGTGCCAACCCTATTGGCCACTTAGTACATCATTTGAATCTGATTTTCCCTCACAATAACCATCTAAAACACACACTCAAAATTCCCAAGAAATCTGATCTAAACAACAAATATGATGGATTCAAAACCCCAAAACTATGTAAGAAAAACTAGACAATTTTACATTGAAACTTACAAATTGTTTACAAAACACATGGAAATCTTGTTTGATTCTCATTACATCAATTAAAAACTCACATGGGCCTGATATTAGGCCTACAACACATTGATGGGGTCATTGTAATCCTCATCATTTAATTTATCAATCCAAGGCAGTGTCCATCTCTGTATGCAAGAGAGAAAGTAGAAAACTTGCTTGACAGTCAATTCTACTTGCAGAAATAAATCATATTTGTATGAAAGGAAATTTGCATGAAAGGGAACTAATCTTAAATATTATTTGCATGAAATTAAATTTTCATGAAATGGAACTAATCTAAGGAACAATTCCATGAATTGAAAATACTAAACTACTTCACACTTGTTGGAAATGAAAAGCTTTCTTGGATTCAAATTTAATCTAGAAATCTGGAATTACATTGTTGGTAAATGAAACTAGATCTATCCTATTTCCTCGGGCTGAAACAAGTCTTTCTAATCCCCTCTCTTTGATCAAATTATTACATTGTATTTATAAAATTCATATTCTATATATATCCAACCAATCCACTAAGAATGTGGATCCAAGATCCTATTTTTGAGGGGTTGTTTACAAAACTTTAAGAAAATTGAAGTTGTCCTCCATCACGCCACTTTTGTCTCAGTCATTTTCTATTGCGTACTTCTCCTTCCTTGCTACAAATCATGCCAAATTCTCAAAATGGTTTTTATATCTTCAAATCTAGTTTCCATATCATTTTTATTTTTTTAATTTTGTTGAGAAACGAGGGAGATATAGTTATTTTACTAAGACTGCATTTTTGACAATTTTTGAATGCCTGATCCTTAGGAAGTCTTCAATTCTCCACGTGAATAAAGGGATTTTTCTCCTTTTTTCTTGCCCAAATCACTGATCATTAACATTAATAACATGCTATAATCATGCAACAACATTTGAGTGATGTGGTAACTTGAGTTATCTTTGGTGGAAGAAGGAATCATGAAATGTAATAACTATGAGAGATCTTTGAACTCAACATGAAACAAATACTCATCCCATTAATTTGGGAATGAATGATGCTCTGTGATTTTACATGAATGTAGGAGTGTGTTGGGATTCTTCTCAATCTTCTTATTATTTCTTCAAAGCCTTTTAAAGTTTTCAGTAGTTAACTGCTTCAAGTGTTTAGAGCTCTCAACTGCAAGTGTCTATGAAGCTCCCTCTTACCATGAGTTATTTAATAACTCATTTATCTGCATTATATCATTTTAAACACTTCATAGGGATATATTAGAGGCAATTTGGATCACATTTAATAACTAAAAATGAATCAAACATTTACTTTATATTCTATTTTAAACAAGCTAAAGAACTTTCAATCATTACTCAAATCCACTTTAACACTAATGCATTAAGAAGAAATAGATGATTTTCTTTGATAAAATATGAAACAATATATGGTCTCATAATTTCTCCCACACCTAAAATGTTGCAGGTCCCTCTGCAACTCATAATGAGCCTTCAAATTTAATAAATTCATCATTTTTTAGTAGTTCCTCCGGGTAGCTCCTGACGGCTCCTGAAGAGCTCCTGAAGGCTCCTGAAAGCTCCATAACAGTTCCAAAATACCTCTATATAGGTTCAAATTGCTCCTTAAATCTTTAGAACTGCTTTTAGATGTTTTTCTTCTTTTTTTTTAATTTTTTGAGTGGATTGAGTAAAATGAAAGAACTTTAAGTTGAATAAGAGTAAAATAATAAAGTAAATACCTGATTTTATCTTAGTTTTCCATGCAACCATCATGCATGATTTTTAGTTGACTTTCTCCATGTTGCATGCAAATAATTTCTTCAACTTTTGAGAGCCACAACCTGATCTTTTACATTGAATACCAACTCAAATGGCTTCATCATTATTTTTCTACACTAACTAGTCATCCATAATACCAAAATATCTTCCACAAGTTTTTAGAGCAGAAAATTGCATAGAAAATTGCATGCTTACATCCTAAGAGAAGAGGAAATAGCATGTGCAAAACACTTATTTTCAAGAATCAAATCTACCCTATCCTACTCTACTTAATGATGTAGAGAGGTTATACATAACCATTAACTGGTTCTGAAAAATATCTTCCCTTTCTCAAAGTATGTTTCCATGCATTCAATTTTTTGAAAGAATAGAATGAAAAGAAGATGACAAAATTTTTTAAACTCAATGCTTCACCTTCCTTTTTAGTGGAAACCTTCTTCATGATTTCTTATTCTAGCAAATACATGGGTTGATTGGAGAGATCTTGCAATCCTTCCTTCCGATTTGTTGCATGCATGACTAGAAACAACTCCTTGTTCTTCAAATCTCTTATTGGGAAACCCTCCTTTGACTTCAAAAATCTGATTGGGAAGCCATTCTTGAATTTTGAAGGTCTCCAAATATGTCTCTTCCTTGCAAGCTTTTGTAATGAAGATAAAATCTCTTCATTGTATTTTACACCTCTTGCGGACAATAATTCATCAATTATTTCCTTAAAGAAATATCCTTTGCTAGGATTTAGAGTGGTGGTCCTCCAACTAAGGATATTTTGAAATAGATAGGGGGGTTTTTCTTTAGAGCTGGTATTTTGGGGGGGTTTTGAGAGACAAATATTTCTTGAGGAACTTCTAAATCTAAAAGGCTTCCAAACTAATTTGCTCCCTTCCCTAATGACACCTATCCCCGGCAACAGCACCAAAAATGATGGGGTCATTGTAATCCTCATTATTTAATTTATCAATCCAAGGTGGTGTCCATGGCCGTATGCAAGAGGGAAGTAGAAAACTTGCTTGACAGTCAATTCTACTTGCAAAAATAAATCATATTTGCATGAAAAGAAATTTGCATGAAAGGGAACTAATCTTAAATCCTAGTTGCATGAAAAGAAATTTGTGTGAAATGGAACTAATCTAAGGGAAAATTGCATGAATTGAAAAGACTAAACTACTTCACACTTGCTGGAAATGAAAAGCTTTCTTGGATTCAAATTTAATCTAGAAATCTGGAATTACATTGCTAGTAAATGAAACTAGATATATCATATTTCCTCAGGTTGAAACAAGCCTTTCTAATCCCCTCTCTTTGATAAAATGGTTACATTGTATTTATAGAATTCATATTCTATAGCTATCCAACCAATCTACTAAGAATGTGGATCCAAGATCCTATTTTTGAGGGGTCGTTTACAAAACTTTAAGAAAATTGAAGTTGTTGTCCTCCATCACACCACTTTTGTCTCAGTGATTTTCTGACATGTACTACTCCTTCCCTACTATAACTTACACCAAATTCTCAAAAGGGTTTTTATATCTTCAAATCTAGTTTCCAGATCATTTTGAATTTTATAATTTCATTGAGAAACGATGGAGATATCATTGTTTTACTGAGACTGCATTTTTGACAATTTCTAAACACCTGATTTTTAGAAAGTCTTCAATTCTCCACGTGAATGAAGGGATTTTTCTCCCTTTTTCTTTCCCAAATCATTGATCATTAACATTAATAACATGCTATAATCATGCAACAACATTTTAGTGATGTGGTAACTTGAGTTATCTTTGGTGGAAGAAAGATCATGAAATGTAATAACTGTGAGAGATCTTTGAACTCAACATGAAACAAATACTCATCCCACTAGTTTAGGAATGAATGATGCTCCATGATTTTGCATGAATGTAGGAGTGTGTTGGGATTCTTCTCAATCTTCTCATTATTTCTTCAAAGCCTTCTAAAGCTTTCAGGATTTAACTGCTTCAAGTGTTTAGATCTATTTGTTGCAAGTGTCTATGAAGCTCCTTCTTACCATGAGTTATTTAATAACTCATTTATCTACATTATATCATTTTAAACACTTCATGGGGACATATTAGAGGAAATTTGGATCACATTTAATAACTAAAAATAAATCAAACATTTACTTTATATTCTACTTTAAACAAGCTAAAGAACTTTCAATCATTACTCAAATCCACTTTAACACTAATGCATTAAGAAGAAATAGATTATTTTATTTGATAAAATATGAGACAATATATGGTCTCATCACACATTTTTATTTGCATCATCAAAACCTGCAACACAATCCTCTCCTTCAACCTTGCTTTCTTCTCCCAAAGATCAACCTGCAATCTCCTTCCTGTAGCTAATCATGTCTCTCACCAAACTTACAAATCTTAATTTGTTTTTCTTAACCTTCAAACATGTAACATTCATGGCTACCAACAGCCTCCAAGGTAGGTTCTATGACCTCATTTCTTATCTCCCACCTTTCCCTCTTTCTCTCTTCCCAAAATTCCTCTTCAAAACCCCCTGCAATGAAAAGTGTTTTTTTATTCTTAACTCCTACTGTACATAAATTAACTTCTTATAATTTATTTGGGCCTCTCCAATATGGCACAAAATTTTCTATTTCTACACATGAAAACCTTCAAAAAATAATTAAAAATCATTTAAATACCATTACTAGCAACCTTTTCAAAGATAGGATGTTACAATTTTTATTCTCCACCGTTAACGCCTGAAAAAGCAGAAAATCAAGGCAAGTCCTGGGTGCCCAATTCTCCAGTCTCTAATTTTTAGGGATCAATATTAAGTTTTTTAAAACTCCCCATTCAATTCACAATGCCTCATATTGTCTCTCAAATATTTTGTAATTAATTTTTTTAAAACTATTTTTTTTGCTTTTTCACCCCACTAGTCAACTTCAATGTGCAAAGTTGCAAAAAAAATTTAATTAACAATTAAATTATTTGTAGATAAATAATTTTTCACCCCTCAACATGTAATACAAGCCAAAATTAATTTATTTTTACAATCCAAAATTGGTCAATTGAAAATAAAGCTTTTTTTGTTGATACAAGATTTCCAATTACTATGGATGCTCCTCCATCAATATATATAGCATAAAGCTAATGAATAAAGCATGAAGTTATATTATGAAAATTGTAAAGCATGTGAATTAACAAGTGAAGATGCAAAAAATTAAGGAAATAGATGTAAGTGTTGCCTTTAAAATAGATGATTGGTTTGGAATCATACACAGGTTTTAGAGAACAAGTCAAAGACTTAACAAATGTAACATGTTGGTTCAAGTACTAAACATCACTATCAATAAGGGAGTCGATTCACGCATAATGTGTCAATTATCATTCCAAGATCAAGTTGACTGCAATATGTGTTTCCTAGTGAACAATGATTGTTTCCTTGGATAACCTGCGTGCATAAGAATAGGGAAAGATGTTGAAAATTGGTACCATATATTGAATACTTTGTTTCCTATAAAAGTATTTCCTATTTTCAATTGATTCTTACATGATAAACATGTGTATATTTGATTTATTCAAGTATTTCCATCAAGAAAAGGAGTTTGATCTATTGTATTTCTGGTTGGGTATTAACTTACAATGTTGCCAAAATTAAGTTGAGCAAGAGAGCGATGAACAGTAAGATTGAAAAGGATGATGACAATCAAAATAGATACAATATTAAGGCCACTGATTTATGGAAAGAGGATGACAAGAAATACATGGTGGAGTATCTTTAGAAAACGGTGGAGGATTTATAGCAGTTCAAAAGCAACCATGATGGTAAGCTACTGAGATGGAGGAAAATCTAAGGAATATAAAAGACTCCCCCACAAGGTGCTTGTTATGAATCACAACATTTTAAAGTCTACGGAAAAGACCATAAACACAATGGTGGAGAATTTGGAAAATGTTGATCAGGTTAGGATGGCTGTGTCTGTGGATGTTGAGAAACAGGAAATATAGTTGGAAGATGGAGGGCCAAGCAACATAACTAGAGCAAACCAAAAGAAGAAGGTAGAGCAGGCCCTTGTGAACATCCAGGAAATTAAACCCTTGTGAACATCCAGGAAATTAAAAAGTCTACTATCAACATGAACAAGCTGGAGCAGGAGGCGGCAGAGATTCTCAAGAATTTTTCCTAGCGGCTAGATCTTTTGTGGTTTTTTGTTGGTTTTTTGTTGGTTTTTGTTGTGCTGCCATGGGTTCCTTTGTTTTTTTCTATGTGGGTAGCGTTCTATTTTTTGATTGGACACTTTTAATGTTGTATATTTCTTTGTTACTGTTAAGGGGTTTCGATTCCCCCTCAAAACCTGTTTGTTCCTTAATCAAAAACTTACAATGTTGCCACCTTTTTTGTATTAGATGAGTCAACTTATATGATTGATAGGTGTCAATCGGTTTTGATAGAGCTCCCAAAATTTTGGCAAAATTCTGAGAGAATCATGATTTGGATCATGATTATTAAACTCTATAACCAAGGATGGGCTAAAGATTTTGGTTAGTAAACCCTAATTTTTTAAACGTTCTATCCTAAAACCCTTTCATGTTATAATTTTTCGGTGAACTATTCCCATCGATTGCTAGTCTAATTAGTCATCAATTAATCCTTTGAATTCATTTGTTTACCGGACCCTTTAGTTAGGAGAGACAATCACCCCACATATTACCCCGCACCAAATTTTTCTAAAGTCAAGTGAAATTTTTCATTTTTTAAGGGACTTAATTCATCATCCTCAAGGGATTTGATCGTCATCGACCTAGTCATGGCCCTGCCTTAAAACTAACATTTAGCATGTGTAGGAATATGGCCCATCAAATTTGGAGATTTAATCTTGGCTTCCCATTGCACACCACACGGGCATTTATGGATAGCCATCGGAAAGCATGCGAGGTCCGCAATATTCAACGCATGTCATCACCGTGTGGGGCCCGACCCTTGTACGAGTGTTCGATGACAGATAATGGGAAGATCGATGGTTGTAGTGCAAAAGAAGAATTTAATCTGAATCATTCATCGCACACCTCGCAGCATTTAATTTATGCCCGCCAGATAGCTTGCAAGGTATGTGAGAGGATGATGCGTGGAGTTTCTCGACTACTGTGCAGAGTGTGGCGGAGCCTGTGGAATGAATGGCATGGATCCCAGTTAGTGTTTTCTCATTGGTCGAAGGATGGAAAGCTATGGTATTGGTTTTCAAACCCGATTTGATTGCATCTTGGCCATCTAATCTTCCATCTCATTCTAAAATCAACGACCGACATTCAAAAATAAAAAATGCACATGTGTTAGCCATTTTTCTCTGCAACCAGTGAGCATTAATGGTGTGCTCTCTTCAAGAGTGATCAATTGGGTCCTGGTGTGTGTGATAAATTAATTTCTAGCTATTATGAGGAATGATATGCAAATCTCCAAGTACTTGGTGATTAATAGTGATGAAATCGACACTAGTGATTAACTGCTTCCTCGAACGTGTGACGCCAAAATTGATGATCAAACACCATCAGACTTTCTTGATAAATATGGATGGAGTGATTTCCATTTTCACCATTACAAGTAGTAGTTAGCATTTTTCTAAATTTGTGTAGAGTGAAGAGTGTTCCACTGTGAGCCTGAGAAGTTGTTAGGCAATGAGAATGAGCAAGCCAATCACTTTGGAAGTACCATTAAGCAGATATCCAAGACTCAACATGCAGAAGCCTCAGGGCGATGTATCTGTACATGAGCATAAGGTACATGAATGTGTTCCATCTATGAAGGAGAAAGCCCCTGGTGAAAAGTCTTTTTGTGCTCCCACTAGATGCAGCAATAGGTTAAGACACCAAGGTGTCGCTACAGAGAAGGCAGAGGAGAAAGGAAAAGAGCCCACACCGTTCGCACTAGGAGTACACAGAAAGATAAGGTATGATCATGGCTCTTATGGAAGAAAAATTTCCCCAATTTCCATCACAGATAGCCCTTCAAACAGTGCAACAAAGACAAACTCGGGCTACCAGCAGTATCTCATGATGTTGAATCAAGTTGCAATCTCAGGAATGTGGATGTATTGTCGATACCGCCAATATCTGTGAAAACTCTAAGCAGGTGTGATGGCTCTATGCTAAGTAAAGATAAAGATGAGGAGGGAGTGGTATTTTCTTCCCTGCCTCCTACAAGGATGCAAAGTGGGTGTGTGTACCATGGGTTGGGTTCTGGTGTTGGTCCTTCTTCTGGTTAAAAGAATTGGTGTTTGGGTGTCAAATTTTTGTGTTGGTTGATAAGGTTGTCGTGGTGTTTGCTTCTACTCCTTGTGTGTGTTGCTAGTTTTTTTTTTCATGCTGACTATGGACATTTGAGGTGACATGGACATGGAATGCAAGGATTAGTTGGTGGTTAAAGGAAAATTTTGGTGGTATTTGCATTTCCCTTTTGATGGTGGTTATCAATTTTGTCTCCCCATATTCAACAAATGATTGCAGGTCACCATGTGGGGAATTTTGAAATGAAATTCAAATTGATGTTGAAATGAAACATTTAGAAATGTAATTGCATTTGAGTTAGATGCTTGTTGCTCCCTTGTACTATAAAAGGGATTTCATGGCTCATTGCAAAGGAGGGCTCTGTTTGGAAAATTTTGAGTCCTGTGTATGGTCCGGGTAGAAGTTAGGTGTAGAAAGGATGCTAATGAATAGAACAACTGAATTGTCTTGGTTTTGAATCATATATGTAATAATCTTAAAGTAGTTTTATAGAAATTATTGATATTGAAACAAATCTTATATCCTAAACATTTACTCTCCTATTGTAAATTTCTACAAATTATGAATGAAATATCAATGGTATATTCATTTGTCATCAAATTCTTATTTGAATGTGTGTCCTCATTTCTGCTTTAACTCAAAGAGTTAATTAGATGCTTGAATAGGGTCACAGGTTTGTGAGAATTTTCAAAGGATATGATAAGAAGTCATGTTTTAGGAATTGTGAGTTTTCATAATGTAAGGCATTGTGAAAATAGTCCATTATTGTTAGAGTTGAAGAATTTTTGTATTACTAATTATTATATGTCTGACTCCATTTCCCAATTGATGAAACACTGGTCTATTGGATAAAGATATTTATAGTTGAAATTTTGATGGTTTACCCGATCATGGACTTAGAATCAGAGCATAATCCATTTAAAATTTGTTAACCACGAGACATGTACTTGAAATACTTTCTTGTTCCTAGTGAATAAATGATTATTTTCTTGAAGATTCACCAATCTTTTAGTGGATTATGTTTTTTTTTCCTTCATAGGAACCAATATGTGAGTTGATGTGTTCTTTACTAAATTGGTCAAAATGAACACAATTAGGAACACCCTCCTAGGTCCCACGGAGCCTGAAGTGGAGTAAATTCCTTAAATCCCTCTACTCGTTAAGTTGGCCATTCATCCTAGGGATTCTTGATTATAGGAGTTGGCTACTCTTTAGATAGTTCTAAGGGTGTAGTGGAAAAACACCAGCAGGTTTACCTTTACCTTGGGCATCAAAGTCTCAATATTTTGTATAAATATATGAGCCAACTCTCTCATTTGGGACACACAATTATGTAGTTTCATTTTGCTGCTATTATTTTGAGAGCATAGGGTTATATATTATCGGAGCATTGAGTTTTTTTGTGAGCCTTGAGAAAGAGGATATTGTGAGATATTGCATTGAGTGGTTTTAAGTGTTTTGAGGAGAAGCTTGGAAAGTTATCTTGGGGAAGGAAAAAAGTAGAGAACCAATTAGGTCAACTAGAATATAGTGTAAATAGGAATTGGATTCTATCCTCTTAATGTTTACTTGTTTCATGAAAGATTGAATGTTTTGATTGTTTTCTTGGGAATCGCATTAGATTGCTTGAATAGATAAATGATCTATTTTCTTTATGGAAGGAAAAGAATCATGTAGCTATGATTTCCTTATGAGTGGCATTATATACTCCATATTAAGGAGAGAATGTTATCATCAGTATTACATACTATGATTGATAAACATGAATAGCTTGAGAAGTTGTTTGATACATAGTTACTCGTGTAATCTAATTTGATACATGCTTGAGAAACCTATTTATCAAGTTATTACTTTGAGATACCCTATATTGGGATTCTAATGATGTTTCTATGCATAGATAGTCTACACTGCATGTATAATGTGAAATGTACCAATATCATGAAGTGACTTAAAACTGTTAGGTTATTATGTTAGGAAACCTTAGGAACAATAAGGTTTAACAACACATCAATAGTGATGGTATGAAAGATATGTTAGGATGTGATGTCATACAAACCACATCAATAATATCTACTTGAATTATCACTTGATCTTACTTGACTATTGAATGAAATCCTAGGTTGAGAGTAACCTATGGGCGAGAGGACACTATGGTCTGGAAGTTGTCATCCTCTGGAACCTATTATGTCTCTTCTATAGTGGCTTCTTGTTACTCTTGCATCGACGACCCTATTTGGGCTAAGGTGTGGGTGCACAACCTCACTCTGAAAGTCAATTTGTTTGTCTGGATTCTTCTTCAGAACAAGTAGTTGACCAATGATAATATTTATAAGAGGGGGTTCTCTTTTCTTAATAGGTGTTATTTGTGTTGTGTTGAGGCTGAGACTTCCTCACATCTCTTTCTCCTTTTTCCTTTTGCTTATGCCATATGGTGTAGGATTTTGTGAATGTGGAACCTTAGCTAGGTTTTTCCTGGAACTATTGTGGGTTTTTATAATCAATGGAAGGCCCCCTCAAAGAATTGGGCCCTGAATCTACTTTGGAACTATATCTTTCCTCACCTTTCCTGGGGTATCTGGAAAGAACACGATAACATAATCTTCAAGGATGTTTCTCTCTCGGAGGAAGTGGTTTTTGGTAAGATTACTAGAGATGTGGTTGAAAACTTTAATCTACTTAATAACAAGAATAAAGGTAAAGGTAAGGTCAATATGCAGAAGTATGATTGTAGAATAGTGGGAGCCTAGAAAATTAATGTGGATATGTTCTATATGTCCAAAAGCATCAAGGATCCTAGAGATGGCATATTCTAGAGTCTCCCTCCCCCTGGTTGAGTCAAAATCAACTTCGATGGCACGGCCAAGGGAAATCTTGGGCCTGTCAGGAGTCAAGGGGTGATAAGGGATGAGAATGGTGTTTTTATTGCGGCTGTGGTGGTTCCTTTAGGCACTCAAACCAACCATGTGGCTGAAGCCTTTGGTGTTTTCCAAACCTTGAAGCTGGCTAGCCAATTGAAGTATAAAAATGTTTGGATTGAAGGGGATACGAATAATATTATACAATGCCTAAAGGGCCATCAGAAACCTTCATGGTCTATACAAAATTGGATAGACCTTTCTAAGGAAATTATTAATAACTTTGAGAAGTTATATTTTGCATGCCTATCGAGAAATAAACACGGTGGAGAATTTCTTCGCCAACAAAGGTGTCAAAGCCCAGAAAAAGGTGATGTGGTAGGGGTAGGATGAGTTGGAGGCTGGCGTTAAGGTCCTGATGATGTATGATCGTGTTCATGGGAAGGTGCAATTTCCCATTCCATTGAATGATGATTGTGTGTCCTCCCCTGCAGCCTCAAGACTGTGTTTTAATGATTATTCTGAGTTGGCTGAGGAGTAAATACTTTATCTCCCATTTGCATGTGATTATTTTTGCACGCTTTTTGGGCATTTTAGGAGCTTGCTTCTACAAGAATCTGGACTATTCCATTCCTACTGGCAATACGATGGGTGGCAAAAGTCACAAAGTGGAGTTGATAAGCAGTGCACAGCTAAAGAGCAATCCAAAGCTCTAGAAGAAGTTGGAGAATGGTGGCATAACTATTTTCATCAAAAAACTGCATGGCTGGGACCCAGAGGTTACTAGGGTCTTTGAGAAAGATTGGAAGGATGGTGAGATTAACCTGTTTGGTAGACAAGTGATCACCAATGAACAACTTATTGCTGAGGTCATTGGCCTCTTGATGGAGGGAATCAAATTCTACAGGGACAGGAAGCAATCTGATGAAGCGGTCAACAAATTTCCTAAGTCAGATGCTGAGAGGGAGGAGTTACGAAGGACTTTCAGAAGCTACTATGATACAGACAAAAGGGTGATCCCATAATAGTGGTTTACAATTTTTGGCCAAACTGGACACTCAAATTATTATTTTTAACTAAATCTTCACATTCGGGCACCTATAGTGGCTAAACCGTGAGGAATTTGAAGATGGTGCAAACTAGAGTCTCATCAAATTTTTTTTGTAGATTATAAAAATATTTTTTTCAAAATTTTTGGAATCAAATTGCACTTCTTTTTCCATCTCCCACGAAAATTGATTTTTTTCAGAAAACAACATTTTTAAAAAGTGACGCACACCGTATAACGCATAACTTTTTTTCCATGAAGCATAAAATTCTAATTCTTTCAAATTTAGATTTGTAACTCTGATATCTAGTGCTTCCACTTGGTTAGATAGTTTTTATTGAATATTTTTCCTTAATCAAGTTTTAAAGTCAAACGAATTACAATCATTTATAACGTGTAACTTTTTTGTATATGTCAAAATTTAATTTAATTTTTGTTGGATCAAGGACTTCAATATCTAGTGCACTCATATTTTTCAATTTTTTTTTGATAATCTTCTATTTTTCCACATGTGAAGAACAAATAAATTCATTTTCGATGAAAAACCTATGTTTAATAAAACTTAAAAACAAATACATAACAAAACCAAAACATATTAAAATTATATTCATTGGATAGCTTGTTCTGATGAATACCATAATCATTTGAAATAAATTTTAAATGAATTCATTTGATCCCCCAAAAGCTAAATCAAAAGTGATTTTTATCATTTTGATAGGTGTAAAGGAGACGATTTATAGGTATGGTTTAAAACTAGCGAGGTTCTATCCAAGGGGGTTTGATCTAAGGTGATTTGATCAAGCCCTCTTCAATTGGAATCCTTAAAATGAAACTTTTTAAGGCTTAAATCATTATATTTTCTAAAAATATGTGATTTCAGCTAAAATTCGTTCCTCTCAGGAATTGTAAACCACTATTGTGACAACACCCAAAATTGTCTCTCACTAGAGGAGGGTTTTGAACGTGTTGATGGAGTACGTCACTTTGGATGGTCATTATACCAAAGTCTTTGGGTATCATTTCATCCTGTTGAATCATTTCGGGCACCAGGTCAGGATTTATTTTCCTTTTTATCTTGTGTCTTCTCCGAATAACCATTTGAGAAGCCATAGACAGAACCCTACCAAGTATTCTATCCTTCATGAAGGGCTGCTTTTCCTAATTTATGACCACTTTAAAGCTATGCCAGCTCTGCCTCACCAGACATCGTCACCTAAGGTTAGGATTGTTAACATGGATAAAGGAAAATCTAGGGATTCACCTCAGAAGAAGGGTAAGAGAAAATGTCGAAGGACCCCTCCTATGATGTGAATGAAGAAGATTCATAGTCGGAGTCATTGTCTGAGTATTCCAGCCACCCTATGACGGATAGAGAAGAGAGACCCCGCTTCCCTATGGACCTCAAGGCAAGGGATCATTATTTTAAGGAGGAACAGGAATTTCCCACTGATGTTCTTGCAATTTCCCACAATGGGGTGGTGGATAATTTTAGGTTAAGGAGATGGGTGTTATTTGAAATAAAGGAAATTAAGTTGAACCAGTGAGCTATGAATAGTAAAATGGAGAAAGCTAATGATGACAATAACAGAGGAAGTGGTAGTGGTCAGGAGACTGATTTATGGACTGAGGAAGAGAAGAAGTATATGGTTGAGTGCCTCAAGAAAACGGTGGAGGAATTACAGGATTTCAAATGCAATCATGATGGCAAGCAGGCAGATATGGAGGAGCAACTGAGGAATATCAAAAATTCTCTCCACAAAGTGTTGATTATGAACCATAAGATTTTAAAATCCACAACACAGACTATGAATATCATGGTGGAAAACCTGGAAAAATCCCATCAGGTTAAGAATGTTGTGTTTCTTGATTTGGAGAAAGAGGAAGGGTAGCCGGATAGTGGGGGGCCAAGTAACAGGACCAGAGCAAATTTGAAAAGGAAGGCAGACCAAGCTTTAGTCAACATCCAGGAGATCAAGAAGTCTGCACTTAACATGAACAGTCTGGAGCAGGAAGCGGTGGAGATCCTCCGGAACCTAGCCTAGGGGCTGGCTGTTTTGTGGTTTTTTGTCAGTTTTTTGGCTTTTCTGCCCTGGTTTTTAGTGTTTTCTTCTTTTTGGGAAAATTCTTGTTTTTGTAAGTGCTTTGCTAAAGCTATATCCTTCGCTATCAAACTGTTAAGGGTTTTGGGACCCCTCTAAAACCTATTTTTTCCTTAATCAAAAACCTATGTGGGTCTAGAAGTACACTTGATTAATGATTGAAACTCTAGGTTAAGAATTAACCATTAGGTTGGAGTATATACTTGATTACCCATTGGAACCAATAGGTTGAGAATAACCTACATGGATGGATTATGTAGTTGATTTTTGTTGAAAATACTTAGGTTTAGATTAACCTACACAATCAAAATGATTGTTGATTATAGGTTATATCCAGGATTAGGGTATAATAAGGTTGAGACTCACCTATGTGGTTAAGGAAATCACTTGATTTTATGAGATACTATATGTTTGGAGACATAGGTGGGATTACCTATTGAGTTAGAGTTTCTACTTGGTTAGTTTCTTTACACTATTGATATGAAGTCATATTGTTGACAAGATTCTACTCTTTTGAATAACTCT
Source organism: Sequoia sempervirens (assembly GCA_007258455.2). NCBI lineage: Eukaryota > Viridiplantae > Streptophyta > Pinopsida > Cupressales > Cupressaceae > Sequoia > Sequoia sempervirens. The sequence goes on from VDFB02105785.1 coordinate 327,173,784, forward strand.
TTTACTAAGAAGATTACACTTTCGAATGGAATCATCTATTGATATGATTATTCTTCAATTGAGGTCATTCTTTGATGTGGCTATACTCTTGATGAGAACCACTTATTAATGTGATATATTACTTAATGGAGTTAGTTATTTATGAATATTTAATCTATGATTAGATGAAGCTTAAGTAGCTATACGTTAGATTGTAAAGTTATTCTTGGGACTAGGTTGTCTTTAGAAGAGAATATCTTGTTTATGCAAAGTTAATTTGTAAACTAGAAAAGCTCATATTTTATACCTAGGATTGGAATATCCATTGAAGGGGGGATAACTTATGTTTGGGCTTTATTGGTAGAAATACCATTGTGTTTTGGGAAAAGGGGAATAGGTTATTTCTAAGGTTAGGGATTGCCTATGGAAGGAAATTACCTAGGAAAAGTATATGAATGGTCATAATCCAAGTCAAGATATAGAAGTGTATGTGAATAGGAAGACTATCACTCGAAGTACTGGGTGAGAATACTTTGGCCAAATTAGTGTAAGTTGTCACTGGTTACACTGTTAGTTCACTGTGTTCCTTTTATGCATCCTAGTTTAGGATTTTCATACTCGTAGGGGAAATGACTGTATGATTAGGTTTTGGTTTGTAGGACACAACACTAAGCTCAGATAGGTTATTGTTATGAGGTTTACCAAGAAATCACTTCGTTGAAGGGTAGGTCCATCATTCCACATGTGGTGGATGTATGGGGGACCGCATTTGAGTCTATGGTTGGCAGAAAAATGCTTGAGTGATGCTTCTCCTCATCAAATGGTGGCCGAGGTTTGCGGATGTTTACGCCAATAATGGGGATAGATAGAGTACATGCACGAGGGAGTGAGGACATCTTGAATGTATGCACCATTGTAATGACATCAAGACCAGATGTTATATCTATTGCCAGATGAAGCTCAAAAGAGCTATGTATGTATCTTGTACCCATTTATATGGAAGGATGTAACCTTGAGGAACTTGATTTTATTCAATATGAAATCTATGTTATGGAAATATTTTTGAAATTACAACTAAATGAAATGGAAATTTGGAAATAGTGTTATTTCAAAGGTGCATGTAATTTACATTATGGAAAGAAAAAAATTTATTGCTACACTTTGGCTTCATGGATCATTCACTTAATGTGAAAACTTTGGAATTTTTTTGGGTAGAACATCACGGTTGTTACAGAAGCCTCAATTGTGGGTTTTTCATCCTCTATTTTAGTAATTTGGGGGGATGAAGATCTAGCAAGTTGTTTTCTTGATTTGAGGTGGACATCACTCACCTCTTCCCCATATGTGGGGTATTGCATAGCTTTGTTAGTATAAGCATGTTGATCAGGCTTAGTGTTAGGGTTAGGTGCAGGTTGGATAGGTATTTGTGGTGGCTTAGGTGGTTAGTATGTACAATTTGATGGTGGCATGATGGCTTGATGTTGGGGTTGATGAGGAGAAAGCATTGGTTGCTCATATTTCATGTTTTATTGCTGCCACTACTAACCTTTTTGCCACTAAAGATGCCACTAATTTTGTTGTGTTGGCCATTGGGGGTTATAATTGGAACCCTAGAAATTTTGTTGTGGCCAAGGATTTGGCTCCTTTTGGTTCCAATTTTTCTAGGGTTATGTCCATTATTGAGGGTTTTTCAACTGATTTGGGTTTGTTGGCCATGGTTGAGTGTTCCAAGTAAAAAAAGTTGTAATTTCTAATAGGAAAAGATGAATTAAAGTTGAGAGGGTCTTGTGGCATACCTTGTATTTTTTTTCATAGCCTCCTTTGAGCTCTATAAAAGAGTTGTCTGTAATCTCCTTCAATTGGTTGAAAATTAGGCTTCTCAACTTTATCCTATTGGATACTAGCTACCCTCTTACATTTAGAGTTTGCTTTTATTTGCCTACAACTTGGGCAGTATTTAGTGAGCATGGCCTCATTTTCCGCATGCTTCTTCTTGATGTGGAGAGTATCCAGCTGACTTGATAAGTGGTTGATAATGTTCTCCTTCATGTTGGACAATAGGTTGCTTAATTCTATCTTTGAAATCCCTGTAGATGATTTACCAATAGTGGATGTACTATCTCTTCTTGGTCTTTTAGTGAAGTTCCTAGAATTATTCCTATAGACCTTACAAATGTCTTGAAATGGTATTTGAGATATATCTCCTTCTCCAATGAGGTTCAAGGCATCCATATAGTCATCATTGACTCCCCTCAAAAATAACAACTTGAGGAACTCTTCAGACAACTTGTTCTGGGGGTTTTTCTTCAAAGCAAACTGAAATATCTCCACATAATCTTCTAATGGCTCATCATCTTTTTGTGACATTCTAAAAATTTCATCTTTCCTCCTATCAAGTGCCCTACAATAGTCCTGATAATTTTCTAAGAACAATGTTTTCATAGTGTCCCAATCAGGAAAAACATCCCTTCCTAACCCCATAAACCATCTTAGGGTGGCATCTTTTAGAGTTGCAAGGAAGAGTTTGAGCCTGTGAGCATCAAAAGTATAGTCATAAATTCTGCATAGAAAATCAAATTCAAATAAAAATGTATGTGGATCCTCAGTCATTAACCCATAAAAGATGGTATTAGGACATAATAACCCTGCCAAAATAACCCTAGACAGAATAACCTAGCCAAAATAACCCAAGGACAAAATAACCCATGGTCATAATAACCCATGGACAAAATAACCCGTGGTAAAAATAACCCATGGACAGAATAACCCATGGTCATTTTAGATCAAGCTAGTAAACTAGAAATGACATAAAATAAATTATAAATATGATTGTGAAGCACCATATAGGCTATTTAAGTCATTTTTAGACCATATACCATTATATACCCCTAAAATAGCCTTAAAACACCTTTAATATGCTTAAATAACCTATAAAATGGTAAATAATTATAAAAATAAAGGCAATTTCGTGGGAATAAGTTGATTAAGAGTTATTATGAAAAGATATAAATGAAAATGCATTAAGAAGATATATAAAGTGGTAGAATTAAGAGAAGTAAAGAAAGGAAGAAGGGGAGAAGAAGTAAGAGTGTGTAGAGTGATAAGAAGAGGAGAAATCCAAACTCATAAAAGAAGATATTTTGTAATACATTTTTTTGAACATTATTTTAAATTTTCCTAGGGTTTTCTAAAAGAGTGTACAAAAAATCAATATACTTTTTAGGGAACCAACACATTCTTCATAATTTTTAATAGATACATTGCCTCTTCAGTTTTTAACAAGACAAAGAAACAAGAATTTACTTATTGTAGACAATTACACATTTTTGTTTCATCGACAAGGCATCAATAAAATGATCTGGCATTGTGTGGAATATTTTACAAATAAATGTTCAAGTCAGTGCTATACTACGACAAAAACAGAATCTGGTGATGTGATTAGCAGTACAAAACATAATCATGCTCCAAAACCTGAGATGATCACTGTCAAACACAAATTGAAAGAAATGAAATACATGGCATGCTCGACTTGAGATTATACAAGAAATATCATCATTGCTTCATATTCTAATATTTCATTACCCGTAGCAAGAGCAATACCATCAACCCATGCATTATCCAAATGATTCGAACAAAAAGATTAAGATTTGAAGCGCCGCCACCAAATCCTCACACATAAGCAAATCGTATCTTACCAGTTGAATATGCAATTACCAATAGAGGGAAAAAGTTTATTTTTCATGATAGTAATGATGAGAATAATTTATTAATATTCACCACCACACAAAATTTGCAATTACTGAAAGAATCTAAAATTTTGGTTTAGTGACGGTACATATAAAACAGTGCCAAGTATTTTTCAACAGTTGTACACGATTCTTGGTTTGAAAACTAATGCAATATTTCCACTCATTTATATTCTTATGAGCAACAAAACAAGAACCACTTATACACAAGTACTTGCAGAATTAGAACAACTTCAACCTGATCTAAACCCAAAAACTATACTTATTGATTTTGAATTAGGTTTCATGGGAGCTATTTCTGAAAATTTTCCAAATGCCACTATTCGGGGATTTTTTTTCCATTTCTCTCAACGCTTGTGGAGGAAAGTTCAAGAATAAGGTCTACAAACGCGTTACGGTGTCGATGAAGTATTTTCATATGAGATCAAGACACTTGTTGCATTATCTTTTGTGCCTTAGATAGACGTAATTGATGCATTTGAAACACTTCAACAATCTCCTTATTATATAGAACATGAGGAGACCCTGCAACCCATAATTGATTATTTTAAAGACATGTGGATCGGAAGACTAACCAGAAGATGCAACACACGATCACCCAAGTTTCCAATCACAATGTGCAATTGCTATTCAGCTACTCAAGATGATCTTCCCATAACCAATAATACTATTGAGGGATGGCACTGAGGATTTAGTGAATTGCTTCAAGAATCACACAGCTCAGTCTGGAAATTCATCAAAGCAGTGAAAAAAGAACAGAGTCTCCAAGAGAATAGAATAGAGAAATATATGGTTAGATACACTGGGCAACCAAGCAGGAAAAAATACTGTGAACTCAAATAAAGACTAAAAAATTGGTTGATGGTTATGACAACCATAACATTTTAGATTATATAAGAGGCATCGCTCATAATTTGACACTTTAATTGAAAATTTGAATAATAAAGTTTTTTTAGCAACATACATGTAATTTATAAATTTTGTTTTCCTTTCTCTATATTCTTATGGGGATATTTTTTCCATGCGTTATTCTAACAATGGGTTATTTTGGCTTGGGTTATTATGACCCTGGGTTATTTTGTCCCTGGGTTATTATGACCGAGTTATTCTGTCCAGGGTTATTTTGGTCGGGTTATTATGTCATGTAGCCATAAAAGACTGGTAAGGCTAAAGGAGGTATATTCTTCAACGTTGTAGCCCTTTCTTGGTTAGTGATTGGAAACTCAAATGTTGCACGTTTAGGATCATCATCCACTGCATCACCCATGGTGTAGAATGTTCCCTTTGTAAGTGTAGATGTTGGTGATAAGGAAGTTTCTTCTTCAGTATACCCTCGCTTTGAGTACTAGGATCACCAATTTTTTCTATGGCTTCTTGTTGTGTAGAGGGAATAAATCTACCCAAAGAATCTCTCTCTCTCCGCATACATGAAATATGGCTTTATAAAGTAGTTGTCCTACACAATGTTAGTGTATTTTCTAGTGTTGAAAAAGATTAAGTCTAACAATCCTAATGTTGAAAATAAAATGTAAACTATGAAAGCTTAAAAAAAGTCTATGAAAATAGCATCATCCCCGGAAATGGCACCAAAAATGTAGAGTCTAAACTGATGTATTGTAAACTTGGTAGAACCTACACAATTTAAGATTTAGCTGACTAAACAGTCCACTCAACATTGTAAAGACTACATTAAAATGTCAACCCAAGGTCTGTAAACTTGTGATGGTGCAACATTGTATATGTCTTCAAAGAATTGAAATTACCTAGGTTATCTTCTTCAAGCTATTATAATTGTTGTAAATCACAAAATTGTATAACAATGAAAGAATAAGCCAGAACTAATGGCTATGGTACCCACAGCTGAAACTGTAACTGAACTGTTGTAAATAAAATATCACCATATCAACTCAAAACTAATCAAAACTAACAACTCAGCTAATTTAACCTTTGGAGTACTATTTTTTAACCATTACATGCATGCTCGTGAACATTCTAACCAATAAGAAAAGTAAGAGATTCTAATTTAACTTGCACTTAGTTCATGAAGTAATGATAAAAAGGAAGCAGCTATATAAATATAAATAAACAACTAGAAAGTGAAGTGAGGAACAGTTACCTTGAGTGGCCTGCTCAAGTGGTTCTTCTCACTTAACTAAAATCAAATCTAACTAACAAATTCTATGCATCTAATGAAATTTACTTCATTCATTGCATATCATGAAAGATTACATAAGATCTTCTCATAGATTGTATTCAATCATTTTGAATATTCATCATGTCTTGAAATGGAAAATAATTGATAATGAAAACTAAAAACCAACTAACTTCTCTAAGGACTCAACCATCGGCTATATACAAGCTCAAGGAACTCTTATTCAAAGCAAAAACTAACCAAAATCATTAACTTTCCACTCCTAGATATCAGAGCATACAATTAAGATTGAATTGTCCAAACTATAATTGAAAAGAAAGAAGAATCCTAATAGGATTGAAACTCTGTAAAATAGGACACAAACATTTATCAAAATCCTATCAATAAAGGAGTCTTCCTCTTTTAGCACTTATTAACTTGTTATAATGATGCACATTCAATCTCTAGCAGGTGTCTTTAATCAGCAATTATCACATTTAGCTTAATTTGGAACTCCCTTATTTTTTTGTCACAGTCTTCCTTTTGATGTGGGTTCAGCTTCCAACTATTACGTGCTACAGTTCCTCCTTGGCTGCAAAAAGGTTATTTCACAAATCATGTATGCAAGACTATCATAATTAAAACATAGAATTTCATACATATCTTCATATAAACCATGCAATACTATTATGGAATAACCACGTTTTCATTGTTATATTTTAGGTCCAAATCTACATAATAAGTATGAAAAGGTAGTATAATATAGGAATATTGTTTGGAAAGTATATCTAAAAGTGTCTGAAAGTATGCATGAAAGTAACAGAAATTAAGCTAATAACTAGACCCATCAGTATGTATATTTTGTAGCTCCATAAAACCCTTTAATAAGAAATAAAGAATGATGTTACATTCATGTGTGGACATGGTGTATTGGATGTGTGACTGAGTGGTTTGATAGGACCCCCTAGTCATGACTATATCAAATTGATATGAATATTTGGGGTTACAAAATATATTATTAATATGGAGATCAATAGGGATTGAGTACACAAAAATATTTGATTAAGTCAAAGTAGTTATGTTGTACTATTTTATAGTGGTTTCGTATGCATGATTATAAAATATTCGCGTAAAAAAGGAATATTTGCCCCTACCAGAGAATATTTTGTTATATGCAGCTTAAATTTGGCGTTCTCAAAAATGTCACTGGACTGAAGGAATATGCTTGTAGAATCTTGAAGATGTTGGAATATTCACCGCCTTTTGAACTGTCTGATAGAATCTTTCTCACCCACTGGATATTTTAGATTGTCTGATTTAATATGATTTGACCTTTTGTGGAGCCCACAGATTTTTCTAAATAGTATTCGTTGATTGGAGATTTAATGGATGTCGATTAGAGTGGGGGGCCCATGTGGGTGTACGTGACCACTCGGGTACCATGGGTGAGGGGGCAGGGTACATTTTGTGGACTGTACCCTGCACTCTGCGAAAAAAAAGAAATTGATTTTTTTCCAAATAAAATTTTAAATGATTTTACAATGAATTCAATTGTAGATTATTAAATTTTTCAAAAAATTTCAAATGAAATTTTTTATATTTTATTTTTGAAAAATCATACCGCATATGTAATAATATTGACCTGGGGGTTGTACGGCTCTCCGGGGAAAAAAAATTGTCTTGCCGAACAACTACTCTGATTTGGACAATTTGAAAGTCAATCTTAAGGTTTTTGGCCCTTCTATACATGATGGTAGGGTCATATTTGACCCAAAATGGTCCAAAAATGTAGCTACCTTCTGGATCTAGCAACCACTTTTTAGCTTCAAACCCTCATAGATTTGGCCTCATATGTCTGATTTGGATGAAACAAAAGGTAAAATAAACTTTCTCAAACCTTTTGGACATAATGGTGAGCTTAGATTTGCACCAGCAAGCTCCACTTTGAACCTACAATAAAGAGACAAAAATGGAACCCCCCCAAATCTGGTATTTCTATCAAGGATTTTTTATTCTCCAGATCATCATATGATGCAAGAGAAGAGCATACTCAACTTTTCAAGATTTACCAACTCTCTTCAGAAAAAGACTATCCAATAGCACCCAACCTACTCTGATACCATGTTTGAATTGGCTATGGCTGCCAAGATCTTGAGGCCAAATGGAAAGCACGAGAGAGAGAATAGAATGTGACAAGAATAAATTGCATTCTTATCAATATAATTCAATGATATGTTGTGTGTGTACAATGAAGTAGAGACCCCTTGTTTATATAGCCAAGGTGAGATACAAGATGTCATAGGATTATGACAAGTGTCTTAATCATATGACATGAGACAACTCATCACACTTACCTAGGTTCACATGTGTTACAAGTCAAAAGATAAGATAACAACTAATGACAACTAACACCTTCTAGAAAGATTCCTTCCTAGGACCTAAGTAAACTTAACATGTAAATAAGTCCCCTAGTAATGAATTAACTAGGTACAAGTCTGTATTTACACCAACACCCCCCCTTAAGTGCAACTTAGGGAGTAGCAGATTATTATGCAAATGACACAAAGATGCAAGAATGGGTCTTAGCTATGAGGCCATGTTAGGTACCCATGTACATATGCAAATGAAATCTCTCACAAATGGAGAAAAGGAGAAAACCCAGTGGGTCAACACTCCTCTCCAAAAGAGAGATGAAATACAAAAAATGAAATGCTCTCAATGATGCATGAGAAGTCCAAAACCCCATGTGAGGAAAAAGAACCCCCCCATAAGAGAGAAGAAGAAGAGATACAAGGCATCCCCCTCTCAATGTTGAGTCTCCCGCAATGGTGGTAGAAGATCAACATTGAATGTTAAAGATGATTCAATCTCGCTAAACAACATTTCTCCCCTTAGAAAGAAACAAAACCATGAAAGTATGAAAGATGTCAAGAATATGGATGATATGAGATGATGTCTGTGAAGCATGCTCAATTTTATCCATGTCGATGCTAAAAATTGACACACTCCAAATAGGAGTTCTAGGCTACACTGCTGAAGAAGACAATCTAGAATCTAGTAGAGATGAATGTAGAACACAATCCAAAGACAAAGATATCCCCTCTGAAGACAAAGAATCCTCCTCCAAATGTTGTCCAAAAGTATCCACATTCACACCAACCTGCAAAGGATGATCATGTAGAGATTGAACAAGAGGGTCAAGGTATTCCCTCGCAACAACTAAAGAAGGATCTTCTCCATTAAAGAGAAGATGAATGTCATCAATGATGTCTCCCAAATCTATAATATGAGCCTCCATAAAAAAGTCTGAAATACCTTTCAAGAAGCCATCCAAAGTAGCCAAATTTGAAAGATGATGAATGTCCTGATGTACTGAATCACAACGAACCAAAACTGTGGAATCACAAGCATCATCAACTACAATAGTAGATGAAGGAGATGAAATGCATGACTTAGGAATTGGATCTAATGTGAGAACTCCCAAGTTCAAGAAGCCAAATGTCTCCTCTGAAACATGGTTCATATTATGATCAATAGTCGAAGGAACAATGTCATCATTAGAAGAAAAATCTGCAAAGGTATACAACTCAGATGAATGATCAACCACCCCAGTAGCAATGATCTCTCTACTTTCCAAGTCTTGAATGATGACTGAATCAGGAGTGAACTCCACAGCTTTCCCATCTCCACCATGTGTAATCTAATATATGGAAAGAATATTGTTCATCAAATGAGGAACACACAAGACATCCTGGAAAGTGTTGTCCCAAAAACAAATAGATCCCTTCCCAATTACACTCATGTATGTATTGTTTCCCATCAAGATAGGAGACGTAGTACAAGGATGAAAAGAAGAGAATATAGACTACAAAGATGCCATATGATGAGATGCTCCTGAATATAAAAGCCATCTCCCTAATCCTGGACCTAAAAAAAGCACAAAGAGCTTGACCTTTAATTTTTGATGTACATGCTTGACCTTTGTCCTTTTTAGACTATTTTAAAGAAGAATGAGGTGATTCAAACATTCTAGAAGGAAAATCAATGTGATTCTTTTTGAGAATATATTTCAACTCATCAATATCCTTCTTATTACAATAGTGTTCTTCATGTCCATCCTTCTTGAAATATGCACAAAAAGGCATCTTCTTCTTAAATGATTCCCCTTTGGAAGAGGATTTTTTCTTTTCTTGATCTGAATGTGGATTATTCTTTTTTGTTTTATATTTCTTATCTAATTTTGATTCTTTCACCTAACTAACCAACAATGCCTGAGATTTAGAAGTCTTGATGAGACACATTGAGATAAGCTTTTGTTGCTCATGTATCAACATCTCAAAAAATGATGCAAATGAAGGTGTATTATATGCAGACCCCATAGTCAATCTATGAGTATGAAAGCTAGAAACAAAAGAAGCATAATCAGGACCAATTTTTTCATTGTGTTGTATACCAATTGAATGTCCTTATCAATTCCACATGATTTACATTGCTCCCTTAGATCATTAACCTTAGTGATGTAGTCTTGGATGTTGTCAAATTTCTTAGGATCAAGGCTCATCAATTCATTATCAATTTGATAGCCTCTTAATTCATCTGTAGTACCATACAATTTTCTCAATTTGTCCCAAGCTTCATGAGAATTTTTACATGATTCAATTTGAGGCAACAAATCTTGAGAAACAAGTCTACAAAGACACCCAAGAGCTTTGGTATGTTTAATCATCCATTTTATCTTTTTAGCTACATTTGTAGGTTCATGTACCTTATTTTCAACATATAGAGAGTGACCTTTTGTCATTAGAATACTCCATGCATCTTGATGCCAAGTTGAATAATGATATGATGTGAGTAAAGGAACTTTAGAATGATCCATGAAAACAAGAGAGCACGAGCAAATAGATCAAAAGAGTGAACCAAGAGACCCCCCCCCCCAAATCACTTAATCAAGAAACCCCCCAAGAAATATCTGATTTGGCACTTTATACTTAGTGCATTTACAGTTGCTAGATGCCAAAAATAGTAAGTTAGACTTGATCTTAGTGCTTATAAATGCCAAAATAGGCCACAGAATAAAGTACAATTTTTTGGTATAAAATGAGATCAATATAATCATACCACTAAAAATTACACCAAAAATTATGCACTTTCAAAAAAAACTACACCCAAAAATGTTACCGTAGGAGCAAGATATGAGCTCCCAAAGTTTCCAAAATGAGGACGAAGCAACAACACCTATGAGAATCTACAAATTATAGAAAAAATAGACATGAAAACCAAAATTTTATTTCACCACTACATATAGCACGAAAATTTATCCCAAATCAAAAAAAATTGCTCGAAAAAATGAGGTCATGAGCTCAAGTTATGGGCCTCCAAAGTCGAACTGCAAAATTAAAAACATCATTAGAGAGGGGGGTAAAAATTTGTTAAGATGCCGACGTCATTGCTGGCATGATTATGATGTCATCATTGAGCATGATTAAATTTGATTATTGGATGGGCATAAAAAAGGGATATTCACCCTTGCCAGAGAATATTCTGCTATCTACAGCTTAAATTTGACATTCTCAAAAACGTTGCTAGACTAAAGGAATATGCCTGTAGAATCTTGAAGATGTCAGAATCTTCGCCACCTTTTGAATTGTTTGTCAGAATCTTTCTCACCCACCAAATATTTTAGACTGCCTGATTTAATGTGATTTGACCTTTTGTGGAGCTCGTGGGTTTTTTTGAACAGTGCCTGTCGATTGGAGATTTAGTGGACGCCGATTAGAGTGAGGGGCCTATGTGGGTGTACATGGCCACCCAGGTACCATGGGTGAGGGGGTAGGGTATGGTCTATAGACTGTACCCTATACTTCATGAAAAAAAAAATTGTTTTTTTTCAAATAAAATTTCAAATGATTCTACAATGAAATTTAATTGCAGATTATTAAATTTTTCAAAAAAAAATAAAAAAAATTCAAACAAAATTTTATTTTTTATTTTTGAAAAATCGTATTGTTGATGTAATAATAGCAACCTGAGGGGTCGTATGGCTCTCTGGGAAAAAAACTACTATGATTTGGACAATTTGACAATCGATCTTAGGGTTTTTGGCCCTTCTATACGCGATGGTAGGGTCGGATTTGACCCAAAATGCTCCAAAAATGTAGGTACCTTCTGGATCTGGCAACCAATTTTTAGCTTCAAACCCTCATAGATTGGCCTCATATGTCTGATTTGGATGAAACAAAAGGAAAAATTGACTTTCTCAAACCTTTCAGACACAATGGTGAGCTTAGATTTGCACCAATAAGCTCCAATTTGAACCTGCAATAAAGAGCCAAAAATGGAAGCCCCCCAAATCTGGTATTTCTATCAAGTTTTTTCTAATTCTCCAAATCATCATACAATGCAAGAGAAGAGCATACTCAACTTTTCAAGATTTACCAACTCTCTTCAAAAAAAACTATCTAATGGCACGCAACCTACTCTGATACCATGTTAGAATTGGCTATGGCTACCAAGATCTTGAGGCAAAATGGAAAGCACAAGAGAGAGGATAGAATGTGACAAGAATAAATTGTAATCTTATCAATATGATTCAATGATATTTTGTGTGTGTACAATGAAGTAGATACCCCTTGGTTATATAGCTAAGGTGAGATACAAGATGTCATAGGATTATGACAAGTGTATTAATCATATGACATGAGACAATTCATCACAATTGTACCTAGGTTCACATGTGTTACAATTCAAAAGATAAGATAACAACTAATGACAACTAATAGGTCTTCCAGAAACATTTCTTCCTAGGACCTAAGTAAACATGTAAATAAGTCCCCTGGTAATGAATTAACTAGGTACAAGACTTTATTTACACCAACAGAACCCCCACTCAGCGCTCGGCCCGACCTCGAACCTTAGCAAGGATAAATTAAAAGTGTATAGTACTTGCATGATCAGTCACCACATACTAGAAATCTCCCACTTGGAGACTGATCAGGCTCCAAACCAAATAATCTCCCACTTGGAGACTGATCTTGGACGACACCACTGCACTGGTAGCTCCCACTAGATTACAGGTCTGGATAATTTCTTATGTCCACCATTATCAGTTGTGAAGGCCAATAGAAATTGATGAGGAACTCAGTTTCTCCCATGTAACTTCCTTTGTGAACATATCTGCATGATTCTCACTTGTGTGAATTTTCTCCAACTTCAACTGTCCATCCACCAAAACTAGTCGGATGAAGTGGTATCTGAGCTATGTGTGCTTAGTTTTTTAATACAAATTCGAATTCTTAGCAAGATGAATAGCACTCTAGCAATCATTGTGCAAAGGGCTATCTTCTTGTTGTTGTCCTGATTCCTCTAGAAAATGTTGTAACGAAATCATCTCCTTGCTAGCTTCTATAGCAGCAACATACTTAACTTCAGAGGTTGAAAGCACAACAACCTTTTGCAGTCTTGAAATATAAATGACTGTAGTACCTCCTACAATAAAAACATACCCTATAGTACTCCTCTTGCTATCAATATCACCTGCTAGATCAGAGTCAACATATCCTTTTAGATCAAAATTTTTCCCTCCAAAACATAGTTTCTTTGAAGTAGTACCTCTCAAATATCGAAGAATCCATTTTACTGCATTCCAATATTCCATTCCCGAATTGCTCATATACCTACTCACAACTCCCACTACATGTGCAATATCTAGCCTTGTGTATACCATTGCGTACATCAAGCTACCAATTGTTGATGCATATGGTATCTTAGATATTTTGTCTTCCTCCTCTGGTGTCTTTGGACACAAATCTTTAGTCAACTTAAAACAACTAGGCAAAGGTGTACTAACTACTTTTGCATTTTGCATGTTAAACCTTTTCAACCACTTCTATACATACTCACTTTGAGAAAAAAATATTTTTTGTTTGTCTTATCACATGTGATCCTCACACCAAGGATTTGTTTTGCTTCTCCCAAATCCTTCATAGCAAATAAATTTTCTAATTTCTGCTTAAGTTCATTAATTTTTTGCATGTTAGACCAAACAACAAGCATGTCATCAACATAAAGCAACAGGATAATATAGTTGCCATTATCCAATTTCTTAAAATAAACACAATAATTAGAATAACATCTTTTGTAGCCTTGTTCAACCATAAAACTATCAAATTTCAAATACCATTGTCAAGGTGCTTGCTTGAGGCCATACAAACTCTTATTTAACCTGCACACAAATTCCTCCTTACCATTGACCTCATATCCCTGTGGTTGCAGCATGTATATTTCCTCTTCCAAATCCCAATGGAGAAATATTGTTTTCATATCTAACTGTTCAAGAAGCAAATCTTCCACAGCCACAAGACTTAGAATAGTTCTAATAGAAGTCTTATTTACAACCGGATAAAATATTTCATCAAATCCTATACCTTTTTTCTATGCAAAACCTTTTACCATGAGTCTAGCCTTATATATTTTCTTACCTCCATCTTCTTCCTTCACCCTGTAAACCCATTTATTTGGCAATGCTCTTTTACCTACAGGAAATTGGACTAATTTCCAAGTTTGATTATGCAGCAAGGAATCTATTTCCTCTTTCATGCCTAGTTCCCACTACTTTTTGGTATCTACCTGCATTGCTTCTTCATAACCTTCAAGTTCACCAGAATCAATTAATAATATAGAATATAATGATGGATAAAATCTTTTCAAAGGTCTAGTTATCCTTGTAGAACGTCTAACACTTAAAAGATTTTGTAGGATAATTTGTTGTTGCTGAGTATCAGGTACCACTGGCATTTTATTTTTTGAAATCTCATCCAACACCACATATTCCTTTTTGGCTTATTCATGCTTCTTTTCCTACAGCTAATCCTTATACATGACCTTCTCATTGAATATAACATATTTGCTCCTAATGATTTTATAATTTTCATAATCCCATAATCGATAACCAAATTCATCTACTCCATATCCAATGAAGGTACATTTATTATACTTAGCCTCAATCTTGGTTCTATTTTCAATACCAACATGGACAAAAGCTTCACAACCAAAGGTTTTTCAGAAATGAGTAGTTTACCTTTTTACTTGTTCATGCCTCCTCTAAAATTCCACCATCCAAAGGATTTGAAGGTTCCCTGTTTATTAAATAAACAATGGTATGTACAACATCTACCCAAAAGTGTAAGGGTAGTCCAACATGTAATATCATGCTCCTTGCATGCTCCATAATGGTCCTATTCATCCTCTCAGACACACCATTTTCTTGAGGGGTTCTAGGAACCATTTTCTGCCTACGGATTTCATTGTATGAACAATAATTTTCAAATTCTCTACTACAATACTTGCCTCCATTATCAAATCTGAGACACTTCAACTTTTTTCCTGTCTCATTATAAACCAAAGCTTTCCACCTTTTAAAAGTTTCAAATACTTCTAATTTTTGTTTTAGGAAATACACCCATGTTTTCCTAGTTGCATCATCAATAAAAGTAACATAATTGCAAGAGCCACTAAGAGAAGATGCTTGAGCTAGTCCCCATACATCTAAATTCACAAGCTCTAATTTCCCACTCTTCTTCTCTTTCCCAACTTTAAGAAATCAAACTCTTTTCTATTTTCCATAGACATAATTTTCGTAGAACTCCAATTCAATCTACTTTAGACCTGGTAGCAACTTTTTGAAGTGAAGAATCTTCATTCCTTTCTCACTCATGTTCCCAAGTCTATGGTGCCACAATTCTATTTCTATCTCTATAGCAAGTGTTATAACTGTCTCAGTAGCAACTTTTTCTATAGCAGCTAAGGTAGAATAAGTATTACCAGTACACAAATAAAATGTGCCTACCTTTTCACCTTTAGATGCTACTAATGCACCTTTAGTGACCTTCCATACTTTTTCTGAAAAGGTAACTATGCAGCCTTCACTACCCAGTTGTCTTGTAAATATTAAATTCCTTCTCAAATTTGGAACACACCTTACCTCTTGTAGCAGCCATTCATTTCCATTCTCCAGCTTGATTTTTATCTTTCCTTTTCCAAAATCTGACAAGGTTCATCATCACCCAAATATACCTGTCCAAAATAACCTTGAACATAATCTACAAAATATTTCCTATGGGGTGTGGCAAGAAATGAAGCCCCTGAATCTATTACCCAAGAATCATTAGCATTATCTAAACATAGAATTAAAGCATCCTGCAATTTATTACTTGTAACATTAGCTTCCTTACTGTCATCATGTTGTATGTCCCCTTGCTTGCCCTTTTGAGACCAACAATTCTTCTTCAAGTGTCCTAGCTTTCCATAGTGCCAGCAATCCATTTTTCCTCTAGATTTAGATCTTCCTTTCTTCGACTTCCCTTGTGACTTCCCATTATTTGTTGGGCTTTTTCCTCTCTCCTTTGTTCTTCCCCTATTCTCTACAATCAAAGCATTACTCAATGTTGAACTCTCACCTATGCTTTTTTTCTGCATTTGCTCACTAAGGATAACACCAACAACAACATCAAATTTCAATGTATTCGAACCAGATACAAAGTTACTTACTGCCATTACCAATGTATTCCAACTTTCTGGAAAAGAACATAAAATCAAGAGAGCCCTCACCTCTTCATCAAAATTCACTTTTATAGAAATTAACTGACTAGTAATTGTATTAAACTCATTTAAATGATCTGTCACATATCCTTCTTCAATCATTTTCAAAATAAACAAACACTTCATGAGAAATACCTTATTTAAGGTTGATGGTTTTTCATACAATTTATCCAAAGCTTCCATCAGATCCTTTGTTGTCTTTTCTTATGTACGCCACAAATGGTGTCAAGTACAATCGAATGGTTCCTAGTTCCTTTCCATCTAGAATCTCCCATTCTTCATCGGACATCATACCATCTTTCTTTGTTTTTCCTTACAATGGCTACCATAGATCCTTTTGATGCAAATTATCTTCCATTTGCATCTTCCATAATTGATAATTTTGGTCATTGAACTTTTCAACCTTGAATTTTCCTTCTTCCATTTCTCCCACTCAAATCTATAGGTTTCCTACCAATCAACTAGAATACACATGGCTCTAATAGCAGTTGTTAGGATTCAGACAGATTGGAGCAATAAACATTAACAATTATATGTAGATTAAATAACCCAAAAATAACAATGAAGAATAACACAAAAGAGATCAACACAAAAATTTAGCGTGGTTCACCCAATATTAGCTACATTCACATAAACTCAGCCACCTAATGATTTTATTATCCAATGAAAAATAGATTGCAATCTCATGAATTCCATCCCACAACATACATCCCATCCACTTATAACAATCCTTTTGGAATCTTCTAGAATTAGGGTTTTACAAAGTTTGTTAAAAATAGCTACCAACCCCTTAACATGTTAACGGGAAAACCTTGACATGTTAATAAAAAAAAATTGAGGGTTGTGCCCTCGAACCCCCACTCAGGGCCTGGCACAACCCCAAACCCTGGAAAGGATACATTACAAGTGTACAGTGTTTGCATGATCAGTCGCCACATACAAACAATTTTTAGTAGGTTTATGTCTGAACTTGGTAAGGAGCACTAGACTTATGTTAAGATGGTTTTTAGTTATTTTTAAAGGACTTGATTTTTACTTCTATTATCATGGAACTGATAGTGTGGGTAAGACATTGGACATCTAGAGCTTTGTCAATGTAGATTGGGCAAGCAACTTGGATAAGGTCAATTGGTTGCTATATGTGTTCTCTATTGGTAAATATAATAATTTAGATGAGTAAGATGAATTTCAAGGTTGTTTTTTCTACCAATGAAACAAATTAAATGTCTAAACCATATGCATCTAATGAGATAGTATGGCTACAAAGACTTAGTACATTTATTGGAACTTAAAATTCCTTAAAATTCCATGTACCAAGCTCATTCTAAGAACTTTTATGTTTAATATCACTTTGTGTGTGAGATGGTAGAGAATAGTAAGGTCTTGTTGTGGGAGGTTGACATTCAAGATAATACTATAAATTCCATCCCAAAAATAGTGAGCATAGAAAAGTTCTTTTGGTATGGGAATTCCATGGGATTTGGATATTATAATTAATATATTTATTGTTCCTTTGGATTCATTGTAATGTATGATATCAAGTGAGAGAGTGTTAGGATAGTATGATATTTAATTACAATATTCATTTTATCATTTTATCCATATCCAGAAATCTTGGAATGGGTACTTGGTCACCCATGTTGTTAAGATATTTCATTTTTAAATTATTATCATTTTTTTTATACTATTAGTTATAATGGAATTCATGGAGGTGGAGTTAGTAGTATATTTCACAATTTTATTGTTAGCATATTCCTCAAATTGGGCATGATAATTGAGTAGTGGTGCATCTTGCATGTTTTTAGTGCATCCCATATGAGTTGGGTGGTGAATTTCAATGTCTACCTATGAATATGGTCCATTAAGGAGTAATTACAGTTCAAAAATACCAACCATTATTAGTATTGAGGTTGTTTTCACTATTCATAGCTCATTGGGAGTTACATTTACTATTCTTAAAAGATCCTCATCATTTTTGACATGGGATATTTTGTATTTTATAATGATTTGATGGTATATTATTTTGGGAAACCATTTATGGTATTCCTCTCCCATTTCCTTATAAATTGGGGGTATGACATAGTAGTTTCACTGTGTTATTTTATAGGTACACAAGTGTTGTTGGAATGTTGTTAGATTTAAGTGAGTTAGAGTATTGCATATATATTATATTATGGAAGATTAATACATTCTTGAACCTCTCTTTGATGGTGGGGTCTTTTCCCAAAATTATGTTTTGATGTACATTTGTTGTTATGTGTTACAACTATATGATTGTTAATTTTATTATTTTTTATTTTTAATAATCATATAATATTTTATAGTTTTTTATTAGCAAGAAAAATAGTTCTAAAGGGACCCAAAACCCTTTACATCAAAACTTTACACAAAAGGAAACACACATTCAACCAGCAACCAAATAACATCCAACAAAAATTAAAGCAAATACCTACAAGTCTACTTCATATTTTTCAAGGTATCAGCAACCTATAGCTCTTGGTTGTAATGAAATTTGACCAAGGCCATCATATTGTTCTTCTCCTCTTTGAAATACTTCTTATTACTTCCTCAAGTTCATGCATTAGGCCCCTTCCCTTCATCCAATAGTTGTTTTTTCCGTTTTTCTTTTATAACCTACTCTTTCTTTCCGCTATTCTTTGGGGCAGCTCCACCAACTTCTTCATCCCTTAGCTCCTTAAGTTTCTCCATGAGGATCCCCAAACCCTCTACACTATTCTTAATCAAGAATTAACTTATCTTCAGGAGATTCTCTGTATTGGTATTAATCTCCTAAAAAATTATTGTCCATATCCATCATGCAGCTCTCATAATACTTTTTTAAAACATTGATGGCTTCTTCAACATCATCCAACATGTTCTATGGCTCCTTGTAAATAGACCCTTATTGGTCCCTCTCCTCATTAGAGAATTTTTCCTATAGAGCTTAAACTTTGACATTACTTTTATTACTCTAAGAAGAACCATTCATCCAATTTGAAATAATTAGCCACTCCCTCCCTTGCTAACCCTAGGATGCCATAAATTTCATCTTTGTTAGCATGTAGGTAAGAAAAATATTCAAATAAAGGGAGGATATTAGTAGCTTCAGTTTTTTCCTTGGAAAGGCCTTTCTTAGTGGTTTGGATTGTGGTCATCCTATCTTCAACATTTTCCTTGCCTTTTCCAATCTCCTCCCCACAAGGCTTTGAGTTTTTTTTACCCTTTCTTTACACATTGAATCCTTCCTCCTCATCCCTTTTTTGAGGTCCTTTTGACCATGAAATAGCATTCTTATATTCTTTTTTGAGGATCACTTCTTTCCAATAGCCTTTATTTTCTTTTTATCTTCTCCTTCAAAGGGAATAGATAACACTTCAACTGAGTCATCCCATTCATCCTACACCCTCCATTCTTTATCACCATCATCATTTGTGGAGTCAGAACTCATATCAAAATAGTAAACTACCATAGTATTTTGTTTTTCTTGAGAGTACCCTTCCCCTTTGGGTTCAGTATAGGAGTCTGGGTCTTCACATATTCCATTATTAATAGAATCAAACCCTCATGATATACTAGTAGTTTTGGGTTTTTCAAATGCTCTTTTCTAGAATTATCTGGTGAAGCTAGAAGAAAATAAGGAAAAGACACTAACGGCTTATGCCTGAAGTGATTCAAGAAAATTAAATGGACACATAAGATAGTTGTGTACCTTCCATCTAGGGTTATGTAGTGCATTATGACCTCCACAATCTTAATCCATATGGGTTTTATAAAGAGCTTGTCATAACCCCAAGAAGACAATTTTACCAAATTTTATTGTTCATAACCCTTAAATAATTGATTAACGGCTTCACCATTAACTTTCCTATTGTTGAGAAAATGTGTCTCAACCTTGCAATTACATAAGTTATTGTTGATACATAAGGTATTGTTCAACTGATGACGACGAGCGGGAGTGGGGGGATCCCCCCACGAAGGGTTTGTTGATCATTATGTCTCATATCTGATGACTGATATTTTATTAGATTAGCTTTCCCTAGAAGGCAGCCCTATTTTATGAGGGTTTTGTATTATGGATGTGTATTGTAATGTATGATAGCAGTCATGTTGTCTCTAGATCTCTGAGTGGTGATACTCCTGTGAGAAGCTTACTCTGCAATTATATTGTAATCTATGTGATTGTTGAATAATATATTGGGTGGATTTTGGAGTGTGGGGTATTTCCCCCGAAAGGGTTTTTCCCACATAAATCATTGTGATGTGGTATGCATGATATTTGTGTTTATTTATGTTTAAGTTTCTATAACTATTAAAGATCTATAAAAAAAAATTATTATTCTCATCTCAAGATTAGTGTAGGAAGTTATTCTACTACCTTAGCTTCCTTACACCTACCTCGGAAGAACTTCCTTTCATGCATCAATAGTCATTTATCTTTACAATCACCTCCTCTGTTATTTCAAAATCCTTGTCATTTATAGTCAAAACTCTATTTTTCAATCCCTTGATGAATAGCTTAGAGGCTTCAGGATCATGCCCATATATTATTTCCATGTATAGGGTGAGGCCCCTCTTCTCTAAAAAATTTCAAACCTTAGGCTTCTTACAGATCCCATCATATGATAGAGGCTTCACACGGCTTATGTCTCTTCCCATGGTCACATAATTTTTCCTGGTTTGTAAACCCAAATGTTTTTACTAAACTCCAAGCAAAAACTAAAAGGGAAAGAGACCCTTTTACCACCCAAAAATTGTGTGAGACATCTGAGTGTAATTAACACCACATCTCATCCTCTAACATTTTCCATGTTGGCTATCACTATTCAAAATGGTTAGATCTTCGATAGATATTGAAGAGTGCACATCCCACATTTTAAAATATTGTCTTCTCACTCCTTCACAAGTGAAGAAGTCTGTCAAATAATTACCCTCATGAAGGATATGAGTAATCTTTATGTCATCAAAAGAGTTTAGCATGCCTAAAGAATCATAGATTAATGACTCAATAGATGAACTATGTGGATGCATCTTATTAATATATCATATAATGTTTAATAAATCCTCTTCCACACACACTTTCTCGAATCCTTTATCATATGTAAGTTTTATACTATTGTACACTATCATTGATTCAACAAGGTGACTTGTTTACGTGCCTAATGGAAGTGCCACCACTAAAACAAACCTACAATCCTCATCTCTTAACACTCCATCGCATCCAGTTGGCCCAAGATTCCCTTTAGCCGCCCCATCAGAATTAATTTTTATCCACCCTTTTTTCGGACACCTCCACACCACATTCTCTCTAGAAAACTTCATGTTCCTAAGAGGCAAAGATATGCTAGCCATTAGATTCCATTTATCTAAAACTTGAGACTCATACTCATATATCATAAGCTTATGTCCTTCCACCTACTTTTCAGAGACCTAAAATGAGAAATTTTCTTTTATAGCTCTTAAAATTTTAATCAAAGCACCTTTCTCCTTAAGATGATAATCTTTGAACACAAAATTATTTCTCTTTCAAAATAGCCCAAGCTAAATGAGGGGTCATTAGAGACCATAACATCTAAAGTGAGGGACTAGCTGACAGAAAGATCCATTGGTCAAATAAATTCTCAAAGGAATTGGGAAACACTCATACTAAGTTCCAAAGAGAAAGAATCTAACCCCAAATAGACCGAGAGAAGTTGCAACCAAGGAAGATATGAAAGGAATTTTTAGAGCTAAATTCACAAAGAGAACATCTATTAGGAAAGGAGATCCCCTTTTACATAAATTATCAATAGTCAAAAAAAAATTCTACACCATAATCCAAAATAAAATATTGATCTTAGTAATTAACGATGGGTTACATAGAGAGCTCCAAAAGGGAGGAGGATTTTTTGCTTCGGTAGCATACCAAAACTTGAAGCCATTGAGAAAATACAATTTTAGAATGGGTTCCAAAATAACTTATCATTTATCAGAATAGAAGGGAAATGAATCTGAGAAATGAAAATTTGAAGCTCTTCCAAAGACGAGTCAACATTCCTTATATTTCTCCATTTTCCATCCTAAATGTAATCAGAAACCCAGTAGCCAAAAGTTTTGATACAAATATCTTTCATAGGAATAGCCCAATGAAGTTCCTCGAGTGGAACTTTATCACACCACATAGCATCCCAAAATTTAATCTGTATTCCATTACCTAGAAGCCATCGAGACCCATTTTGAATAATTTTCCTAGACAGGGGAATATTCTTCTAAAACTAGGAGCCATTTGGAAGATGATCAATATATAGAACTTCCCTGAAGTTTATATACTTAGAAAAGTACTTATTCTTCAAAATGGACTACCAACTAGTTTCCTGAGAAATAAGTCTCCATGCATTTTAGCTAGTAGGGAAATTTTGAATTCTTTGATTTCCATAATAAAAAAAGCTCCCATCTTAGGTTTGTAGACATGTTCCCAAGCCACGAAAGGAATTATTTTTATTTCCTCGATTTCATCCCACAAGAACCATTTTAGAATCTAATCAAACTTTTACATAAACTTATTTGAAAATTTAAATAGACTCGTAGCATAGACTGGTAAGTTCTAAAGAGTTTCTTTAATAAGTTGGAGCTTACCAGCTTGGCTCAGTAAAGCCCCTTTCCATCCTACTAGTTTAGAGTTGATTTTATCAAGAATCCCTAACTAGAAGGAATATGGTATCTTGTTTACACAAAGAGAAAGACCCAAATAGGTGTTGAAAATGAAGGTGAAATTGTAGCTTAAAACTTGTAAACCTATGTGACTGTAGATTTAATTAAGTGTTCTTTGTCACAATTCTTTGTGTATGATTAATTTGTTTAGATCAATTTTACCAATTGTAGAAAGAGACAAAAGATTGTAGAAGAATGAAACAAAAAGATAGAAGTGACACAGCATGTACGTGGAGAAACCCTTTCGGGAAAAAAACTCCACCAGAATCAATAGTGCTTGTATTATTTAACCTTAGAACAAGATTACAATAGTACTGTATCAATCCTTGATTGATATGCTTCCTTGCCTTCAACAATCCTTCTTTACAACCTACACAAAACTCTCATACAGTTTTTGTAGCACAAGCTATCCATGCATTCCATGTGACCAAGCGTGAATCCACACATCCCATGCCATGCTTCAAACCCTCACACATGCACAAGCTCAACCTGCTAACCTGCTATAAAATTTTATGCAATTGCTGCAATAAATAGACAATTAATGAGCATGTAAACTCATAAGAGTTATCAAATACAAGAGCATAAAGCTCCTCTCAAAAATCTATGCCTAGATTGTGCAAGTAGATTTTCACACTATAACATGAAGTCAAACCCAAAGTCTCCTCAATTTAGGCGCCCCAAACTGAACACTTAACTGATCGTTGGTCAAGAAAATATCTTGCAAGCATCACCTCAAAGTTGGCGCCCAAGAATGGGCCCACTTAACTGAGCCTTGTAAATATCTTCTCATGCAAAAGATGTTAACTCAAAGATGCCAACTTGGGCGCCCAAGGTGGGTCCAAGTCAATTATAGTTAACTAAAACATATCTCTCCATCAATTCATGAAAACATTATGCATGATTAATCATCCCCACTTAACTGAATGTATCCACCTATTATCTATCATGCAACTGAAGTCATTAGTCATGCAACTCAAGTCAACTAAATTTAACTAGCATTCAACTCAAACTAACTACATGCAACTGAAGATAATTGAACCATAACTAAACTGAACTGAACTCCACTCATGTAAATATCAATCCCTAACTTGTAGGATCTAAACATGCATTATTGAAGTGTTATCAATCCTCCAAATAGTTAACTTAAGCAAGGTGGGTTCCACCTTCCATGTGGGTGCCCCATGTGCTCCTATTTTATAGGAGCTCTTCTTGGGCGTCCCCACATGTTCCTTTCATTTAAGAATAATTACAAATGTCAATTTACATGTTCATTTCATTTGAATTTAATCTCTTTCTAATCCTAGTGTTGGGGAACACTTTCCAAGGACTTAGGAGATATATGAAATATGTTTAGGATTGCAATTAAATGGCATCCTATTCCCAACAATAGGAAGAGTGAAAGCTTCCCATTTTATAATTAAGGATGACATTGAAATCTTAATTTGAAGTTGGACAAGCATGTTGAGGAAGAAAATGTTACTCTTGGGAAGGCTAATAAGTTGACCAAATTCCTTCTCATAGCCAAGATAAATGGATTTTATCTTCTTTTCTTCCTTAACTGAAGAATCCCCCATGATAATAGTATCATCAACAAATTGTTCATGGGGGTGAGGAGGACAGAGAGATGATGGAAAAACTCCTTTCAAAGAACCATCATTAACATCAACTTGAATACATCTATCCAAAACTTTCACCATAATTATAAAGAGAAACAGAGAAATTGGGTCTCCTTGTCTTAATCCTCTCAAAATTTTAAGGAGAGGAAGACCCATTAACCAACACAGAGAATCGAGGAGTGAAAATAAACTGGCCAACAAGCTCAGCAAATTTCCTTCCAAAGCCAAACCTTATCAGCATATTAGTTAAAAAAACACTAGTTAATCCTATCATAAGCTTTAACAAGGTCCAATTTTAAAATGAAACCAGCCTTTTTGTTCACCGATAGAGAGTGAATAATTTCCTGAACCAAGATTATGGAATCTAAAATATGCCTTCCACATACAAACCCATTTTGTTGACATGAGATTAGATGACGAATAAAATATTACAATCTAATCACTAGGACTTTAAAGAAGATCTTATAAATAGAGTTACAAATGCTAATTGGCCTGAACTCCCTAAAATTCTTAGCATTAAGATACTTTGGCACCAACACAAGAAAGGTAGAGTTTAGATCTATTAATAAATTTGTGTTGCCAAAAAATTCCTTAGTTTCATTCACTACATCCTTCACCACAATATCCCAAAAGGCTTAAAAAAAGAGAAAAGGGAAACCATCTGGCCCAAGGGCCTTATTCCCTCCAAACAAAAGATAGTCGAGCTAATTTCTTCCTCTAAAGTAATATAGGTTAACTTCTTGTTTTGATCCTCAAAAATATTTTTTGGGATAACCCCCAAAAAAAATTCATCACTTATTTAATCATAGATTGAGTCATTAGCAAGAAGATTATAAAATTAATCTGAAGTAGCCTTATGGATATCTTCAATATCTTCAAACATAGATCCATTGACCTAGATAACACTAATTATATTTTTTTCCCTATGTTTGTGGTGCAGGAGCACCTAGGAAACACTAGGCAGTTACACTAGGCAATTAGGAAATCTAGGATGAATTTTTGTTTTTGATGTGTTACCATGAAGGTCATGTTGACCATTGAGTAGAGGAGATAGCTTAGGGATATGTTTGATCTCTAGGATAGAAATTGAGGAAGGGTGGATGAGTTTAGAAACTCATTTTACTTAGTTTACTAGAAATTGGAAAAAGTTGCAAAATGGTGCATTTTGCAACTTTTCCACAATGTAACTGACATGTCCGACCAAGGGGAGGCATAACTACTTTTGTTGACCTATATAGGGTGTGCCTCGACCTGAGAGCAAGGTTGGAAGCATTTTACTTTGATTGGAGTTTTTGAATTCAAAAAAAAATAGTGGTTTTTTAGTGTGAATTTTTGGTTTTGTCTCAAAGTAGAGCTTTAATGGATTGAAATTGTTACTGTATTGTACGTAGGATGTAGTGTATTGATAGGTTAAGCCTGTGTGGTAGCAATTTAGATTTCTAGTTCAGTTTCAAGCATTATAGTAGGTAGTTGTCTCTTTGCATTTGCTGATCTGACAGTTTGTTGGTAGAAAATGGAGGTTTAGGTCACATTCCCACTGTACATAACGTACGGCCTCTTGGGAATTGTGACTAGACTCCATGATTGTAAATATGGTAGGGTTAGGAGTCATTAGAAGTCAGGGTATCACTGTGGAAGTCTTCTCCTAGGCGAGCCAGGAAGTGTCCGGCTAGGGAAGACAAGGAGTGCAAAGAACTTTGATTTGCAGGGGTGATCATTTCCTGTCAACTCACGGTGTGGAGAGGGTAACCAGATGCTCCACCAATCCATTTGGTGAGAGAAACTCCTGACAGTCTGCTATGTGGTCAGGAAATGGCTTAAAAAGGCCTAATTTTCTAATTGAGGGTTATGGCTGTGTACGGACAGTTGAGGGTTAAGACCTCTAAAATCTTTGAGGGATGGGCATAAGGATCAGGAACCCTAAGGGAAGATTTTGTGTTCTTTGGGAAACTTAGGAGAACAACCCTATTTTCTCGGAGAAGAAGACCTAATTGGGGGCTCCTAGGCTAGTAGTCTTTTTAACCCTAAATGAGGGTTTGGTGGAAGCGATGACAAGATGGAGTTAGGAGGATCCTTCAGAGCCATGATGGGATGGAAAGAACCTATTAGAAACCTCTCTACACCCCTACAAAGCTAAGTTCAAGGTTTGGAGTAGAATAGCCTTTAGGGTGGATTAAGGGCTAAGGAAGAGTTGGAGACGTTGCACCAAGATTGACTTGGTAGGTTGATTTGTGATGGTAGTGGGGTTGGCAAAGAGAACCAGGGGAACCTAACCAAGAAGAAGATCCTATAGGTTAAGGTGGTGAAGCAAGACACCAAGGAGGTCTTGCAAGCAAGACCTAGAGCAGGAATCAGTGATTGATTCCTCCAACCTCCCTATCAGTTTGAGAGATGAGAGATGAAATAATTTTGTATTGCAATCACCACTCTTTAACCAAATAGCCCTAGACCTTTGTTTCCAAAAGTATTCTTCTTTTGTTATGATATCATGAAGCCTAGATAGAAAATCATTTTTCTTGTGTATGAAGATAACAGTCCAACCCCTTGAGTTGTATTTCTTGTTGAACCTCATTCAACCAATTTATAACAAAGTTTTTAATCTAGAAGATCTGATCAAAGGAGTCTTTATTCCACTTTTTGACCATATTTTTAACATGGGTGAGTTTATTTGGAACTCTAAACATAGCACTTCCCTCAACATTAATCTACCACCAAGTTTTTAGACAAACCTTAATATTTGGATTCCTTGATCACATGCTCTCAAATTTTAAAGGAAACCTTTTCTTCTTTCCCAACCTTTCAATAGAGAAGGAAACCAAAAAATGGTCAGAACCAAAATAGGTTAAGGTTGAGAGAGCACAAGAATAATTGGAGAACTAGACCATGGAAATAAGGGCTCGATCTAATTTGACATAGATGAGGTCCAAACCTTCCTTTCATTAGACCAAGTAAAGTGTTGGAGCCTAAAATTTCATGCAAATTTTAGGTTCCCATGTTCAAAATTTTGATTTTAGCACTCAAAAGTTCAGTTGGAAAATCTGTTCAAATGGCTCACTTTGAAAATCACAACTTCAAGTCGATTCAATTTCACACAAAATCACTTTGCAGATGTGTTCATCTATCATATGTGAGTGTCTCTACCAAATTTCAGCTCCTTATGATCTGATTTTCCAAGGTTTCAAAAGGCCAAGTTGAAGGGTTCTAGGAAGGTTTGTTGTTTACACAGTGTTAAATCTGTTAAAGTGACCAACTTTGAAGAACAATATTAAGCAACTAAAAAGATATTATGACAAACCAATTGGTGTATCAGATTCTCCCCACTAAAATCTACCTTCATGCCAATTTTTAGGGCTTCGGGACTTCATTTGGTATTTTTTCAAAATCAAATCCAAATGGATTTTACCCAGTTTGAACACTACATTTCCAAGACAGCAGCAAATAGGTCAACTTCGATGCTTAATATTTGGTGAAGAAAACAAAATGCCGAAAAACCCTCTTGCACACGTGTTAGTTTGGCCTAGATGAACTAATCTCCAAAGTTATAGCTTCTCAAAATCACATTTGATATTTTTACAAAATGGCAAGTTGGAAGGTTTCACTTGAGTCTAACAAGTGCAATTTTTCAGAAAATGTTGAATGAGCAACTTGAAACGTTGACAGTTTTTAATCCTGATTACTTCATGCAAATTTGTTTTGCAACCACACTCCCCTATCATCAAACAACATGCTGGTGCATTTTTGTGGCTTTGGGAGAAGTTTTGAGATGTTTTCCACATCGATTCTGGAGGCAACTTGATCTATTTTTGTTAGAGTGCAAAATGGCAGAAAATAAATTCTGATGAATATCCACTTCAGTTTAAGATGCAGTTTTGGTTTTGATGGAATGGTTGCAAGAGATAGAATACCATGGGAATCAAACCACTCGGGATTGTACTCAGAATAAGTGTAGAAGAGACCTTCAAGAAGTGTTGGGCAGAACAATTTGAACTGGATAGCATCAATTTCTTTTACAACTAAAAATCATCAATTTCTTTTACAACTAAAAATCAAGAAATAAAAATTGAATAATGCAAAAGCTTATGTCATTCATTCAATGGGGAATGTGAAAATATATTTTAATGAAGGTGCTCAAAAACATATTCTGAGGTCTACTGAGATTAGAAATTTCCAATACAATCTTGGTTGTCTCATACTAATCAAAAGGTTAGTGGAATTCCTAATACCAAGGAAATAGCATGCTCTATATCTACCAAATATCCCGGTGAATCAAAAAAATGAAAATTTCCATATAATTTATACTTTGAGAGTGAAAAAGTAGTCTCTGATATAGGGATGCTATCTAACATCAGAGAGGGTCCTCTGCATGGTCATTATGAAGGTGGGCTTGATATGAAGCTCTGCAAATCAAGTTCTCTTGGAGGTAGAAACAGATCATTGCCAGGAGATGACACTCAACCTGAAAATACTAGATCATATTTGGTACAGTCAAATGCACATAAAATCGCTCACTTGATTAGGTCGAAGGAAATGTGCCAGCGAACAAAATTGAGCACATTGTTGATCCTGATTTACTGCAAGATATCGTTGATATTCAGAGTAGAT
Source organism: Sequoia sempervirens (assembly GCA_007258455.2). Lineage (NCBI taxonomy): Eukaryota > Viridiplantae > Streptophyta > Pinopsida > Cupressales > Cupressaceae > Sequoia > Sequoia sempervirens. The sequence goes on from VDFB02105785.1 coordinate 327,203,141, forward strand.
TTATGATTAATCATGTCGTGTCCCCTATTCCCTCTCATACCTCCACAACTGGACTATTTATGAATGCTAAATCTTAGAGATAATAGAGATGTCTGCAAATTCCTCAGTTACAACATTAAAACATGTACAATGGTTCTTATCGACAACAAAAGGTTACAATGGATACATTGGTGAACTTTTGAAGGCAACCAACATTTATGAGACATATGCAAAACTTGACTGTACCTATACATCTGCGCAGCTACCATACACATATCGAAGCTTATTCCAGACAGTGCTTCGAAAGGAGGTTGTCCCAAGTAAATAAGATGATTGCAAAGAAATTTAGTATGTCCTTTTGAAGCTTTTGGGTAAACGCAAATCACAACGAGCTACATTCACTGTGTGATCGAATGAGAGAAGCAGAACGAGGTATTGGCATCTATCAAAACATAATGAAAGACATATTTTGTTAAATGTTGAAGGTACATTATTTGTAATGGGGCGCGAATGAGAAACGAGGCTAATATGGAGATTTTCAAGGGTCTCATGAAGAATTTTATAGTGGACAATGGCGATGTGCAATGCATGGATTCGTTGTCAAGCGTTGCTTAACTTGATTCGAACACAAAATCATAGCAGTTGGAAGATCAAGCCTCATGGTAGTGGACTGTATTTGAGCCTCCCTTGGCCGAATATCTTCTAATTCTGATGATTATTCAGCTCGTGCCTGGGAAATAGATAGAAATTCATGAGCCATAGCTCTTGCGCGTGGGCTCGATAGAGGGGTCTCTATATTAATTGAAGCAAGACTCGCGCATCCGCAGAATGCCAGGCGAAAAACCCTAAATGTATCGGAGTAACATGTTTTGTCGGAGTGGATTTTTTTAGGTTTCGCCGACTATGAGGGTCTTTTCGATGAGGTCTTTTGGAGGGAGTCTCACCGACAGCCAGACACCATACTTCGTCAGTGAGAAAATCACAATTGGTGGAGTTGAATAAAGTCTCCTCGATTATTCAAGTTACCCCAATACATGTGGTCATAATGAACAAAGATTGAATAAAATGAGATTATGGTGGAAATCAACACTACTTTGAGAAATAGAAATATAAACTTCATTTTTTATCAAGGGGATTTTAAGGTGGATGACTATTTTTACTCACGAGAAGCATAAAGGGTAAAAGATTATGAAATATTTGCACTAGAAGGAAGAATATATTTTACCAAAGATGTAAGAGTGTTTTTGATAAGATAAGCACCATTTACAAGATGTTGTACCCTTTACACAAAAAGCCCAAAGGGCCAAAAAATAAGCTAGTTCAACACATAAATGAATTAGGAAAAGAGGCCAGACCTCACAGAAACAGCTAACAAACAGTTGTCGAAACACAGGAAAAGACTAGACAACCCCAGAATCTAAGGGGACAAATCTGACTCCCTTAATCCTAGGCTATGAAGCTGCGACAAATCGAGGGAGTCCTTTCTTCTTTCTCAAAACAACAGACCAGGAAGACTCGGAATCCAAGTCCACCGAGCGAAGTGAGAGAAGCGGATCAACCGAAGCCACCAAGGGAAAAGAGCCACCACCCTGAAGGGGAGACAGCAACACAGGGGAGGAAACATGATCGCAAGAAAGACCATTAGAGGCAAGCAACGAAGTTCGGTCAAGCTCAATCAAAATAGTGTCAGCAGATCAAGCCAGCAAAGGCTCAGACAATACAGCATCAGCAAACCAAGCTAACAGAGGCTCCACAGGTAGGTTAGTCGGATGAGGAGCAAACCGAGGTTCCCGAGAAGAATCGACCTCTGCAAAAGAAGCATCCAAAGGAGGAGAACCCACCATGAGGTGATCCAAGAGAGCATCCTTCCACCAAGTAGCAGCACCTTTGCGGCGGGCTTGTGGGCAACTAGAGGCCAAATGACCCACAGAGAAGCATCTCCTACACCGAAAAGGGAGACCCTCATAGTCCAAGAGCTACTTCCAAGGTCTGTTCTCCACCAATAAAACCACATCACCATGGAGAGGTTTGGAGATGTCCAAATCAACTAATAATTGAGCTATCGTAGTATGCCCCATCTCCCAAGTCATAGAGTCCACCATCAAAAAGCTACCAATGGTGTTGCCAATAGCCTCATAACAAGAATACTCCCAGAACTGAAGAGGGAGATTCGGCAATCGGACCCAAATAGGTATGGTATTCCACGGCTCCGTAAGGGGATTGAAAGAATGAGACCAAGGCCTAATGGACAATGAGTGAATACCCCACATCCACCCCCTGTCCAACACACGGTCACGCTCCGCAGAAGAGGCAAATTTTGCTAAAAAGAAACCCCTAGCACATGGATAGAGCTCAATCTCACCAGAGACCACCGGCATCCAGGAGGCGGTAACCTAGTCATGGAGATCGGGAAGGGAGGGCCACAGGCCTTTAAACCTGCAAACCACACCCTACTTCGTGTAGAAATCCTCGTTCTCAGTAACCTCAGGTCCACAAACCACTATAGGGGAATCACGAGCACAGGGCAGAGGCCGAACACGAGACTGAGAAGGAGGTCGAGTACCTGCCTTAGCAACCTCAGAGAAGGACTTCACCCTGCCCGTAGAAGGAAAGCCCCCAGCATGAGGGACCTCCACCCACTCAGCAACACCAGGAACAGAGCCTGAAATAGCTTTCGAAACATTAGATCCCCCGCCAGAGACAGCCATAGCCCTAAAGCCAGCAGGAGGATCACCAGAAGCCGGGACAATAGGTGGCATTTCTGCACTCAGACCAGGTAACAAATCATTTACATAAACCCCATTCTCCTATAGAGAAGCCAAGTCAGGACGAGCCCCAACCGATTGGCCCTCACAGTCCACCTGGCCGACCCCAGCAACAACCACGCCATCGACACCATTAGCAGATTGAAGGAGGGAAAAGCAAATCCCATCCACTCCAACACCACATGTACCAGGACCCACATTTGGTGACCACCCAGGAGAGGCAGAACTAGGTGCAAGGCTGTTAGCAGTAAGTGCCTGTTAGGCATCGCCAACAGTGCTCCCACTCACAAGCATTTTTGAATTAGTATCTAAAGGTTTGATTTCAAATGTTAAGATGTAAGAGTGTTTTCATTGGGAGGTAAAATATTTTTATGGAAGAGTTAACCAATTAGGTAATTATTTTATCCAAAGTATATTTTCATGTGAAAGGGCAAATGAATTAATTTTTACCAGAGGGTTATAAAAGGGATAATTATTTTTACCCAAAGAGCATATTGAAGATACATATAGGTAAAAAGTGAAGTGAAAACTTCCAGCAAAGGAAGATTATTATTGAATCAATTTTCACAAAGATGAGGATTAAATATTAAAATATTTAATTTGCCAAAGGCAATTAATTAAATATTTTATTTTCGCTAAAGAACGCTAAAGAGTTGCAGCGAACAGATATGAGGGGTCATAACCCTAAAATAATGTATATATGCCAAGTGAAATCAAAGGAGAATCATTAGAAATTAGAAGAAGCAGTAGGTTAGGAAATCATCAGTAATTGGATAGGTTGAATAGTTGCCAAAACTTAACATTATGCTATGTATTGCAAAAATATTTTGAAGTAATATAATGGACAAGAAGGCTTCATCTGGTGATCCAATTGTGGTGTCAATTGTTTGTTGAATTAATTGAAAAATATTATCAAGTTGTCTCCAAGGTTGACATTTCCTTATTATTTAAATTGATGTATCAAGGATATTTTCAATTTATCAAGGCACATTTGTTGCTCTTGTGTGGTTCAGTTAACTGGCTCCTTCAAGGAAGGATTAAATTCTTTTAATTAATCACAGTAATCTGGAGGTGGTCATTTGGATCAATAAGAAGAACGTGATAATTGCATTCTTGCACATTTATACAAGGTATAAATAGTCACAAGTGTCAAGCAATTCGAATTATAACCATTAATTAAGTCACATATCTTTCACCTCTTGACTCCATTAGCCCAACAGAAAATAGGCACTAGTCACACTAATTCCTTTTTAGAGTTTCATAAAATCTTATTCAAAACATTCACATTTCAAATTCAATACTAGGAGTAGGAGTAGTCAGCAAGCTTTTATCTATTACACTTTATGCCACTGTAATAGATCCACAAATTTAACTAAGTCATACAATTCTAAATCTCCTTTAGTTGTCAAGGTCTACCCGCCTAGGTTTAGCAGAGCCTGAAGTGTAGGGAGTCATCAACCATATCGGTTAACTTCGTTCATTGGTTCAAAAACATTGCAAAGTCTGATCATAGAGTTTGGCATAATCTTAGGACTTATAACCTGCATTTTTTAGATCCAACATAAAGGAGGCTCCTTGTAACTCTAGATCAAAAAGCACATTACCATGAATAAACTCCATCATATCAGATCTATTATCCAAGGGAATTTGGAATCTTCCCACTTTCGCATTATCTTTAAATGGGTGTTGAAGTCTCCCATAACTAACCATTTTTTTCCTTGGATAGTAGGCTTGAGAGAACCTAACATATTCCAAAACTGATTTCTAGCCTTCTTCAAATTAGGAGAATAGCCATTTTAGATAACCCATGAGGTATCATCCTTCAAATATAAAAACTAAGTATCAACATGATTCACATCAACATTAAGGGCTACTCCTCTAGCCATCTTTGGGTTCCAAAAGGTTGATATTCCCCTTGAATCCCCATCTGAGTTGTGCCCATGAAAACCACAATCCTTGAATAAGTTTTTCTTCATTTTTCAATCTTATCACACTGCATCTTAGACTCTTAAATTAACAAGATATCTAGTTTATGATCTTGAATAATGTTTCTTAGGACATCATGTTTATGTACATGATTTAACCACCGATAATCCAAGATATTATCCTCATTTATACTTAGAGGATGTGCTCTTAGAGCACATGTCAAAGAGAGTCATTTGAAATCCCTCGACAATCTCCTTCTTACTTTCCTTCTCTCTATTTTTTTGGGAGGAGGTCCTACCTTGTCCCCTTTATTTAGATCCATGGTCTATTTTTTGCCTATTTCTAGTTACCACTCCTTGAGAGAAATGGGGAGAATGAAATAATTTCTTCTTCTTTCTTCCTTTAACAACAATAAATGGTTCCTCCTCATGTGAGAGGATAAATCTTTACTTGGAATCCCTACATTCTCTAAAATAATCTTTAGCAAAGGAGAATACCCTACCAAACCATTACCACCCAAATGATTTGTAGCCTTCAATGATGCAGGAGACACAACAGTCCCAACCTGTGAGGGTCTTGAATCCCACACATATTTATTATAGTCAAATCCTTGATGAGTTCAATGAATATCTATCATCCCTTAGGGGATTGATTTGTCTGCCGACAAGACAAGGTCTCGAGGGTCACCCACCTGGCCAGAATATGGGGGCTCAGAGACCAAGATTGGTTGTATCAAAACCTCATTCCCACCATCCTCAAAAACTTGTAAAGGGACATCCTTATCCTTTCCTTAGCCTTCCAAATATTAGGTTTATACTTTTGGATCTTGCTTGGATAGTTTTTAGTCCAATGCCCAACCTTTTTACAATGAAAGCATGCAAAAGGTAAAGTTTCAAATTCCACCAACTACTTCCAATCACCTATTTTAGATTTTAACAAACTAACTCTATTTATTTTTCCTTTTTTCTACATTGATGCAGATTCTAGCATAAACTAGGTGTCTCCTAGAAATAGTCATTTCATATATGGAGGCTAGCTGACCAAAATAAAACTTCTTCTTCCCAATACTCCATTGGGAGACCTAGTAATCTAACCCAAATAGGGGCTAAATTAAAGACACAGTTAGAAAAATCCAACCCTGATTCCCATTGTTTCAAAACTAACATTGATTTGTCAATAATCCAAGGACCCTTTGAGAGAGTGCTCTCCATGTCCTCCTCACATGAGAAGGAGAAAGAAAATAAACCTTTGGCTATCGTCATAATATCCACTTTCCCTTTTAGGCAACATTTTTTGTTTTCCCAAGACCTAACCAAATCTATGTTTGGCCTTGGCCCCAAGATCTTCCCAACTAATGTGAACTCCATTAGAGAAACTCTTTTTGCACAAGGAAATTCAAAATGGAGATAGTGTACTCACCTAAATCCACATTAGAAGTCACTTGAATAGGAGGGGAAGATTTTTTCCCCTCTGGTTTAGACCCAGAAAGGTCCAACCATCAAGAGGCGATATTTTTGTAAGATAACCCAGCATCTTTTTGTTCATCAACCCTCAAACCCAAGCCAATTTACTTGAGAGCCAAAAGTGATGGCATACCTCCTGGTCTGAATAGTACTGAAACATCCTCCTTTCCCAACAAACCTTTGTCATCCACCAGTATATTTGTAACAAGCCCCACCACTGGGCCCTCACAAATAGGTATTCACTCATTCAACACTATTTCAACAACCACACAACCATCAGATAACCTACAACCATCTACCACTCCTACGCATTTGAAATTCAAACCTATATTTCCCACTCTTGCCTTGTCCTCATTCTCCTCTGTGTCTCTCTGTCTATAAACTAAAACATAATATCTTATTATCAATAAACATTTAATATTTTATGGTTAATCCATTATTGGATAAATAAAAATTATAAATTTTTTCTTTATTTAAAATTTTCATTGTTATCTTTCTTCATTTTTTTAACAACAATTAAGAGACACCTAGTTTGCATTTTGAGTAGTGACAAAGGGATTGGTGTGAATTCATCTTCTTGAAGATTTTGATGTTTAGTTTTAATGTGATTATTCAACATCCCATGTGTTGTGTGTATTAATTCACTAAATTAAGGTGGAAATTAAAGCCCCTAGGGATGCTTTATTTTATTGATTTCATTTTAGAATTCACCATTTTGAGGTGTGTTTTATTGATTGTTGTAACATGGCTCATGGAGTGGATATTGGATAGTTCTTTTGTTTGTAAATTTTGTTTAATATTTTGGTGGTATTTGATATGAGTATGCTTAATCATTTTTAAAGGCCACTTTAAGGACCTCCCGGGCTTCTCATGTATCTACTATCTTTTTTAAAATGATTCATCTCATGATCAATATGGGTCAATGTATCTTTGTAGGAATTTAATTTATGGTCTTGTTTGTGGATTTTAGATTGAGCCATCATGCATTAAGCTCTTCAATGGTTCAAGTTTGGCTAAGTAATTATTCCTTCATGTTGGACCCACATGAGGTTGTTAAATATGGTGTAGTATTGATTAGGTATTATTTTTTATGTTTAATTAATGAGTGTCATTAGAATCAATGTCCTCATAGTCATGCATGTTTTTTATGGGATCTAATGATCTAAAGGAACGTAGTGGTTGTGTAGTGTCATAAATTGTCACCCATGATAATTTCACACTATGTTTTGGCTCCCCCCTATGCATGGACCTAATTAAACACCTAATTTCCTACATTATACATTTCATGGCCCATTTAAATAGTTACCAACAAATTGCAAGTGAAAAAAAAATGTAGTTATTTATTACTTTTCCCCCGACACCTTAATTTTTGGATAATAGGGTTGGGACATTGTTGCCGAGGGTGACTTAGTCCCCTATTTTGGCTCCAAATTTAAATATGACAGTGTTGGCATTTTATTATTTGAAATTAAAATGTCTAAAGTAAGCTATCGAGATTTAATTTTTGGGAAATTAGAATAATTGCATATAAATACCTCGTTATTGCATCATTTGAAAACTAAAAATTGACATCTAAAAATTATTAGAAAATTTGGTGATCAAGTAATTGTCAAGAGTAGTTCAAGAGAAGAATTTCCATGATTTATTGCAGAAATTCAAGATCCAAGCATCATGTCAAATTATATGTGATTTTATGCATTTTTATGTTATCATATTGTTTGTGAAGGCTAACCCCTTTATAAGTCTCCAAACAATTCAAGCAAGCAAGATCCAAGCCTTGAGGAGAATTGTATGACTTCAGTCCTTCAAGGAATTCATTGAAGAGTGATGAGTTATAGTCCATTTTTTATTCATCATTCATTTTTATCATTTAACCCTATCCCTCAAAAGGATGTAGTGGAAACACTAACACAGGGTTTGACTAAGGAAAGCCCCTAAATGGCACAACCCTTCCTATCTCTTTGAATGTGCATGTTTTAGGTATGAAGAAGATTGGGAGAAGTTTGAATGTCAGTTGTTCATTGTTGCAATCAAAATCCTACATCTTGAAAACTCACGGAAACTCAATTACAGAAATATCAAATAGTGATCCAACAATGCGACAAGTAGAAAATGAAAGCTTTGACCTAGCTCCCGAGGACTATGAAAATATATTTGAGATCCCTATATAAGGACATATTTTCCCTAGGCAACTTAGTCCTATATTTTCAACCTTAGATTCATACCACAGGTGCACAGTGTCATTCTTAGTTCATTTCAATTGTCTGAATTTTTTTGTGACTTTTTGTGTTTGTTGTATTTGCACCAAAATAATAATTTGCATTATTATCCTAGTCATAGTGTTGCATTTCATCCCTAAATTCATTCTAGATTTGGTCAAGGGCTAGTTGACTCAACTTATAGGTTGTAAGTCAATCATATATCTTGTCCATATCCATCAAACCCCCACAACCATCCATCATCCACTGTCTTTATCTAATGAAACTAGGAAAAGGTGTAAAACCCTAAACAGGGAGATCTCCCCTAAAGGTTTCCCTTTTTCTATGTTTCAAGTTGAAAGTGGGGATAACTAGCTCATTGGAATGGACTTACCCTTTAATTCTTGATTTTCTTGACATATTTAAGGGTGTTTTACGTACCATAAAATAAATGGAAAAAGTGGGAAGAGGATAAGAGAGGTGAGATGAAAATAGAATAACAGAGAGAAATTTTCCCAAAAGGATTCTTTCTCATCAAATTCACCAAAATATATGTTCTCAAAATATAACCCACCACTACTATAAATGACTCGACAATGATGAGTATATTTACAATTCATGTTGATCTACTAAAATTTTACTATTATTTAGGGGGAAACAATAGGTGTAATGGCAAGGAATCGATTTGGCTGCCCTCTTTACCAAGAAGTAGTGACCTATGAATGGAAAGGGTGGTCAATTCTTGTGTAGTGATGGTCACATGGTATTGGTTATGGTTTGTGGTGTATTTATTTCTCAATAGATTTGATCAAGGTTTTGTCTAACAATTTCAAAGTTACAAGGACTTTATTTAGGTGAGTGATCTCAAGTGCTCATATTATCTTGATTTCTTGTTGGATTTTTTATAAATTTTGAGTTTATTCTTCCTCAATGGATTTTAAGTTAATAAATTTTCTCTCAAATTTCTCAAATTAGTCTCCACCCAATCCTCTTTAACCCCTAGACACATAAGCATGATATTCTAAGTGCGATCAAGAGATAAAACACAACTAGAAACATCTTTAAAGCCTTAGTTTGTACAGCTTTAACTATTTTTTATGTGTGTATGATTTTTTACTTTAATTCATTTGTTATTATTTGATTATTGAATGTGTGACTAAGTTTGGAAGCTTTCTTGCTCAAAAAAAAAGGTCATATGAGTTGGTTATTTTGTTTTCAATTTTACAATGAATGTTTATGACTAATCTTAAATGCTAGAATCATCATGTAAATAGGTAATTTAAAATCAATCTAATTTTGAATCTAAATATTTTTAGTTATAATATATTTTGAAACAAATAATATTAACTAAGTGGTAAGATCAAACTAATTTTTTATGTTTTGTACATGTATTTACAATGCTCAAAAAAATTAATTCAAATACTATAAACTACTAAATGAATTTTTTTTGGGTATTTTTCTAATTTTATATACTTGCATGCATGTGATAATAAGATACTTTGAAATAAACTAATGAATCCAAATAAAAAACTAGCAATGTGCACTTCATTTATCTTGTCTCGAATGTAATTTGAATAACCAACATGTAAAGAATGAATGAAAATAATCAATAGAAAATGCAATGTTTTTCTTCTACTCCTTTGTATTCAAGCTAATGTTTTTTCCAATTAAAATCAAATGTGAGTTTTAAATTTTCCATTATAAATGTTGGCAAAGATAGGTATTTGGTTTGCTTGTTGTATGTTGACAATTTTGTTATAAATTATTTGGTTGATATGTTTTTTTTTGTTTTGAATTGTTTGAAAGACATTTACAATGTTACAATAAAAGTGATATTTATAAAATTAAAATCAAATCCAAATTAAATTATCCTAAATATGATTTTTACTGTGAAGTGCAATAAGATTAAAGCAATAGAATACTAGGATGACATAATAGCAACTAATCTAGTCTGTTTTAAAAATAAAATAAATGGAGTTTCATACCTAGGATGCAAGATGATCCAAGATGTAGAATTAATAATTTTGGTGGCAAGATAGTCCTCAAGGACCCAACTATTTAGTATTTATCTTCTTATGGCTATAGAAACTCCTCTTGATGGAAGGAAGGTAAGAAATCCAAATACAAGGATTGAATGAACTCAAAAATAAAATAAGACACTACTATTGTGATTGATTGTGTGAATTTTAAGCTAACGAATGGTGGTTCATGAAGCCTAGATGTTGTGTGAGATTTGTATTGTAGGAAAACCTATAGAAATTCTTATGCTTTTCATATGATTCCTTCAAGTAAGTGCTCAAGCTTGCTTTTTATGTATCTATCAAGAGGAGAAAGAAAAAGATTTGAAATACAAAATCTTGACACATCAAAAATAATAATAATAAATCTATAATTGGTAAAGAGAACTATTTTTTTATTGTAGGTGTATCCAAAGAAAAATTGATCAAGATTTCTCAAGCCAAAAGTTGTGCAAGAATGGTGTATGAAAAAATTCACATGGAAAAAAATAACAAGATCATTATTTTTTCTAGTAATAGAATCATCAAGGTGATTGTGAATCACTAGAGTGTTTATGCATTCATCAAATGGGTGATCTTGTCACCTAACAATGAAAAATAAAATTTTCCTAGACAATAAAGTATGAAGACATAATAAATTTTCAATAAACATAAAATGAAAGGTGAAGGTCTTATAGGTTGACTCAATACTTCCATAATGTTTATATTAGTTAGGATAATATTTTATTCATGCCATGTTAGTTGTGTGTTGGCCCCAAAAATTAAACCTGCCATGTATGCCTATCCATTTTTAGAAATTTACAATACCCACCATATTATTTAAGCATACATAGGTGGTTAGGTTATCCTATGTTATTATTAGTTATTTTATATTTTAAAAAATAATAAATTATAAAAATTTGTGCTAATTAGTCTATTAAAGTTAACATTTAATTTGAATAATCATGATCGAGTGTGATGTACTATGTTCAATAAGAGAAATTTAAGGGTTAGCTTAGAATTATCCAAATAAGAACTTACTCCCTTTATAATTCAAGGGTGCAACATGCATGATGAAGAGAGAGATAGAACACACATGTGAGTGAGAAGATATTTTATCAGATAATATCAGTGAGATAATTTTATTGATTTTATGTTTTTTAATCCATAGATGAGGGAATCTATTAGGGTCCTCTCATAAAAAAATTTAAAAAACACATTACATTCTTGTTTCAAATTTGAATACTCAATTACTCAAAAATACCAAGATAACCTATCAAACTAGATACTTAAATAATATTGAACCCAAAACAACCCAACCACACAAATCCTAACTAAGACAAACAACTTAAAGGAGTGAAAAAATATAACAAGTAGAATTTTGTCTTTCTCCTCTTTCAAGACAAAATGGCTTCCATTATTCATTGTGGGTCATCCCTAGCAACATCTTCAGCTTTTATTCTCAAATTTTTAGCCTCTTATTTATTCCCTTTATGTTGATCCATTAAACCATAATTTGCTTGGATATTTTTTCTTTATATTTGATAAATGGTGATAATTCCAATATAATCTAGTTTTAGTTCTCCATTTTTTGTCTCTTGTGGGCCTACAATCATGAACCTCAACATCACCTTGGAGTACTATATGATCCCATACGGGCCCACTATTAATAAGAAGGATCATTACAGTAAGATGATCCAAATTCTAAGAGGGGAGTAAATTCTCTTCAACCAAGTGATGCTCAACCATGCAAAAAAAAATTGAGAAAAATGGTCTACAAAAACTTCCCATTATTGCACCACACAAAATCATTATCTGAACTTCCAATCTTCTCACCCAACTACTTAATGAGACTAGGGTTTCTCAAATCCAATCATGAGCTATACAATATAAACCACATTTTTTCCTCTATAATGGAATTTGGATCAAACTTAAAGAAATGGGTTCAAGGCCAATAAAAATACTTAAACATATACCATTATTCTAAATGAAATCATTATCTTATACAAACTCAAATTGCACCAATAATCCTTTATCCAATAAAAAATAGGAGGTTCTACTATTTTACATAAAATAAATTTCATCCAACGGGAATAATCTTCATAATATACAAACCAATGAACATTTGACATCCTCAAAGATACAACATCTAAAATCTCAAAAATTGGCACTTCATCAAAAAATAAAATCAACACATCCTTGAGAAATAGATTGTCAACAATATCACAATCAATATTTAACCCAATCAAATTTGTCAAAGGAAACGAGGATATAGACTCTACCAAAATATTAATAGAATTTTCCAAAGAGAGAACCATTGTCAAAGTATTGATAATTTTTTGCTAGGTGTTGTAGGGGAATAATGGGTAATGGTTGAAAAGAATAATAGAAGTGGTTAGAGTTAGAAAACACTAAAAGCTTACAAGATAAATATCATTCAAACCCATACCCAATGAAATTAGGAAAATAATGCTTCAAAGATTCAAATAAATGTTAGAAAACCAATTCAAATGACAATTAAATCAAAGAAACAATGCAAACCTTACAATCCCATTATGGGATTATGCTCCAAATGTATCTAGATTTCTCTATTAAGTATAACCCATGATTGCAAAAGCTTAATGATAATTTGTTTCACAAAAGGATGCTCAAATTGCTCAAGATTGCTCAAGAATTCCCAAGTTCATGAAAAATGTGAATGAATTTGATGAGGAAATAACTTGCTTTATATATTTGCAAATATCTAAATTTGAAGATGAATGGATGAGAGTAAATCAAGGAGATTAAGGAAGATCAAGGAATGAGATTCAATGAGAGCCCAAAATATCCTTATTTTTGTGGAAAATTGGTTAAAGATATTTTGGAGGGAAAATATCTATTCAAATTTGAATTTAAATTATGGAATACTCTTTTTGGAGGGAATATTCCATTTAGATATTTTGGAGGGAAGCAGATATTTTTAAAAGGGAATATTCTCTTTTGTGAAAAAAAAATATTATATGTGCAAGTCGAAGGAATATTAGTGAACTAAATAATTAAGAAAACTATTTAATTGTGAGGATGAGAGAAAATTTGGATTTTTAATTAAATAATTAAAAATTATTTAATCAAGTGGAATTGAAGAAAATTAGAATTAATTAAATAATCAAAAATTATTTAATAATGGTGGAAAGAGGGAAATTAAAAAATGAGGAATTAATCAAATAACGTTAATTATTCAACTGGTAGAGGAAAATAATGAATTTAATCAAATAAGTGGAAATTATTCAATTAAAATGAGGAATTAGGTGATAATGAGGAAAATGATGTTAAAATGTGAATTTGAATGTGTGATGTGTTCAGAAAATTTTAGGTGTCTACATTTTGCCCCTCTTTGAGACAATGTACCTGTTGCATGTTGGAAGCTTGTTGGTGTTGTCATTGATGTCAACAATTACTGGTGTTGGTCATTAATGTCAACTATATGGAGATTGTGTGTTGAAGTTATTGGAAGGATCTTGGTGTTTTCATAGTTGGGGAGATTGTTGTCAAGATCTTGTTGTTATTTGATAAGAAAGGTGTTATGGTGTTGTCATCAATGTTTTCATTGATGTCTTGGTGAATAAGAGTTACAATTTTGGTAAGTTCACTTGGTTTCCAAGTGCTTTTGAGAAAATTTGAATAAAAGAGATTACAGTGTGATAGAGTGGTGTTCATTTTTATGCTCTTCATTTCTTCATGGTTGAATATATGCTTGTGTGGTTTGGATATTTTGATCAAAGGTGTTAAAAGGTGTTATATCTAGAGTTATAGGTTCTAGATTATACGACAGTGAAAGTTGTGTTCACCAGTGTGTGTTTCTGTGAAGAAGGTTGTCTATGAGAAATGAGATTGCTCTACATTTCTTCACATTGAGGTTTCTTGTCTTGTGGACTTGGGGACATGATTATAATCTTTGTATCTACCTTCCTGTGAGGTTTTAGGTGCAAAGGTGTTCCATAAAGTTGGTTAGTGAGTTGGATGTTTGTGCCAGTGTGTTTGGTTGCATAGAATGATAGTGTTCTCAATTTTAGGTGTTTGTGGAAAAGTTACAGAATATTTTGATGATGTTGGACTATTATGAAATGTATGAATATTTTGGAGTGTTGTTATGTGGTCCATGAAGTTATCTTCTGACCTGGTTAACGGGTGTGTGCAAGAAGTTGAGTCCACTTTTTGGCCAAAAAGTGGAAGTGTTTTCCCTGATTTTTAGAATTTGACACATTTGACCTTAAAATTTGAAGCACTTAGAGGTGGAATCTTCAAAAAAGTCACTGATCATAAAATGTAGTACTCGGAGCCTAGTTTCCAAATATGTAATTTATTTCAATACCCAAATTGTAAAAATTGAGTTTCAATAAGCGTTTATAAAAACCACTGTTTAAAAGTCACTTTTTTATACCATACCATGCACGTGTACGACATCCATATTTTGACCTAAATTATCATATTTTTCTAAATCCTTTTGGGAAAAGATTTCTGACTCACTAAAGCTTGCTTTTAATATTTTTTTATAATTTTTTATTGAATATATTTTTTTATTAAATATTTATTAGGCATATTTGTCATTTTGAAAAATCGTCGTGTACTACACGCATAAGATGACCTAAACTTATCATTTTTGATTCTTTTTTTTAAACTGAAAATAATTGTCTGGAAGTTTGCTCTCGTAACTGTTGCTCACAAAATGTTATGTTGATCAAAAAGTTATTAAAATACTAAAAAAACCTAATAATTCAAGTTTATGGACTAGTTTCATTAGAAATTAATTGAAAAATAGAAAAATTAATCAAATTATAAAAAAAATTACATATTTGGAATCTGCACTATCTCATCTATAATGGGTTTTAATTTCGTAAAAAAATTCTGCAAAATAGGTCTTCAAACATATGTCCAAAGTCATTATTTTCTTGTGACATTAACAAGACCTTCAAGTTGCAGGTCAAACTAGGTCCGAAAGCTTAGGGTCTGGTCCCCAAGCCATTTCCGGAACCAAAACAAGCCAAAACCCGGCCAAAAATTATAATTTAAAAACGGATCCCGCTTTGAACTCTTCCAAAAAACAAAAATTTCCAAAAATGGAACTTTTCAAATCCGATCCCGCTTTTAAAACTTTCCATTTTTGAAAATTTCCGCTTTTTGGTAAATTTTTCAAACTGGATCCCATTTTGCAGTACCCTTCCAAAATGGAAATTCTTTTCAAAATCGGATCCCCGCTTCCAAAAACGGGATCCCATTTTTTAAACCTAGGCTCGAGATCCCGAAGCTAAACGGGATCCTGTTTTCTAAAAACGGGATCCCGTTTTTTGCAAGCCGAATTCATTTTTTTGCCTAAGGCAAAACTTCCACGTTTCGTGGACTCAATTTTGTGCACTTACTCTAACCATGAAATTAGTTGTTAAGGGTGTTAATACAAGTTTGGTTGACCTAGCATGTTAGCACTAATTGCAGAAGTGGTGTGTTATTTTTGGAAGCTTTGCAAAGTGTTTTGATGTAGATTTGGGTCCTAGTTAACCCTTTGTGTGGTCTTCCTTCACTTACTTCTAGGGCAGAAGTGTTTGGTTCCAACCTATTTTGTAATTGCATCTTTGAGGTGCATTTTTTACCTTGGAGAATGTTTTCAAGGTTGTTGATGGTATATAAGCAAGGAAAATCATTGGAGATGAATTTGGATATGTAGAAGGTGTGTGAAAGATGTGAATTCGATTAAGTTTGGAGTTTTGAGTGCAAGCCTAATGCTTATGACTCTGAAGCAGTGAGCAGAAGGGTCTACATTTGTAGTGTACTTGAAGTTACTAGAAGTAGTGAGTTGAAGGTTGTGAATGGTTCAGAGTTGTTATGGTGGATATTTTTGTTGCTCTGATATGGTTTTCTCTTTGTAACAATTCCTTTCTTTCTTATTTCTAATTCAGCAATGAGCCTATTGTATTTGGTTTTTCTATTACTTTATATTGTGAGCTAATCCTCACCTTGGTTTTCCCCTTCTTGGGTTTTCCATGTAAATCTAGTGTTCTATTGTTCATGGTGTTTTGATGTGTTGTTATTTCACTTGTTTACTTTCATGTTAAATTTGATTAAGGGTTTAAGAGCTAAGAAAGATATGAATGTTAATGAAGGTTTTGATGTTTTAATGTACAATTGATTCACCCCCCCTCTCAGTTGTCTTATGCATCTAATAATTGGTATCAGAGCAAGGTTCCTTGGAAGAAGATTAAACCACTTGAGGTAGATACATATGGTGCACAAGGATGCTTCCTTTCATGATGGGACAAATTATGCATTTTAGAAAACTAGGATGGAAGGATTCCTTGTTTCTCTAGGGTTTGGAATTTTAAATTCAATTGAAGATGGATATACCATTCCTACTAATGGTCTGACAACTAATGATGAGATAAAGGTATATGAGAATAATGGAAAAACAAGGAATGTTCTTTTTAGTGATCTCAATTCAAAACTTGTGAAGGTTATGGGCTACAAATCTAGTAAGGAAATATAGAAGAAGCTCGAAAGTATCTATGAAGGAGATGATAAGGTCAAGAAGGCAAAGATGCAGAATTTGAAGATTAAGTTTGAAACCCTAAGGATGTTGAAGATGAAGATATTAGAAGCTACATACATAGAGTGGATGAAGTTGTCAATTTCATCAATGGCCTTGGTGAAAAATTAGAAGAAGATGAGGTGGTAAAGAAGGTATTAAGAACTCTTCCTAAATATTATAATTCTAAAGTTTCTACTATTGAATAAGTTTGGGATTTAGATCACTATTCTAGAGATCGGATGTTTGGTGTTTTGGCTACTTTTTAATTGAGAGTTTGGTCAAAATGATTCAAGAAAAGAGATTTCTTTTAAAGATAGCAAAATAGAGAAGGATGATGGATCATATCTAGATGATCTTGATGAAATAGAAGCAATTTTTTTAAGAAGATTGAAAAAGGGCACTGGAAAATATAGAGCTAAGTTACCTTTCAAATGTTTCAATTTTGGAAATATAGGTCATTATGCTTCAATATGTCTAGTCAAAGTTTCAAATGACAAATATAAGGATAATAAAGGTGTTGGCAAGAGACACTGCGAATGTTTTCTGGTGTTGTCATTGATGGCAACCCTTGTTAGTAATTCAATCTACACGTCAGCATTTGATCATACCGGCAGACAGATTGAAGACAGTCAAGCTAGAACAGAGCATCCAGCAGATTTGTGTTCATCGATTCATATGAAAAAAAATTGTTATCTTTTTGAGTTGTGGATCTCATGGAAGTTTTTTTGGTATATGATCTATGTTATCTATGAATCTCAGTTCCTCGTATCGATCCATGTGCAAGTTAGAAGATCTGGTTGATTAATTTTTTGTTTATCATCGCAAGAAGGCTGACTTGGTGAATGAAGCATGTTGTGGATATTCGAGGAGTAATTGCTTAAGTGTTTTTCTGTTCAAGCATTTTGATTTGGGTCCTCACTATGTTGTGGTCGAGTTTGGTGGGTGCGCATAGAAAATTAATTATGATTTGAGCCGACAGTTTGTAAATATTTTTATGTTTTATTGAAGCCAACATGAAGCAATTAAATCCTTAGTAGTGGATATATATAAGCAATCGATTCTATCATTTTGGTGTGTGTACAAAAGTGAGTTGATGTGTGTTGCAAATGTCAGAGAGATTGTAGAGTGATTATGCATAGTTTCACTTGTGTAATAAGGATTTTGTGGTGTGAGTTAAAGCATAATAGAGCAGAAGAGCAGAATCAAACAAAAGGTCCAGAATTTGATTGATGAGCTTAACCAGAATTGTAATCAGGCATTTGTAGATGCTACTTTCTCAGTTCAAATCTTTTGGATGTTATCCAAATAATTTTGAAAGGTAGTAAGCCTTTTTGTTTTGAGCAGTGAGCTCTAGGAAGTGTGCCTAAATGCAAGTGCATTCCCATTTTTGTAAACATCCTTTTGAGTATACTCAGATAATATTGTGGATTGACCTCCACCGTGGTTTTTCCCCTAATAGGGTTTCCACATAAAAAAATCCTTGTGTTATGGTGTTGTGGTTGTTTCTTTTATGTTCATGCATCTTTCTCTTGGTTGAATGTTATAAGTGCTTTGAAGATTGGATTAATAAAGTTAAAAGTTGTAGAACACTGATTCACCCCCCCTCTCAATGTTCCTTGATTCCAACAATTGGTATCAAATCCTAGTTTCTCAGAAGAAGTTTAATAGCTTGGGGAAGATCCAAGAAAGTGTGTCAATGGATTCAAGTAGTCTTCAACGGCAACTTTTGGTGGCCCTAGATGATCTTGACTAGTCAAAATCTGAAGTCTAGGAATTGTAGGCAAACCTCATGAATGCTGAGAAATTCATTGAGTCATTGAAAGATATAATCAATAAGTCCAAGGAGAAGAGAAGAGAACTCTATGAATTAGGTCAAGTTGAAAGAGAGTAAAAGCATTGAAGATGAACAACTGAGTCAAGCCTTGAAGGAAAAGATAGAAGAATGTGAAAAGCTTACCAGAGATAATGTTGTCCTAAAGCATGAGATGGAATCTATTATGATGAGGATGAAAAAGGAGATTGAAGACAGAAAGAAGAATGAAGAGAAT
>VDFB02105785.1:327222172-327236771 GCA_007258455.2 Sequoia sempervirens
ATCACAATTGTACCTAGGTTCACATGTGTTACAATTCAAAAGATAAGATAACAACTAATGACAACTAATAGGTCTTCCAGAAACATTTCTTCCTAGGACCTAAGTAAACATGTAAATAAGTCCCCTGGTAATGAATTAACTAGGTACAAGACTTTATTTACACCAACAGAACCCCCACTCAGCGCTCGGCCCGACCTCGAACCTTAGCAAGGATAAATTAAAAGTGTATAGTACTTGCATGATCAGTCACCACATACTAGAAATCTCCCACTTGGAGACTGATCAGGCTCCAAACCAAATAATCTCCCACTTGGAGACTGATCTTGGACGACACCACTGCACTGGTAGCTCCCACTAGATTACAGGTCTGGATAATTTCTTATGTCCACCATTATCAGTTGTGAAGGCCAATAGAAATTGATGAGGAACTCAGTTTCTCCCATGTAACTTCCTTTGTGAACATATCTGCATGATTCTCACTTGTGTGAATTTTCTCCAACTTCAACTGTCCATCCACCAAAACTAGTCGGATGAAGTGGTATCTGAGCTATGTGTGCTTAGTTTTTTAATACAAATTCGAATTCTTAGCAAGATGAATAGCACTCTAGCAATCATTGTGCAAAGGGCTATCTTCTTGTTGTTGTCCTGATTCCTCTAGAAAATGTTGTAACGAAATCATCTCCTTGCTAGCTTCTATAGCAGCAACATACTTAACTTCAGAGGTTGAAAGCACAACAACCTTTTGCAGTCTTGAAATATAAATGACTGTAGTACCTCCTACAATAAAAACATACCCTATAGTACTCCTCTTGCTATCAATATCACCTGCTAGATCAGAGTCAACATATCCTTTTAGATCAAAATTTTTCCCTCCAAAACATAGTTTCTTTGAAGTAGTACCTCTCAAATATCGAAGAATCCATTTTACTGCATTCCAATATTCCATTCCCGAATTGCTCATATACCTACTCACAACTCCCACTACATGTGCAATATCTAGCCTTGTGTATACCATTGCGTACATCAAGCTACCAATTGTTGATGCATATGGTATCTTAGATATTTTGTCTTCCTCCTCTGGTGTCTTTGGACACAAATCTTTAGTCAACTTAAAACAACTAGGCAAAGGTGTACTAACTACTTTTGCATTTTGCATGTTAAACCTTTTCAACCACTTCTATACATACTCACTTTGAGAAAAAAATATTTTTTGTTTGTCTTATCACATGTGATCCTCACACCAAGGATTTGTTTTGCTTCTCCCAAATCCTTCATAGCAAATAAATTTTCTAATTTCTGCTTAAGTTCATTAATTTTTTGCATGTTAGACCAAACAACAAGCATGTCATCAACATAAAGCAACAGGATAATATAGTTGCCATTATCCAATTTCTTAAAATAAACACAATAATTAGAATAACATCTTTTGTAGCCTTGTTCAACCATAAAACTATCAAATTTCAAATACCATTGTCAAGGTGCTTGCTTGAGGCCATACAAACTCTTATTTAACCTGCACACAAATTCCTCCTTACCATTGACCTCATATCCCTGTGGTTGCAGCATGTATATTTCCTCTTCCAAATCCCAATGGAGAAATATTGTTTTCATATCTAACTGTTCAAGAAGCAAATCTTCCACAGCCACAAGACTTAGAATAGTTCTAATAGAAGTCTTATTTACAACCGGATAAAATATTTCATCAAATCCTATACCTTTTTTCTATGCAAAACCTTTTACCATGAGTCTAGCCTTATATATTTTCTTACCTCCATCTTCTTCCTTCACCCTGTAAACCCATTTATTTGGCAATGCTCTTTTACCTACAGGAAATTGGACTAATTTCCAAGTTTGATTATGCAGCAAGGAATCTATTTCCTCTTTCATGCCTAGTTCCCACTACTTTTTGGTATCTACCTGCATTGCTTCTTCATAACCTTCAAGTTCACCAGAATCAATTAATAATATAGAATATAATGATGGATAAAATCTTTTCAAAGGTCTAGTTATCCTTGTAGAACGTCTAACACTTAAAAGATTTTGTAGGATAATTTGTTGTTGCTGAGTATCAGGTACCACTGGCATTTTATTTTTTGAAATCTCATCCAACACCACATATTCCTTTTTGGCTTATTCATGCTTCTTTTCCTACAGCTAATCCTTATACATGACCTTCTCATTGAATATAACATATTTGCTCCTAATGATTTTATAATTTTCATAATCCCATAATCGATAACCAAATTCATCTACTCCATATCCAATGAAGGTACATTTATTATACTTAGCCTCAATCTTGGTTCTATTTTCAATACCAACATGGACAAAAGCTTCACAACCAAAGGTTTTTCAGAAATGAGTAGTTTACCTTTTTACTTGTTCATGCCTCCTCTAAAATTCCACCATCCAAAGGATTTGAAGGTTCCCTGTTTATTAAATAAACAATGGTATGTACAACATCTACCCAAAAGTGTAAGGGTAGTCCAACATGTAATATCATGCTCCTTGCATGCTCCATAATGGTCCTATTCATCCTCTCAGACACACCATTTTCTTGAGGGGTTCTAGGAACCATTTTCTGCCTACGGATTTCATTGTATGAACAATAATTTTCAAATTCTCTACTACAATACTTGCCTCCATTATCAAATCTGAGACACTTCAACTTTTTTCCTGTCTCATTATAAACCAAAGCTTTCCACCTTTTAAAAGTTTCAAATACTTCTAATTTTTGTTTTAGGAAATACACCCATGTTTTCCTAGTTGCATCATCAATAAAAGTAACATAATTGCAAGAGCCACTAAGAGAAGATGCTTGAGCTAGTCCCCATACATCTAAATTCACAAGCTCTAATTTCCCACTCTTCTTCTCTTTCCCAACTTTAAGAAATCAAACTCTTTTCTATTTTCCATAGACATAATTTTCGTAGAACTCCAATTCAATCTACTTTAGACCTGGTAGCAACTTTTTGAAGTGAAGAATCTTCATTCCTTTCTCACTCATGTTCCCAAGTCTATGGTGCCACAATTCTATTTCTATCTCTATAGCAAGTGTTATAACTGTCTCAGTAGCAACTTTTTCTATAGCAGCTAAGGTAGAATAAGTATTACCAGTACACAAATAAAATGTGCCTACCTTTTCACCTTTAGATGCTACTAATGCACCTTTAGTGACCTTCCATACTTTTTCTGAAAAGGTAACTATGCAGCCTTCACTACCCAGTTGTCTTGTAAATATTAAATTCCTTCTCAAATTTGGAACACACCTTACCTCTTGTAGCAGCCATTCATTTCCATTCTCCAGCTTGATTTTTATCTTTCCTTTTCCAAAATCTGACAAGGTTCATCATCACCCAAATATACCTGTCCAAAATAACCTTGAACATAATCTACAAAATATTTCCTATGGGGTGTGGCAAGAAATGAAGCCCCTGAATCTATTACCCAAGAATCATTAGCATTATCTAAACATAGAATTAAAGCATCCTACAATTTATTACTTGTAACATTAGCTTCCTTACTGTCATCATGATGTATGTCCCCTTGTTTTCCCTTTCGAGACCAACAATCCTTCTTCAAGTGTCCTAGCTTTCCATAGTGCCAGCAATCCATTTTTCCTCTAGATTTAGATCTTCCTTTCTTCAACTTCCCTTGTGACTTCCCATTATTTGTTGGGATTTTTCCTCTCTCCTTTGTTCTTCCCCTATTCTCTACAATCAAAGCATTACTCAATGTTAAACTCTCACATGTGCTTTTTTGTCGCATTTCCTCATTAAGGATAACACCAACAACATCATCAAATTTCAATGTATTCTAACTAGATACAAAGTTACTTACTGCCATTAACAATCTATTCCAACTTTTTGGAAAAGAACATAAAATCAAGAGAGCCCTCACCTCTTCATCAAAATTCACTTTTATAGAAATTAACTGACTGGTAATCGTATTAAACTCATTTAAATGATCTGTCACATATCCTTCTTCAATCATTTTCAAAATAAACAAACACTTCATGATAAATACCTTATTTAAGGCTGAGGGTTTTTCATACAATTTATCCAAAGCTTCCATCAGATCCTCTGTTGTCTTTTCTTTTGTTATATTGAATGCCACAAATGGTGTCAAGTACAATCGAATGGTTCCTAGTTCCTTTCTATCTAGAATCTCCCATTCTTCATCGGACATCCTACCATCTTTCTTTGTTTTTCCTTGCAATGGTTGCCATAGATCCTTTTGATGCAAATTATCTTCCATTTGCATCTTCCATAATTGATAATTTTGGTCGTTGAACTTTTCAACCTTGAATTTTCCTTCTTCCATTTCTCCCACTCAAATCTATAGGTTTCCTACCAATCAACCGAAATACACATGGCTCTAATACCAGTTGTTAGGATTCAGACAGATTGGAGCAATAAACATTAACAATTATATGCAGATTAAATAACCCAAAAATAACAATGAAGAATAACACAAAAGAGATCAACACAAATATTTAGCGTGGTTCACCCAATATGAGCTACATTCACAGAAACTCAACCACCCAATGATTTTATTATCCAATGAAAAATAGATTAGAATCTCATGAATGCCATCCCACAACATACATCCCATCCACTTATAACAATCCTTTTGGAATCTTCTAGAATTAGGGTTTTACAAAGTCTCTTAAAAATAGCTACCAACCCCTTAACGTGTTAACGGGAAAACCTTGACGTGTTAGCAGGAAAACCTTGACATGTTAATAAAAAAAAAATTGATGGTTGTGCCCTCGAACCCCCAATCAAGGCCTGGCACAACTCCAAACCCTAGAAAGGATAAATTACAAGTGTACAGTATTTGCATGATCAATCGCCACATACAAACAATTTTTAGTAGGTTTATGTTTGAACTTGGTAAGGAGCACTAGATGTATGTTAAGATGGTTTTTAGTTATTTTTAAAGGACTTGATTTTTACTTCTATTATCATGGAACTGATAGTGTGGGTAAGACATTGGACATCTAGAGCTTTGTCGATGTAGATTGGGAAAGCAACTTGGATAAGGTCAATTGGTTGCTATATGTGTTCTCTATTAGTAAATATAATAATTTAGATGAGTAAGATGAATTTCAAGGTTGTTTTTTCTACCAATGAAACAAATTAAATGTCTAAACCATATGCATCTAATGAGATAGTATGGCTACAAAGACTTAGTACATTTATTGGATTTTATAAAAAAAGTGGTTAGAATTGGTTGTGATAGAGTATTATTTTTTGGCTTAAAATTCCCTATACCAAGCTCATTCTAAGAATTTTTATGTTTAATATCACTTTGTGTGTGAGATGGTAGAGAATAGTAAGGTCTTGTTGTGGGAGGTTGACATTCAAGATAATACTATAAATTCCATCCCAAAAATAGTGAGCATAGAAAAGTTCTTTTGGTATGGGAATTCTATGGGATTTGGATATTATAATTAATATATTTATTGTTCCTTTGGATTCATTGCAATGTATGATATCAAGTGAGAGAGTGTTAGGATAGTATGATATTTAATTACAATATTAATGTTATCATTTTATCCATATCCAGAAATCTTGGAATGGGTACTTGGTCACCCATGTTAAGATATTTCATTTTTAAATTATTATCATTTTTTTTATACTATTAGTTATAATGGCATTCATGGAGATGGAGTTGGTAGTATATTTCACAATTTTATTGTTAGCATATTCCTCAAATTGGGAATGATAATTGAGTAGTGGAGCATCTTGCATGTTTTTAGTGCATCCCATATGAGTTGGGTGGTGAATTTCAATGTCTACCTATGAATATGGTCCATTAAGGAGTAATTACAATTCAAATATACCATCCATTGTTAGTACTGAGGTTGTTTTCACTATTCATAGCTCATTAGGAGTTACATTTACTATTCTTAAAAGATCCTCATCATTTTTGACATGGGATATTTTTTATTTTATAATGACTTGATGGTAAATTATTTTGGGAAACCATTTATGGTATTCCTCTCCCATTTCCTTATAAATTGGGGGTATGACATAGTAGTTTCACTGTGTTATTTTATAGGTACACAAGTGTTGTTGGAATGTTGTTAGATTTAAGTGAGTTAGAGTATTGCATATATATTCTATTATGGAAGATTAATACATTCTTGAACCTCTCTTTGATGGTGGGGTCTTTTCCCAAGAGTATTTTTTGATGTACATTTGTTGTTATTTGTTACAACTATATGATTGTTAATTTTATTATTTTTCATTTTAAATAATCATATAATATTTTATAGTTTTTTATTAGCAAGAAAAATAGTTCTAAAGGGACCCAAAACCCTTTACATCAAAACTTTACACAAAAGGAAACACACATTCAACCAGCAACCAAATAACATCCAGCAAAAATTAAAGCAAACACCTCAAAGTCTACTTCATATTTTTCAAGGTATCAACAACCTATAACTCTTGGTTGTAATGAAATTTGACCAAGGCCATCATATTGTTCTTCTCCTCTTTGAAATACTTCTTATTACTTCCTCAAGTTCATGCACTAGGCCCCTTCCCTTCATCCAACAGTTGCTTTTTCCATTTTTCTTTTATAACCTACTCTTTCTTTTCGCTATTCTTTGGGGCAGCTCCACCAACTTGTTCATCCCTTAGCTCCTTAAGTTTCTCCATGAGGATCCTCAAACCCTCTACACTATTCTTAATCAAGAATTAACTTATCTTCAGGAGATTCTCTATATTGGTATAAATCTCCTAAATTTTATTGTCCATATCCATCATGCAGCTCTCATAATACTTTTTTAAAACATTGATGGCTTCTTCAACATCATCCAACATGTTCTATGGCTCCTTGTAAATAGACCTTTATTGGTCCCTCTCCTCATTAGATAATTATTCCTATAGAGCTTGAACTTTGACATTACTTTTATTACTCTAAGAAGAACCATTCAGCCAATTTGAAATAATTAGCACTCCCTCCCTTGCTAACCCCGAGATGTCATAAATTTCATCTTTGTTAGCATGTAGATAAGAAAAATATTCAATTAAAGGGGGGATATTAGTATCTTCAGTGTTTTCCTTGGAAAGGCCTTTCTTAGTGGTTTGGATTGTGGTCATCCTATCTTCAACATTTTCCTTGCCTTTTCCAATCTCCTCCCCACAAGGCTTTGAGTTTTTTTTACCCTTCCTTTACACATTGAATCCTTCCTCCTCATCCCTTTTTTGAGATCCTTTTGACCATGAAATAGCCTTCTTATATTTCTTTTTTGAGGATCACTTATTTCCAATAGCCTTTATTTTCTTTTTATCTTCTCCTTCAAAGGGAATAGATAACAATTCAACTAAGTCATCCCATTCATCCTACACCCTCCATTCTTTATCACCATCATCATTTGTGGAGTCAGAACTCATGTCGAAATAGTAAACTACCATAGTATTTTTATTTTCTTGAGAGTACCCTTCCCCTTTGGGTTCAGTATAGGATTTTGGGTCTTCACATATTCCATTATTAATAGAATCAAACCCTCATGCAATACTAGTAGTTTTGGGTTTTTCAAATGCTCTTTTCTAGAATTATCTGGTGAAGCTAGAAGAAAATAAGGAAAAGACACTAACGGCTTATGCCTGAAGTGATTCAAGAAAATTAAATGGACACATAAGATAGTTGTGTACCTTCCATCTAGGGTTATGTAGTGCATTATGACCTCCACAATCTCAATCCATATGGGTTTTATAAAGAGCTTGTCATAACCCCAAGAAGACAATTTCACCAATTTTTATTGTTCATAACCCTTAAATAATTGATTAAGGGATTCACCATTAACTTTCCTATTGTTGATAAAATGTGTCTCAACCTTGCAATTACATAAGTTATTGTTGATACATAAGGTATTGTTCAACTGATGATGACAAGGGGGAGTGGGGGGATCCCGCCCCCCCACGAGGGGTTTGTTGATCATTATGTCTCATATTTGATGACCGATATTTTATTAGATTAACTTTCCCTAGAAGGCAGCCCTATTTTATGAGGGTGTTGTATTATGGATGTGTATTGTAATGTATGATAGCGGTCATGTTGTCTCTGGATCTCTGAGTGGTGATACTCCTGTGAGAAGCTTACTCTGCAAGAATATTGTAATCTATGTGATTTTTGAATAATATATTGGGTGGATTTTGGAGTGTGGGGTATTTCCCCCGAAAGGGTTTTCCCCACGTAAATCATTGTGATGTGGTATGCATGATATTTTTGTTTATTTATGTTTAAGTTTCTATAACTATTAAAGATTTGTAAAAGTTTTTCATTATTCTCCTCTCAAGATTAGTGTAGGAATTTATTCTACTACCTTAGCTTCCTTACACCTACCTTGGAAGAACTTTCTTTCATGCATCAATAGCCATTTATCTTTACAATCACCTCCTCTATTATTTCAAAATCCTTGTCATTTATAGTCAAAACTCTATTTTTCAATCCCTTGATGAATAGCTTAAAGGCTTCAGGATCATGCCCATGTATTATTTCCATGTATAGGGTGAGGCCCCCCTTCTCTAAAAAATTTCAAACCTTAGGCTTCTTACAGATCCCATCATATGATAGAGGCTTCACAGGGCTTATGTCTCTTCCCATGGTCACATAATTTTTCCTGGTTTGTAAACCCAAATGTTTTTACTAAACTCCAAGCAAAAACTAAAAGGGAAAGAGACCCTTTTACCACCCAAAAAGTGTGTGAGGCATTCGAGTGTAATTAACACCACATCTCATCCTCTAACATTGTCCATGTTGGCTATCATTATTCAAAATGGTTAGATCTTCGATAGATACTGAAGAGTGCACATCCCACATTTTAAAATATTGTCTTCTCACTCGTTCACTAGTGAAGAAGTTTGTCAAATAATTACCCTCATGAAGGATATGAGTAATCTTTATGTCATCAAAACAGTTTAGCATGCCTAAAGAAACATAGATTAATGACTCAATAGATTAACTATGTGGATGCATCTTACTAATATATCATATAATGTTTAATAAATCCTCTTCCACTCACACTTTCTCGAATCCTTTATCATAGGTAAGTTTTATACTATTGTACACTATCATTGATTCAACAAGGTGACTTGTTTACGTGCCCAATGGAAGTGCCACCACTAAAACAAACCTACAATCCTCATCTCTTAACACTCCATTGCATCCATTTGGCCCAAGATTCCCTTTAGCCGCCCAATCAAATTTAATTTTTATCCACCCTTTTTTCGAACACCTCCACACCACATTCTCTCTGGAAAACTTCATGTTCCTAAGAGGAAAAGATATTCTAGCCATTAGATTCCAATTATCTAAAACTTGAGACTCATACTCATATATCATAAGCTTATGTCCTTCCACCTACTTTTCAGAGACCTCAAATGAGAAATTTTCTTTTATAGCTCTTAAAATTTTAATCAAAGCACCTTCCTCCTTAAGATGATAATCTTTGAACACAAAATTATTTCTCTTTCAAAAGAGCCCAAGCTAAATGAGGGGTCATTAGAGACCATAACATCTAAAGTGAGGGGCTAGCTGACAGAAAGATCCATTGGTCAAATAAATTCTCAAAGGAATTGGGAAACACTCATACTAAGTTCCAAAGACAAAGAATCTGACCCCAAGGAAGACATGAAAGGAATTTTTAGAGATAAATTCACAAAGAGAACATCTATTAGGAAAGGAGATCCCCCTTTTACATAAATTATCAATAGTCAAAAAAAAATTCTACACCATAATCCAAAATAAAATATTGATCTTAGTAATTAACGATGGGTTAAATAGAGAGCTCCAAAAGGGAGGAGGATTTTGTTGCTTCAGTAGTATACCAAAATTTGAAGCCATTGAGAAAATACAATTTTAGAATGGGTTCCAAAATAACTTATCATTTATCAGAATAGAAGGGATATGAATCTGGGAAATGAAAAGTTGAAGCTCTTCCAAAGACGATTCAACATTCTTTATATTTCTCCATTTTCCATCCTAAATGTAATCAGAAACCCAGTAGCCAAAAGTTTTGATACAAATATCTTTCATAGGAATAGACCAATGAAGTTCCTCGAGTGGAACTTTATCACACCACACATCATCCCAAAATTTAATCTATATTCCATTACCTAGAAGCCATCGAGACCCATTTTGAATAATTTTCCTAGACAGAAGAATATTCTTCCAAAACTAGGAGCCATTTGGAAGATGATCAACATATAGAATTTCCCTGAAGTTTCTATACTTAGAAAAGTGCTTATTCTTCAAAATGGAATACCAACTAGTTTCCTAAGAAATAAGTCTCCATGCATTTTACCTAGTAGGGAAATTTTGAATTCTTTGATTTTCCTAATAAAAAAAGCTCCCATCTTCTTAGGTTTGTAGACATGTTCCCAAGCCACCAAAGGAATTATTTTTATTTCCTCGATTTCATCCCACAAGAACCATTTTAGAATCTAATCAAACTTTTACATAAACTTATTTGAAACTTTAAATAGACTCGTAGCATAGACTGGTAAGTTCTGAAGAGTTTCTTTAATAAGTTGGAGCTTACCAGCTTGGCTAAGTAAAGCCCCTTTCCATCCTACTAGTTTAGAGTTGATTTTATCAAGAATCCCTAACTAGAAGGAATATGGTATCTTGTTTACACAAAGAGAAAGACCCAAATAGGTGTTGAAAATGAAGGTGAAATTGTAGCTTAAAACTTCTAAACCTATGTGACTGTAGATTTAATTAAGTGTTCTTTGTCACAATTCTTTGTGTATGATTAATCTGTTTAGATCAATTTTATCAATTGTAGAAAGAGACAAAATATTGTAGAAGAATGAGACAAGAGGATAGAAGTGACACAGCATATACGTGGAGAAACCCTTTTGGGAAAAAACTCCACCAGAATCAATAGTTCTTGTATTATTTAACCTTAGAACAAGATTACAATAATATTGTATCAATCCTTGATTGATATGCTTCATTGCCTTCAACAATCCTTCTTTACAACCTACACAAAACTCTCATACACTTTTTGTAGCACAAGCTATCCATGCATTCCATGTGACCAAGCATGAATCCACACATCCCATGCCATGCTTCAAACCCTCACACATGCACAAGCTCAACCTGCTAACCTGCTATAAAATCTTATGCAATTGCTGCAATAAATAGAAAATTAATGAGCATGTAAACTCATAAGAGTTATCAAATACAAGAGCATAAAGATCCTCTCAAAAATCTACGCCTAGATTGTGCAAGTAGAGTTTCACACTATAACATGATTTCAAACCCAAAGTCTCCTCAATTTAGGCGCCCCAAACTGAACACTTAACTGATCATTGGTCAAGAAAATATCTTGCAAGCATCACCTCAAAGTTGGCGCCCAAGAATGGGCCCACTTAACTGAGCCTTGTAAATATCTTCTCATGCAAAAGGTGTTAACTCAAAGATGCCAACTTGGGCGCCCAAGGTGGGTCCAAGTCAATCTTAGTTAACTAAAACATATCTCTCCATCAATTCATGAAAACATTATGCATGATTAATCATCCCCACTTAACTGAATGTATCCACCTATTATCTATCATGCAACTGAAGTCATTAGTCATGTAACTCAAGTCAACTAAATTCAACTAGCATTCAACTCAAACTAACTACATGCAACTGAAGATAATTGAACCATAACTAAACTGAATTGAACTCCACTCATGTAAATATCAATCCCTAACTTGTAGGATCTAAACATGCATTAATAAAGTGTTATCAATCATCCAAACAGCTAACTTAAGGTGGGTTCCACCTTCCATGGGTGCCCTATGTGCTCCATTATTTTATAGAGCTCTTCTTGGGCGTCCCCACATGTTCCTTTCATTTAGGAATAATTACAAATATCAATTTACATGTTCATTTCATTTGAATTTCTAATCCTAGTGTTGGGGAACACTTTCCGAGGACTTAAGAGATGCATGAAATATGTTTAGGATTGCAATTAAATGGCGTCCTATTCCCAACAATAGGAAGAGTGAAAGCTTCCCATTTTATAATTAAGGATGACATTGAAATCTTAATTTGAAGTTGGACAAGCATGTTGAGGAAGAAAATGTTACTCTTGGGAAGGCTAATAAGTTGACCAAATTCCTTCTCATAGCCAAGAAAAATGAATTTTATCTTCTTTTCTTCCTTAACTGAAGAATCCCCCATGATAATAGTATCATCAAAAAATTGTTCATGGGGGTGAGGAGGACAGAGAGATGATGGAAAAACCCCTTTCAAAGAACCATCATTAACATCAACTTGAATACATCTACCCAGAACTTCCACCATAATTATAAAGAGAAACAGAGAAATTGGATCCCCTTGTCTTAATCCTCTCAAAATTTTAAGAAAGGAGAGGAAGACGCATTAACCAACACAAAGAATCGAGGAGTGAAAATAAACTGGCCAACAAGCTCAGCAAATTTCCTTCCAAAGCCAAACCTTATCAGCATATTAGTTAAAAAAACACTAGTTAATCCTATCATAAGCTTTAACAAGGTCCAATTTTCAAATGAAACCAGCCTTTTTGTTCACCGATAGAGAGTGAATAATTTCCTGAACCAATATTATGGAATCTAAAATATGCCTTCCACATAAAAACCCATTTTGTGGACATGAGATTAGATGATGAATAAAATATTACAATCTAATCACTAGGACTTTAAAGAAGATCTTATAAATAGAGTTACAAATGCTAATTGGCCTGAACTCCCTAAAATTCTTAGCACTAAGATACTTTGGCACCAACACAAGAAAGGTAGAGTTTAGATCTTTTAATAAATTTGTGTTTCCAAAAAATTCCTTAATTTCATTCACTGCATCCTTCACCACAATATCCCAAAAGGCTTTAAAAAAAGAGAAAAGGGAAACCATCTGGCCCAGGGGCCTTATTCCCTCCAAACAAAAGATAGTCGAGCTAATTTCTTCCTCTAAAGTAATATAGGTTAACTTCTTGTTTTTATCCTCAAAAATAATTTTTGGGATAACCCCCAAAAAAAATGCATCACTTATCTAATCATATAGATTGAGTCATCAGCAAGAAATTATAAAATTAATCTAAAGTAGCCTTATGGATATCTTCAATATCTTCAAACATAGATCCATTGACCTAGATAACACTAATTATATTTGTTTCCCTATGTTTGAGAGATGAGAGATGAAATAATTTTGTATTGCAATCACCACTCTTTAACCAAATAGCCCTAGACCTTTGTTTCCAAAAGTATTCTTCTTTTGTTATGATATCATGAAGCCTAGATAGAAAATCATTTTTCTTGTGTATGAAAATAACAGTCCAACCCCTTGAGTTGTATTTCTTGTTGAACCTCATTCAACCAATTTATAACAAAGTTTTTAATCTAGAAGATCTTATCAAAGGAGTCTTTATTCCACTTTTTGACCATATTTTTAACATAGGTGAGTTTCTTTGGAACTCTGAACATAGCACTTCCCTCAACATTAATCTACCACCAAGTTTTTAGAAAAACCTTAATATTTGGATTCCTTGATCACATGCTCTCAAATTTTAAAGGAAACCTTTTCTTCTTTCCCAACCTTTCAATAGAGAAGGAAACCAAAAAATGGTCAGAACCAAAATAGGTTAAGGTTGAGAGAGCACAAGAATAATTAGAGAACTAGACCATAGAAATAAGGGCTCGATCTAATTTGACATAGATGAGGTCCAAACCTCCCTTTCATTAGACCAAGTAAAGTGTTGGAGACTAAAATTTCATGCAAATTTTAGGTTCCCATGTTCAAAATTTTGATTTTAGCACTCAGAAGTTCAATTGGAAAATCTGCTCAAATGGCTCATTTTGAAAATCACAACTTCAAGTCGATTCAATTTCACCCAAAATCACTTTGCAGACGTGTTCATCTATCATATGTGAGTGTCTCTACCAAATTTCAGCTCCTTATGATCTAATTTTCCAAGGTTTCAAAAGGCCAAGTTGAAGGGTTCTGGGAAGGTTTGTTGTTTACACAATGTTAAATTTGTTAAAGTGACCAACTTTGGAGAACAATATTAAGCAACTAAAAATATATTATGAAAAACCGATTGGTGTATCAGATTCTCCCCACTAAAATCTACCTTCACACCAATTTTTAGGGCTTCAGGACTTCATTTGGTATTTTTTCAAAATCAAATCCAAATGGATTTTACCCAGTTTGAACACTACATTTCCAGGACAGCAGCAAAAAGGTCAACTTCGATGCTTAATATTTGGTGAAGAAAACAAAATGCTGAAAAACCTTCTTGCACACGTGTTTGTTTGGCTTAGATGAACTAATCTCCAAAGTTATAGCTTCTCAAAATCACATTTGATATTTTTACAAAATGGCAAGTTGGAAGGTTTCAGTTGAGTCTAACTAAGTGCAATTTTTCAGAAAATGTTGAATGAGCAACTTGAAACGTTGATAGTTTTTAATCCTAATTACTTCATGCAAATTTGTTTTGCAACCACACTCCCCTATCATCAAACAACATGCTGGTTCATTTTTGTGGCTTTGGGAGAAGTTTTGAGATGTTTTCCACATCAATTCTGGAGGCAACTTGATCTATTTTTGTCACAGTGCAAAA
>VDFB02105785.1:327236871-327363747 GCA_007258455.2 Sequoia sempervirens
AATCCAATGCCTATTTACACTATATTCTAGTTGACCTTACTGGTTCTCTGCTTCGTTGCTTTTCCAAGATAGATTTCCAAGCTTCTCCTCAAAACACTTAAAACCACTCAATTCAATACCTCACAATATCCTCTTTCTTAAGGCTCACAAAATAACTCAATGCTCTCACAATATATAACCCTATGCTTCAAAATAATAGGCAAATGAAACTACATGGCACTGTGTGTCCCAAATGAGAGTTGGCTTATCTATTTGTACAAAAATATTGAGACTCTGATGCTCTAACAAAAGGTAAAACTATTGGTGTTTGTCCAATACACTCCTTAGAACTGCCTAAAGAGTAGCCAACTCCTATAACTGAATCCCTAGGGATGAATGGCCAACTTAACAAGTAGACAGATTTAAGGACTTTACTCCACTTCAAGTCTGGTGGGATCTAGAGGGTGTTCTCACTGTGTTCTATTTTCACTAATTTAGTAAAGAACACATCACCACATTGGTTCCTATGAAGCGTGTGGAAAAAATAAACATAATCCACTAAAAGATTGGTGAGTCTTTGAGCAAATAATCATTTATTCACTAGGAACAAGAAATTATTTCTAAGTATGCCTGTAGGTTAGCAAATTTTATATGGATTATGCTTTGATTCTAACTCCATGATCGGGTAAACTATCAACATTTCAACTATAAATATCTTTATCCAATATACTGTTTCACATCTAATTGGGCAATGGAGCGACATATAATAATTAGTAATACAAAAATTCTTTTAACTCTAACAATAATGGACTATTTTACAATGCCCATTATGAAAAGTCACACCCCTAAAACATGACTTCTAATCGGGGATCCTTGAAAATTCTACAAACTCTATGACCCTATTCCTAAGCATCTAATCAACTCTTTGAGTTGGTGCTATGAAAATGAGGACAATACATTCAAATAAGAATTTGATGACAAAATGAATATCCCATTGATATTTCCCTATTCATAATTTGTAGAAATTTTACAATAGAGAGTAAATGTTTAGGATATAAGATTTGTTTCTAACATCAATAATTTCTATAAAATACTTCTTTTAAGATTATTATTATATATGATTCAAAACCAAGACAATTCAGTTGTTCTATTCATTAGCATCCTTTCTACACCTAACTTCTACCCGGACCATACACAGGACTCAAAATTTTCCAAACAGAGCCCTCCTTTGCAATGAGCCATGAAATCCCTTTTATAGTACAAGGGAGCAACAAGCATCTGACTCAAATGCAATTAAATTTCTAAATGTTTCATTTCAACATCAATTTGAATTTCATTTCAAAATTCCCCACATGGTGACCTGCAATCATTTGTTGAATATGGGGAGACAAAATTGATAACCACCATCAAAAGGGAAATGAAAATACCACCAAAATTTTCCTTTAACCACTAGCTAAGCCTTGCATTCCATGTCCATGTCACCTCAAATTTCCATAGTCAGCATGAAAAACAAAAAACCAACAACACACACAAGGAGTAGAAGCAAACACCATGACAACCTTATCAACCAACACAAAAATTTGACACCCAAACACCAATTCTTTTAACCAGAAGAAGGACCAACACCAAAACCCAACCCACAGTACACACACCCACTTTGCATCCTTGTAGGAGGTGGGGAAGAAAATACCACTCCCTCCTTATCTTTATCTTTACCTAGCATAGAGCCATCACGCCTGCTTAGAATTTTCATAGATATTGGTGGTACCGACAATACCTCCACATTCCTGGGACTGCAACTTGATTCAACATCATGAGATACTACTGGTAGCCCAAGTCTGTCTCTGTTGCACTGTTTGAAGGGCTATCTATGATAGAAATTGGGGAAATTTTTCTTCCATAAGAGCCATGATCATACCTTATGTTTCTGTGTACTCCTAGTGCGAACAGTGTGGGCTCTTTCCCTTTCTCCTCTACCTTTTCTGTAGTGACACCTTGGTGTCTTAACCTATTGCTATATCTAGTGGGAGCACATAAAGAATTTTCACCAGGGGATTTCTCCTTCGTAGATGGAACACATTCAGGTACCTTATGCTCATGTATAGATACATCACCTTGAGGATTTTGCATTTTGAGTCTTAGAGATCTCCTTAATGGTACTTTCGAAGTGATTGGCTTGCTCATTCTCGTTGCCTAGCAGCTTCTCAGGCTCACAATGGAACACTCTTCACTCTGCACAAATTCGGAAAAATGCTAACTACTGCTTGCAATGGTGAAAATGGAAATCACTCCATACGTATTATCAAGCAAGTCTGATGGTGTTTGATCATCAATTTTGGCGTCACACGCTCGAGGAAGCAGTTAATCACTAGTGTCGATTTCATCATTGTTAATCACCCAAGTACTTGGAGATTTGCATATCATTCCTCATAATAGCTAGAAATTAATTTATCGCACACACCAGGACCCAATTGATCACTCTTGAATAGAGCACACCATTAATGCTCGCTGGTTGCAGAGAAAAATGGCTAACACATGTGCATTTTTGATTTTTGAATGTCGGTCATTGATTTCAGAATGAGATGGAAGATCAGATGGCCAAGATGCGATCAAATCGGGTTTGAAAACCAATACCATAGCTTTCCATCCTTTGACCAATGAGAAAACGCTGACTGGGATCCATGCCATTCATTCCACAGGCTCTGCCACACTCTGCACAATAGTCGAGAAACTCCATGCATCATCCTCTCACATACCTTGCAAGCTGTCTGGCGGGCATAAATTAAATGTTGCGAGGTGTGCGATGAATGATTCAGATTAAATTCTGATTTATCACTATAGCCATCGATCTTCCCATTATCTGTCACCGGGCACTCGTACAAGGGTCGGGCCCCACACGGTGATGACACGCATCAGAATATCGCGGACCTCGCATGCTTTCTGATGGCTATCCATAAATGCCTATGTGGTGTGCGATGGGTGGCTAGGATTAAATCTCCAACTATGACGGGCAATATTCCTGCACATGCTAAATGTTAGTTTTAAGGCGGGGCCATGAGTAGGCCGATGACGATCAAACCCCTTGAGGACGATGAATTAAGATCCTTAAAAAATGAAAAAATTCACTCGACTTTAGAAAAATTTGGTGCGGGGTAATATGCGGGGTGACTATCTCTCCTAACTAAAGGGGCCAGTAAAAGAATGCATTCAAAGGCTTAAGTGATGACTAATTAGACTAGCAATCGACGGGAACAGTTCACCGAAAAATTATAACATGAAAGGGTTTTAGGATAGAACATTTACAAAATTAGGGTTTACTAACCAAAATCTTTAGCCCATCCTTGGTTATAGAGTTTAATAATCATGATTCTCTCAAAATTTTTCCATAATTTTGGGAGCTCTATCAAAATCGATTGACACCTATCAAGCATATAAGTCGACTCATCTCATACAAAAAAGGTGGCAACATTGTAAGTTTTTGATTAAGGAACAAACAGGTTTTGAGGGGGACCCAGAACCCCTTAACAGTAACAGAGAGACATATACAACATTAAAAGTTTCCAATCAAAAAATAGAATGCTACCCACATAGAAAAAAAAAAAGGAACCCATGGAAGCACAACAAAAACCAACAAAAAACCACAAAAGATCCAACCGCTAGGCTAGATTCCTGAGAATCTCCGCCGCCTCCTGCTCCAGCTTGTTCATGTTGATAGCAGACTTTTTAATTTCCTGGATGTTCACAAGGGCCTGCTCTGCCTTCTTCTTCCGGTTCGCTCTAGTTCTGTTGCTCGGCCCTCCACCTTCCAACTGGATTTCCTGTTTCTCAACATCCACGAACACAACCATCCTGACTTGATCAACATTTTCCAAATTCTCCACCATCGTGTTCATGGTCTTTTCCGTAGACTTTAAAATGTTGTGACTCATAACAAGCACCTTGTGGGGGAGTCTGTTATATTCCTCAGATTTTCCTCCATCTCAGACAACTTACCATCATGGTTGCTTTTGAACTGTTGTAAATCCTCCACCATTTTCTTAAGACACTCCACCATGTATTTCTTCTCATCCTCTTTCCATAAACCAGTGGCCTTATTATTGTCTCTATTTTGATTGTCGTCATCCTTTTCAATCTTACTGTTCATCACTCTCTGGTTCAACTTAATTTTGGCAACATTGTAAGTTAATACCCAACTAGAAATACAATAGATCGACCTCCTTTGCTTGATGGAAATAATTGAATAAATCAAATATGAACATGTTCATCATGGAAGAATCAATTGAAAATAGGAAAAACTTCTATAGAAAACAAAGTATTCAATATATGGCACCAAGTTTCAACATCTTTCCCTATTCTTATGCACCCGGGTTATCCAAGGAAACAGTCATTGCTCACTAGGAAACACATATTGCAGTCGACTTGATCTTGGAATGATAATCGACACATTATGCATGAATCGAATCCCTTATTGATAGTGATGTTTAGTGCTTGAACCAACACGTTACATTTGTTAAGTCTTTGACTTGTTCTCTAAAACCTGTGTATGATTCCAAACCAATCATCTATTTTAAAGGAAACACTTACATCTATTTTCTTAATTTTTTGCATCTTCACTCCTTAATACACGTGCTTTACAATTTTCATAATATAACTTCACGCTTTATTCATTAGCTTTATGCTATATATATTGATGGAGGAGCATCCATAGTAATTGGCAATCCTGTATCAACAAAAAAAGTTTTATTTTCAATTGACCAATTTTGGATTGTTGAAATAAATTAATTTTGGCTTGTATTACATGTTGAGGGGTGAAAAATTATTTATCTACAAATAATTTAATTGTTAATTAAAATTCTTTTGCAACTTTGCACATTGAAGTTGACTAGTGGGGTGAAAAAGCAAAAAAAAATAGTTTAAAAAAAAATTAATTACAAAATATTTGAGAGACAATATGAGGCATTGTGAATTGAATGGGGAGTTTTAAAAAACTTAATATTGATCCCTAAAAAGTAGAGGCTGAAGAATTGGGCACCCAAGACTTGCCTTGATTTTCTGCTTTTTTAGGCGTTAAAGGTGGAGAGTAAAAACTGTAACATCCTATCTTTGACAAGGTTGCTAGTAATGGTATTTAAATGATTTTTAATTATTTTTTGAAGGTTTTCATGTGTAGAAACAGAAAGGGTCGTGCCATATTGGAGAGGCCCAAATAAAGTATAAGAAGTTAATTTATGTATAGTAGGAGTTAAGAATAAAAAAAACACTTTTCATTGTAGAGGGTTTTGAAGAGAAATTTTGGGAAGAGAGAAAGAGGGAAAGGTGGGAGAGAAGAAATGAGGTCATAGAACCTACCTTGGAGGCTATTTGTAGCCATGAATGTTACATTTTTGAAGGTTAAGAACAACAAATTAAGATTTGCAAGTTTGGTGAGAGACATGATTAGCTTCAGGAAGGAGATTGCAAGTTGATCTTTGGGAGAAGAAAGCAAGGTCGAAGGAGAGGATTGTGTTGCAAGTTTTGATGCTGCAAATAAAAATGTGTGATGAGACCATATATTGTCTCATATTTTATCAAAGAAAATCATCTATTTCTTCTTAATGCATTAGTGTTAAAGTGGATTTGAGTAATGATTGAAAGTTCTTTAGCTTGTTTAAAGTAGAATATAAAGTAAATGTTTGATTTATTTTTAGTTATTAAATGTGATCCAAATTTCCTCTAATATGTCTCCATGAAGTGTTTAAAATGATATAATGCAGATAAATGAGTTATTGAATAAATCATGGTAAGAAGGAGCTTCATAGACACTTGCAACAAAGAGCTCTAAACACTTGAAGCAGTTAACTCCTGAAAGCTTTAGAAGGCTTTGAAGAAATAATGAGAAGATTGATAAGACTCCCAAAACACTCCTACATTCATGCAAAATCATGGAGCATCATTCATTCCTAAATTAATGGGATGAGTATTTGTTTCATGTTGAGTTCAAAGATCTCTCATAGTTATTACATTTCATGATTCCTTCTTCCACCAAAGATAACTCAAGATACCACATCACTAAAATGTTGTTGCATGATTATATCATGTTATTCATGTTAATTATAAATGATTTGGGAAAGAAAAAGGGAGAAAAATCCCTTCATTCACGTGGAGAACTGAAGACTTTCTAAAAATCAGGTGTTTAGAAATTGTCAAAAATGTAGTCTTAGTAAAACAATGATATCTGCATCATTTCTCAATGAAATTAAAAAATTAAAAATGATTTGGAAACTAGATTTGAAGATATAAAAACCCTTTTGAGAATTTGGTGTAATTTATAGCAGGGAAGGAGCAGTACACGTTATAAAATGACTGAGACAAAAGTGGTGTGATGGAGGACAACAACTTCAATTTTCTTAAAGTTTTGTAAACGACCCCTCAAAAATAGGATCTTGGATCCACATTCTTAGTAGATTGGTTAGATAGATATAAAATATGAGTTCTATAAATAAAATTTAATCATTTGATCAAAGAGACGGGATTAGAAAGGCTTGTTTCAACCTGAGGAAATATGATAGATCTAGTTTCATTTACTAGCAATGTAATTCCAGATTTCTAGATTAAACTTGAATCCAAGAAAGCTTTTCATTTCCAGCAAATGTGAAGTAGTTTAGTATTTTCAATTCATGCAATTGTTCCTTAGATTAGTTCCATTTCACACAAATTTCCTTTCATGCAACTAGGATTTAAGATTAGTTCCCTTTCATGGAAATTTCCTTTCATGCAAATATGATTTATTTTTGCAAGTAGAATTGACTGCCAAGCAAGTTTTCTACTTTCTCTCTTGCATACAACCATGGACACCTCCTTGGATTGATAAATTAAATAATGAGGATTACAATGACCCCATCATTTTTGGCGCCGTTGCCGGGGATAGGTGTCATTAGGGAAGGGAGAAAATTAGTTTGGTAGCCTTTTAGATTTAGAAGTTCCTCAAGAAAGATTTGTTTCTCAAAACCCCCCCAAAATACCAGCTCTAAAGAAAAACCCCCCTATCTATTTCAAAATATCCTTAGTTGGAGGAACATCACTCTAAATCCTAGCAAAGGATATTTATTTAAGGAAAGAATTGATGAATTATTGTCTGCAAGAGGTGCAAAATACAATGAAGAGATTTTATCTTCATTACAAAAGCTTGCAAGGAAGAGACATATTTGGAGACCTTCAAAATTCAAGAATGGCTGCCCAATCAGATTTTTGAAGTCAAAGGAGGGCTTCCCAATCAAAGGTTTGAAGAACAAGGAGTTGTTTCCAGTCATGCATGCAACAGATCAGAAGGAAGGATTGCAAGATCTCTCCAATCAACCCATGTATTTGCTAGAATAAGAAATCATGAAGAAGGTTTCCACTAAAAAGGAAGGTGAAGCATTGAGTTTCAAAAT
The DNA here is from genome assembly GCA_007258455.2 of Sequoia sempervirens. Classification (NCBI taxonomy): domain Eukaryota; kingdom Viridiplantae; phylum Streptophyta; class Pinopsida; order Cupressales; family Cupressaceae; genus Sequoia; species Sequoia sempervirens. The sequence continues at coordinate 327,244,263 of VDFB02105785.1, forward strand.
CTTTTTCATCTTCTTTTCATTCTCTTCTTTCAAAAAATTGAATGCATGGAAACATACTTTGAGAAAGGGAAGATATTTTTCAGAACTAGTTAATGGTTATGTATAACGTCTCTACATCATTAAGTAGAGTAGGTTATGGTAGATTTGATTTTTGAAAATAAGTGTTTTGAACATGCTATTTCCTCTTCTCTTAGGCTATAAGCATGTAATTTTCTATGAAAGTTGCTGCTCTAAAAATTTGTGGAAGATATTTTGGCATTATGGATGACTGGTTAGTGCAAAAAAATAATGATGAATCCATTTGAGTTGGTATTTAATGTAAAAGATCAGGTTGTGGCTCTCAAAATTTGAAGAAATTCTTTGCATGCAACATGGAGAAAGTCAACTACAACTCATGCATGATGGTTGCATGGAAAACTAAGATAAAATCAGGTATTTACTTTATTATTTTACTCTTATTCAACTTAAAGTTCTTTCATTTTACTCAATCCACTCAAAAAATTAAAAAAAAGAAGAAAAGCATCTAAAAGTAGTTCTAAAGATTTAAGGAGCAACTTGAACCTATATAGAGCTATTTTGGAAATGTTATGGAGCTTTCATAAGCTTTCAAGAGCTTTCAGGAGCCTTCAAGAACCTTAAGGAGCCTTCAAGAGCTCTTTAGGAGCCATCAGGAGCTACCCGAAGGAACTATTGAAAAATGATGAATTTATTAAATTTGAAGGCTCATTATGAGTTGCAGAGGGACCTGAAACATTTTAGGTGTGGGGGAAACTATGAGACTATATATTGTCTCATATTTTATCAAAGAAAATCATCTATTTCTTCTTAATGCATTAGTGTTAAAGTGGATTTGAGTAATGATTGAAAGTTCTTTAGCTTGTTTAAAATAGAATATAAAGTAAATGTTTGATTTATTTTTAGTTATTAAATGTGATCCAAATTGCCTCTAATATGTCCCCATGAAGTGTTTAAAATGATATAATGCAGATAAATGAGTTATTAAATAACTCATGGTAAGAAGGAGCTTCATAGACACTTGTAGTAGAGAGCTCTAAACACTTGAAGCAGTTAACTACTGAAAACTTTAGAAGGCTTTGAAGAAATAATGAGAAGATTAAGAAGACTCCCAACACACTCCTACATTCATGTAAAATAACGGAGCATCATTCATTCCCAAATTAATGGGATGAGTATTTGTTCATGTTGAGTTCAAAGATCTCTCATAGTTATTACATTTCATGATTCCTTCTTCCACCAAAGATAACTCAAATTACCACATCACTCAAATGTTGTTGCATGATTATAGCATGTTATTCATGTTAATGATCAGTGATTTGGGCAAGAAAAAAATAGAAAAATCCCTTTATTCATGTGGAGAACTGAAGACTTCCTAAGGATCAGACATTCAAAAATTGTCAAAAATGCAGTCTTAGTAAAACAACTATATCTCCCTCATTTCTCAACGAAATTAAAAAAATAAAAATGATATGGAAACTATATTTGAAGATATAAAAACCCTTTTGAGAATTTGGCATGATTTGCAGCAAAGAAGGATCAATACGCACTAGAAAATGACTGAGACAAAAGTGGCGTGATGGAGGACAACTTCAATTTTCTTAAAGTTTTGTAAACGACCCCTCAAAAATAGGATCTTGGATCCACATTCTTAGTGGATTGGTTGGATATATATAGAATATGAATTATATAAATACAATGTAATCATTTGATCAAAGAGAGGGGATTAGAAAGACTTGTTTCAGACCGAGGAAATAGGATAGATCTAGTTTCATTTACCAACAATGTAATTCCAAATTTCTAGATTAAATTTGAATCCAAGAAAGCTTTTCATTTCCAGAAAGCGTGAAGTAGTTTAGTATTTTCAATTCATGCAATTTTTCCTTAGATTAGTTCCATTTCATGCAAATAATATTTAAGATTAGTTCCCTTTCATACAAATTTCCTTTCATGCAAATATGATTTATTTCTGCAAGTAGAATTGACTGTCAAGCAAGTTTTCTACTTTCTCTCTTGCATACAGCCATGTACACCGCCTTGGATTGATAAATTAAATGATGAGGATTACAATGACCCCATAAATGTGTTTTAGGCCTAATATCAGGCCCATGTGAGTTTTGAACTGATGTAATGAGAAGCAAACAAGATTTCCATGTGTTTTGTAAACAGTTTGTAAGTTTCAATGTAAAATTGTCTAGTTTTTCTTACATAGTTTTGGGGTTTTGAATCCATCATATTTGTTGTTTAGATTAGATTTCTTGGGAATTTTGAGTGTTTTTTTTAGATGGTTATTGTGAGGGAAAATCAGATTCAAATGATGTACTAAGTGGCCAATAGGGTTGGCACATTGTTATGTAAACTTGGTTCAAATTTCAATACCAAATTTTTAAGTTATTGTTGCACTATTTATGCAAGTTTGTGTGAGGTTTTTAAGAAGGTATTTAAGTGGAATTTTAAGGTTGTTTCAGCCTCTTCATTAGTGGTATCAAAGTTGGTTGTTTCTGAATGTGCAGGAAGAAGTGTTGATGTGAGGCAATTTGCACTAGGACTTGTGGGTAGAGAGTGAAGTAGTTGCAAAGAGAGTGTAAAAGTGTTTGAAAAAATGTCTTGAAAGCCAGGAGAATGTTTTGTGATGAAGAAATAATTTCTAGAGCCACAAAAAGAGAATCAAGAGCCCATCTAGAGGAGTAATTTATTTCAAACAAGGTGTAAAGTGAGTGGGAAATGTTGCAAAGTCATTGTGGACAATGGTAGCACCAATAATATTGTATCTGAAGAGATGGTAGACAAGCTGAAATTGTTGAAGGTTGTTTAAAACCTGAAATGATGGTTCTACCATTCAACTCCATTTTTTGAGACCAAGGTCACAAAATATTTCTACCTTGGGTGTCTGATGCAAGAGCATCCATGGTAATTGGCAATCCTATATCAACAAAAAAAAACTTTATTTTCAATTGAGCAATTTTGGATTGTTGAAATAAATTAATTTTGGCTTGTATTACATGTTGAGGGGTGAAAAATTATTTATCTAATTTAATTGTTAGTTAAATTTCTTTTGCGACTTTGCACATTGAAGTTGACTACTGGGGTGAAAAAGCAAAAAAAAAAAATAGTTTAAAAAAAAAAAATTGAAAAATATTTGAGAGACAATATGAGGCATTGGGAATTGAATGGAGAGTTTCAAAACACTTAATATTTATCCCTAAAAATTAGGGACTGGAGAAGTGGGCACCCAAGACTTTCCTTGATTTTTTGCTTTTTTAGGAGTTAAAGGTGGAGAATAAAAACTGCAACATCCTATCTTTGACAAGGCTGCTAGTAATGGTTTTAAAATGATTTTTAATTATTTTTTGAAGGTTTTCATGTGAAAAAAAAACAAGGGTTGTGCCATATTAGATAGGCCCAAATAAAGCATATGAAATTATTTTATGTACAACAGGAGTTAAGAATCAACAAACCACTTTTCATTGTAGAGGGTTTTGAAGAGGAATTTTGGGAAGAGAGAAAGATAGAAATAAGGTCATAGAACCTACCTTGGAGGCTGTTGGTAGCCATAAATGCTACAATTTTGAAGGTTAAGAATAGTAAATTAAGATTTGCAAGTTTGGTGTGAGACAGGATTAACTATAGGAAGATTGCAGGTTGATCTTTGGGAGAAGAAAGCAAGGTTGAAGGAGAGGATTGTGTTGAATGTTTTGATGCTAAAAATAAACATGTGTTGTAGAACTAATATTAGGCCCATGTGATTTTTGAATTGATGTAATGAGAATCCAACAAGATTGGCATGTGTTTTGTAAACAATTTGTAAGTTTGAATGTAAAATTGTCTAGTTTTTCTTACATAGTTTTGGGGTTTTGAATCCATCATATTTGTTGTTTATATCAGATTTCTTGGGGTTTTTGAGTGTGTGTTTTAGTTATTGTGAGGGAAAATAAAATTCAAATGATGTACTAAGTGACCAATAGGGTTGGCACATTGCTATGTAAACTTCGTTTAGATTTCAATACCAAATTTTAGAGTTATTAGTACACTGTTTATGCAAGTTTGTGTGAGGTTTTTAAGAAGGTATTTAAGTGGAATTTGAAGGGTGTTGCAACCTATTCATTTGTGGTATCAGAGCTGGTTGTTCCTAAGTGTGCATGAAGAAGCATTGATGTGAGGCAGTTTGCACCAGGACTTGTGGGTAGAGAGTGAAGTAGTCGCAAAGAGAGTGTGGAAAAGTGTTTTAAAAAATGTCTTGGAAGCCAGGAGAATGTTTTGTGATGAAGAAATAATTTCTAGAGCCACAAACTGAGAATCAAGAGCCCATCCAGAGAAGTAATTTATTTCAAACAAGGTGTAAAGTGAGTGGGAAATGTTGCAAAGTCATTGTTGACAATAGTAGCACCAATAATATTATATCCAAAGAGATGGTAGACAAGCTAAAATTAAAAATAATCAAGCATCCTAGCCCATACTACATTTCTTGGTTGCAAGAAGATTTCTAGATATGGGTAAGTGAGCAATGTGTGGTTGATTTTCATATTTGTAGATATAAGGATGATGAAGATGAGAGTGGATTTTATGTAGGAAAATATTTCAGCAGTAGAAAAGGAATGACAAGTGTTGACAAAAGGTGGAGTGAAGATTGCAACAAAATGTAATGAGGTGAAATCAGATTTTGATGAATGCTTTGATGAGGTTGAGAATGATATTGCAACAAGTAGTGAGGAGGTAAAACCTTTTCTTTTTAATTATTTTTTGTGATAAGTTGGATGATTTAGTGAGTTCAAATGAGATGGTTTAGTTAGAGATTTCTAGTGAAGTATGAAAGGCAACAAATCTGTTTGGTATTGCAAAGTTTAGTGCAAGTGGATTTTGAAGGAGGTGGTCAGAATATGGTGGGTTGAATCCCACAAGATTGGAAGATATTGTGAATTTCATTTTGTGGAGGTGGTTGGTTTATGGTGGAGCTGATTCCACATTGAAAATGTTGAGTGCAGAGAAGAATTGTCAGAGGAGAAGGATACTTGTTCCGGCTAGGTGTTGGAAGAGGAGAAAGAAGAACAAATCAAAGATACCAGTTTTAGTAATGGAGTTTGCTGAGGGTTGTTTACAACCTAAAAGGATGGTTCTACCATTCAACTCCATTTTGTGAGACCAAGATCACAAAATTTTTCTACCTTGGGTGTCTGATGCAAGAGCATCCATGGTAATTGGCAATCTTGTATCAGCAAAAAAAAGATTTATTTTCAATTGAGCAATTTTGGATTGTTGAAATAAATTAATTTTGGCTTGTATTACATGTTGAGGGGTGAAAAATTATTTATTTACAAATAATTTAATTGTGAATTAAATTTCTTTTGCAAACTTTGCACATTGAAGTTGACTAGTGGGGTGAAAAAACAAAAAAAATAGTTTAAAAAAAATTAATTGCAAAATATTTGAGAGACAATATGAGGCATTGGGAATTGAATGAGGAGTTTTAAAACACTTAGGGTGGGGTCCCATGGGATGGGGGCTTCAAGATCTATTTTGAAGGAGCAAGGGGTCCTATGAACAAAAACAAATGCTACAAGATTAATGAGAATCTTTTCCTCAAAAATAGCAGCCCCTAGTTTTTAGCTCAAAAACTTAAGCGGGTGCAAAAGGGGTGGGGCTAAAAATTTCCCACCCAGCTTAGGCTTTTTTTTCTGCCACTTGTCAATCATATGCAATTTTAAAATTATTGCTAATTAATTTTTTTATTTTTTTATATTTATTTAGTATGCTGAATTAAATATGCAAAATAATAAAATTCATGAGACCACCAGATTCCATAATTATAGGAGCTTAAACTATTCTACAAATTCATGAGACCACCCACTTAAAAAAAATTCTAAAAAATCTTAGCAGCACCCACTAAATTTTTTTAGGAAGCTGCCTCCATGGGACCCCACCCTTAATATTGATCCCTAAAAAGTAGGGACTGGAGAAATGGGAACCTAGAACTTGCCTTGATTTTCTATTTTCTTAGGAGTTAAAGGTGGAGAATAAAAACTGCAACATCCTATCTTTGACAAGGCTGCTAGTAATGGTTTTAAATAATTTTTAATTATTTTTTGAAGGTTTTCATGTGTAGCAACACCAAGGGTCGTGCCATAATTGAGAGACCCAAATAAAGCATATGGAATTAATTTCTGTACAATAGGAGTTAAGAATCAAAAAACCACTTTTCATTGTAGGGGGTTTTGAAGAGGAATTTGGGGAACAGAGAAAAAGGGAAAGGTGGGAGAGAAGAAACGAGGTCATAGAACCTACCTTGGAGGCTATTGGTAGCCATGAATGTTACATGTTTGAAGGTTAAGAACAACAAATTAATATTTTCAAGTTTGGTGAGAGACAGGATAAGCTACATGAAGAAGATTGTAGGTTGATCTTTGAAAGAAGAAAGCAAGGTTGAAGGAGAGGATTGTGTTGTAGGTTTTGATGCTGCAAATAAACATGTGTTGAAGGCCTAATATCAGGCCTCTATGATTTTTGAATTGATGTAATGAGAATCCAACAAGATTGGTAGGTGTTTTGTAAACAATTTGTAAGTTTGAATGTAAAATTGTCTAGTTTTTCTTACAGAGTTTTGGGGTTTTGAATCCATCATATTTGTTGTTTATATCAAATTTATTGGGGTTTTTGAGTGTGTTTTTTAGATGGTTATTGTTAGGGAAAATCAAATTCAAATGATGTACTAAGTGGCCAATAGGGTTGGCACATTGTTATGTAAACTTGGTTCAAGTTTCAATACCAAATTTTTGAGTTATTGTTGCACTGTTTATGCAAGTTTGTGTGAGGCTTTTAAGTGGAATTTGAAGGGTGTTGCAACATATTCATCAATGGTATCAGAGTTTATTGTTCCTGAGTGTGTAGGAAGAAGCAATGATGTGAGGCAGTTAGCATCAGGACTTGCAGGTAGAGAGTGAAGCAGTTGCAAAGAGAGTGTGGAAAAGTGTTTGAAAAAATGTCTTGGAAGCTAGGAGAATGTTTTGTGATGAATAAATAATTTCTAGAGCCACAAATAGAGAATCAAGAGCCCATTCAGAGGAGTAATTTATTCCAAACAAGGTGTAAAGTGAGTGGGAAATGTTGCAAAGTCATTGTGGACAATGGTAACACCAATAATATTGTATCTGAAGAGATGGTAGACAAGTTGAAATTGAAAAGAATCAAGCATCCTATCCCATACTAAATTTCTTGGTTGTAAGGAGATTTCCAGATATGGGTAAGTGAGCAATGTGTGGTTGATTTTCATATTCGTAGATATAAGGATTCGATTGTATGTGATATAGTACCTATGGATATATGCCATGTTTTGTTGGGTAGACCATGGTTGTATGATCAAAGAGTTCTACATGATGGTAGGAAGAGTACATATAGCATCATGAAGGATGGGGAAGAATATGTTTTAAATCCTTTGCAGGATAGGAAAGAGGAAGTGGAAAAAAAAAGTTGTAGCAGATAATAAGGATAGAAATGAAAATAAAATGGGAAGGGTTGAATCTTATTGTTCTTTTGGTACTGATATGTTTGCAAGTGAAAATTTGTGTACAAAGAAGAAGGATGAAAAGGAAAATATGGAAATACTTGTTCAAAAGGATAAAGAGGGAAAATAAGAGGAAAGTGAAACAATGATTAAGGATGTTGAGTGCCCTTTGGAGGACTTGAAAGTAATGGAAAATGAAAATGCAGCTAAGAGTGAAGGTGAAGAAGATATGGCAACATGAAATGGTGAAGAAAAGGTTGAAGAGAAAGAGGTAATGCATAACATGTTTCATTTTAATGATGAATATGAGAGTGGATTTCATGTAGATGAGAATATTTTAGTGGTAGAAAAGGAATGACAAGTGTTGACAGAAGGTGGAGTGAAGATTGCAGCAAAAGGTAAAGAGGTGAAATCAAATTTTGGTGAATGCTTTGATGAGGTTGAGAATGATATTGCAGCAAGTAGTGAGGAGGTAAAAAAAATTATTTTTAATTATTTTCGTAATAATTTTGATAATTTAGTGAATTCAAATGAGATGGTTCAATTAGAGATTGCTAGTGAAGTATGGAAGGCAAAAGATTTGTTTGGTATTGCAAAGTTTTGTACAGGTATATTTTGGAGGAGGTGGTCAAAATATGGTGGGTTGAATCCCACAAGATTGGAAGATATTGTGAGTTTCATTTGGTGGAGGTGGTTGGTTTATGGTAGAGCTGATTCCACATTGAAAATGTTGAGTGCAAAAAGAATTGTCAGAGGAGAAGGATACTTGTTCCGGTTAGGTGCTGGAAGAGGAGAAAGAAGAGCAAATCAAAGGTACTAGTTTTAGTAATGGAGTTTGCTGAGTGTTTTTTTACAACCTGAAAGGATGGTTCTACCATTCAACTCCATTTTGTGATACCAAACTCACAAAATTTTTCTACCTTGGGTGTCTGATGCATGAGCATCCATGGTAATTGGTAATCCTGTATCAACAAAAAAAAGATTTATTTTCAATTGAGCAATTTTGGATTGTTGAAATAAATTAATTTTGGCTTGTATTACATGTTGAGGGGTGAAAAATTATTTATATTCAAATAATTTAATTTTTAATTAAATTTCTTTTGCAAACTTTGCACATTGAAGTTGACTAGTGGGGTGAAAAAGCAAAAAAAATAGTTTTTTTAGAAAAATAATTGCAAAATATTTGAGAGACAATATGAGGCATTAGGAATTGAATGGGGATTTTTAAAACACTTAGGGTGGGGTCCCATGGGGGGGGGGCTTCAGGATCTATTTTGAAGGAGCAGGGGGTCCCATGAACCAAAAGAAAAAATGCTACATGATTAATGAAAATCTTTTCCTAAAAAATAACAACCCCTAGTTTTTAGCTCAAAAACTTAAGCGGGTACAAAAGGGGTGGGGCTAGAAATTGCCCCACCAGCTTAGAATTTTTTTTTGCCACTTGTCAATAATATGCAATTTTAAAATTATTGCTAATGATTTTTTTTATTATTTTATATTTATTTAGTATGCGGAATTAAATATGCAAAATAATAAAATTCATGAGACCACCATATTCCATAAATATAGGAGCTTAAACTATTTTATAAATTCATGGGACCACCCACTTAAAAAAAAATCCTAAAAAATCTCAGCGGCACCCATTGAAATTTTTTAGGAAGCCCCCCTCCATGGGACCCCACCCTTAATATTAATCCCTAAAAACTAGGGACGAGAAGTGGGCACCCATGACTTGCCTTGATTTTCCACTTTCTTAGGAGTTAAAGGTGGAGAATAAAAAATGCAACATCCTATCTTTGACAAGGTTGGTAATAATGGTTTTAAATAATTTTTAATTATTTTTAGAAGGTTTTCATGTGCAACAAAAACAAGGGTCATGCCATATTGGAGAGGCCCAAATAAAGCATATGAAATTAATTTATATATAACAGGAGTTAAGAATCAGAAAACCACTTTTCATTGCAGAGGGTTTGTAAGAGAAATTTTGGGAAGAGAGAAAGAGGGAAAGGTGGGAGAGAAGAAAGGAGGTTGTAGAACCTACCTTGGAGGCTATTGGTATCCATGAATGTTATAGGTTTAAAGGTTAAGAACAACAAATTAAGATTTGCAAGTTTGGTGAGAGACAAGATAAGCTGTAGGAAGAATATTGCAGGTTGATCTTTGGGAGAAGAAAGTAAGGTTGAATGAGAGGATTGTGTTGTAGGTTTTGATGTTGAAAAAAAAAAAGTGTTGCAGGCCTAATATCACGCCCATGTGATTTTTGAATTGATGTAATGAGAAGCCAACAAGATTGGCATGTGTTTTGTAAACAATTTGTAAGTTTCAATGTAAAATTGTTTAGTTTTTCTTACATAGTTTTGGGGTTTTGAATCCATCATATTTTCTGTTTATATATGATTTATTGGGGTTTTTTAGTTTGTTTTTTAGATGGTTATTGTTAGGGAAAATCAGATTCAAATGATGTACTAAGTGGCCAATAGGGTTGGCACATTGTTATGTAAACTTGGTTCAGATTTCAATACCAAATTTTTGAGTTATTGTTGCACTGTTTATGCAAGTTTGTGTGAGGTTTTTAAGAAGGAATTTAAGTGGAATTTGAAGGGTGTTTCAGCCTCTTAATCATATATTCAACTCCTTATATGAAAGACAATATATGTGGTTAATATGCTTTGCATACTATCAACTTGAGCGCTATCATATAGCACGTGCCATATTCTCATTCATCGACCAAAGCATATACTAATATGAATCAACCTTTATTCTTTGCATTTTGTATATATATATATAAATCAGCCTCAAATACTTCCTATATATACATGTATATATATACTGATAAATAGCTTTAATGCTATATATATATGCATATGTGTATATATATTCTAATATATACCTATATATATTCCATGCAAATTATAAAAGTATACATTTGATATTCAAATGAATAAGTCAAGATTAACATTTCATATATAATATCATTTTTATATATATACATATACATACCTCTATGTACATGTATACATATGTATACATATATTGATATATCCATATATAAATTTCCATTTGTCACATATACGCATATATCGACACATGTTTACATATGTTTATATGTATATATCCTATATATATACATTCAATTACACATCAAGAAAACATACAATTACTATCTTTTTGATACGTAATATACATCTGATTTATATATACATATATACATACATGTCACATTGTTGTTTCAATAACACCATGCTCATAAGAAACCCATTCATAGGAATGTCTACCTATGTACTCTCATGTATGTGTTCTTTCACACATATGGTTTATCATTTGACATGCATATGCATATATATACATACACTTAACGTATGTTCACCTCATCAATCAAGCATAGTAACATAAAGAAGAACCCATAAATTCCAAACACATAAACATCATCCAAGAATGCACTCAACAGTAATCAAGATACTTACTAATGCAACCACATCCTACTAAAGGATGAATTACCAATTCCCAACACTATGAGAAGACTAAACCATTCTAATGTAAGTGTGTGTGTAAGATCAATTAGGTTTCATTAGGGGTTACCCAACCAATCACTTCTCCTAAGTGATACTTCCCCTCCCTTTTGGAGGATTGAACCTGTTGTCCGCCTCTTACAATGATTCAAAAACTAGGCCTTTACAGCCATGATTCAGAGATTGAACATCTAACTTGAATATCTATTTCAATCATCATGAAGGTGCATTTAACTTGTAAACCCAAGGATGTGAACTTGAAATGGGTCAGCATAGTATGTGCACTACGAACCCAAGGTAGCCATTTTCATTCTATAGCTAAGAAAGACACACTGCTGAAAGTAAATTGCTTAGGAAGGAATAACATGAATGCTAACCATCAATCAACAATTACACTAAGCTGAAATGCATGACAAAAATGAAAATTTGAGCAACAAACAGGGCACTACTCTGTCTGCCTTGGCTATAGGAATAGTTGGTGCTAGACTTTTAACTGATTACTAAACAACAAGTAATTAATACTAAACTAATACTAAAATAAGGGATGGATTACTCACTGAGTGGGCCCCCTTGGATAAGTATCCTCTAAAACTAATGAGAAATCAGATGCTCAAACTCAGAACTTTATTTTATTTAGTGTAAATCATGAGTACAAAGGAGTAATATATCTATATTACTGAAAAATCAAGAATGCAAGTACAATATCAAGTCTTGCAACCTTCAAAGAAGGAGCATCGGATCTTTATTTATACTATCAACTTATAAAAAAGGAAGTCAACTCCACGAACTGGGAGGACACCATTTAGGGAAAACAGAGAAAGTGGAGTGGCAGTGGTTATGCGTGCATGGAATCTGGTCAGACATGTAGGTCTAAATATAGATTTAGGACAACAGTAATTCCCGCATCTGCTCAACCAACATTAAATTCCACTACAAGGTGGTTACATTCAGTTTGCATGAGGAATCTCCTACCATCGACCTCCTTTTAATTTTGAGTGATTCCTTTGCTAGACGTTATGGTGCATGCCCAATTGGCGGTGTCTTCTTCATTAGCATCCTCAACTTATTTGTATGGCAATGTTAGTACACACAATAACTACATATCTACAACCACCTTAAGGAATATTCATTAACCACATGCAAGATTAATATAGATAGTCCATATAACATGCCATTTATCATTAAAGGTTTGCAGAAATAAGATTAAGCCCAATGTTTATAGTTTGAGGAAAATATCATAAAAGTATCAACACTTAATGTCAAAGTCCATGGTAACTTCAGCAAATAAACCATGAATTCTACCAAAAACTAGACCATATTCTAGACTCATCACTTCCCCCAACCTAAGATCTTGTTGGTCCTCCAGCAGGGGAAGGGCTGTTCTTTTGCTTGGTCAATGTTATGAAATTTGCAACTGACGAATATCCCACATCAGAGTGTGTTGTACGTGAATCAGGATCCCAATAGAATCCTCCCAATCTGTCTAATCTACTCCATCTATGTCTCTCTACAACAATATCATATTGGTAGAACCTGAAGTTCGGTACATGCCACACTAGGATGGGTGGCTGAAAAGTCAGAGGAAGCTAGAATTGCCCCTTTTTCCTTCCAATATGAATATATTTGTCAATCCTTTTAAGAGCTACTGCATAGTTCTGGATGGAATGAGGCTCAGCTTGCTTGAGATCATCAGTTAAGTTGTTCCATCTTTGTGAGAGGTATCTCTTCATAGTTTCCTCTTTTACTTTTTCCTTCGTCTCATATTCACTATAAACTGCTTCTATCCAAGGCATAATCCTATTACCATATCTAGGTCTAAAAATAATTCTATTCCATTCCCTAAAAATATCCCCTGGATTCCTTGATTCAACCCTAATGGGCAGAGGGATGTTAGACTCCAATTGCTTATAAGCCCCATATTGTTGTCCCCAACTAATCTCATTTTGTACCCAATACTTGAATGCCCTTAATTGGACATCCCCAACATACAATAGTGGATTCCAATCATGGTCTTGAGTTACAACATAATTATGCAAATAAAAATCACACAACAAATTCTTCATTTTAGGGGAAGCAATTCGATAAGCATTGAAAAATTCAATAGGGGTCTCAATAGAAGGGTTCAAACCTGAGACAATTCTTGCCAGTCTAAAAGAGAGATATTTCTCCTTCAAATGCAGAGCATAGAACCTTGGAGGGGTCCTACATTCCAAAATTTGTGGTACCAAGGCTGCCATATCATCCACCTTCTTCTTCAAGGTGGGAGTTTCTGCATCTTTATCTTCAATCTCCACATCTATCTTTTGTATTTCCTTCTTCAATCTGCATTTTTCCTCCTTCCATTCCTCTTCTCTTCTTTGCATCTCTTTCCATAAATGCATGTCTACCTAGTGAATTGAAAAATTAGGGGTGTTATGTATTCCTACCAACATCTTCTTTGGCACTAATGCTAACTGCAAGGATTCAGGTTGTCCCGTCAATTCTAGCTGCAGGGGTACTGATTGTTCTCCCAATTCGGGCTGTTGCTGCAGGGACTCCTGCTCCTGTTCTGGATTTTCCTATGGGATCTCTTGCTACATGACCTCTTGCTGTAGGAAGTCCTGATTTTCCTCATATTCTTGATTTTTGACTTGTTCTGCAATATTGGCAAGATTAGCCAATGTTGCTTCCTTAAATATATCTTCCTGTATAAGAGTGAATTTGCACCCTAGGTGCAATTCCCCTTTTTTCCTTGTTACACTTTAGAAAACCTAAGGCAGAGGCTTAAATTCACTTAAGCACACTGATGGAAATCTACTTGGCATCTGTTTTGTGTGTCGATGGAGGCGTTTCTGTAAGAGATGCACGCGCGACGCACAGACGTCCGTGTGGCGTGCTTACCTCCCTAGCAGATTCCTGCTGTTGAGCCAACAAAGGCGTTACTCTTCCCATTAGAAGAAAATTTGTAACATCTCCTTCAGCCACCTGACTTGAATATGGTTGTTTCTTTCCTCATTCCTTCATAATCAGTCTTTGGACTTGCATTAGGAGGTTGGATGAAGGTTGGAAGAAATCTTGAACATACTTGGCTCTCATACTCTCACTCTCACAAGCTCACTTCCAAGAATTCCAAGCATTCGATAGCAGCAATATCTCACTCCATCATGTCGGTAGAGCAAGTTTGGGACCATGCCATTGCAGCAAAGGCTTGAATTCCTCTCATTTCTCCCCCAAGCAACCTTGAGTGCTCTTGGTGGAGGTGGTAAAATTCCCTCTCCTCTCCTCTATTATTTGGTTGAGTAGCATAGTACTATTTTTGTAGTGCTTGTGTTTTATCACTTCTTTATCTCCTTTTCCATTGGTTGTTTATGGAGGTGGGAACACCTAAATGGGTGTCTGAATAAGGCAGACCCCTATATAGCCACCCCCAACATTCTCTCTCTTGCTATGTGTAGGTGGATGCACTTCGAGGAGCTAGTTGGCGAATAGGGTCTTCTATGAGATTGTCTTCATCACCTTGGCTTTGGTATATTTACTCTATCACCTTCGCTTATACTTTTCTTATTTCATAGTGTTATTTTGTCCTCTTAAAATTTGTTAGGTTAGGCTGTTAGTCGTTCTAGCAAGTCCGACCTTGTCTCTGCTGTAATTTGACCGTACGGACTACAATGCATTTCTGAGACGCCAGCACGCTGCGTTGTCGTCCTAAGTCCACGATGACGTCCTCGGGCAGAGAGCTCCCTAAGGCACAGAGTTGGACCTAGAGATCAAATCACCTAGCCCCACCTTGAAACTTAGATTGAAGAGTGATTGTAGGACCCTAAAATCCTCATCATTCTCATCCTCATATCCTAAAGCATACACTTAAGCTGAGGTAAGTTAGGGCAGCCTCTCGCGTCTTGACTCTCTGTGACCTGGGGTCTTGCATGCGGTGGTCCCCCTCTCTTACATTTTTGGTGAACCTGATGTGAACCATTTTGGTTCCGTTCTTGCGATACTAACAGTTCCTTTCCTCATACTCTAGGAGTGTTGTAAGGCTGTCGCCTTGCAACCCAACCTACATCCCCTAGGTGGCGTATTTGGAAGGATCCTAAGGTATTGCATGACGAAACCTTTAGGGATTCTATGAAAGCATTGTCTAGTGTGCGTAATGGCTTCATTCCTACATCAAACCATCCCCTCTGAGCAGCCTGTGGAGAAAGGTGTTGGCATAACCTTTAATTCACAAGACCTGTCGGTGGGCTTTAATAAGGAACCATCTCCCCTCTATATTCCTATGCGGATCAATGGAAACATCGTAGCCGGTGTTCTCATTGATCCAACGTCACAGGTGAACATAATAATAGAGGAGATCATGCTTATAAACTTTTTACATAAGGATGGATACGATGCTCCTGAAAGTTTCATTCACACACATGACAACCTTTCTGTACCCCCTTTAGGTAGCATTACCCTGTCAGTCTTGGTTAGACCTAAGGTCGTGAAGCTCTTGTTTGATATCATTCCTGGATCCAAACTCTTTCATGTAAAGTTGGGTATCCCCTAGTTAGTAGCGATGAACGCAGTACCATCCGTTGTACATAAGTGTCTAAAATATATCCACGAAGGTTTTGTACATGTGATCCACGACACCGGCTATCGACCGTCAGTCGCATGTGGAAGCTACTCCCTGGATCACCCGTGGCCTGCGCCTATGGGTCCCCTTTTGCCTAGGATAGACCTTTTACATAAGACATCAAAATTATAAGAAAAGACGTTTGAGGCCAAAAGTGAGGTACCCTCCCTCGCCTTATGCTATTTCACATAGGGCTTGCTTGAAGGCCGACAACGATGTTGTTAAGACTCGAAAGAGGAAAGAAGAGAATCGGTCTTGTGGCCCTCCTTCTTCCTCTTCTGCTGCTCAGTCTGACACTTCTTCTCGTTCAATTGTGGTACTGTCAAGTTCTACTCCTCGTTTGCAGGAAAACTCTTCGGTACCCGCTCAACGAAAGCTTAAGCGTCCCGCGTTTGAGCTTCCTGTCCTATTGATGGAACCTAGACCTGCTTGATATGATAGGAAGAAGGTATCTTGAGGAGAGTCCTCCTTGTATTGACCACCGCAACCTCCTACTACTCCTACTCCTAAGGAAGTGAGCAGAAAGAGGATCGCTGCCGAGGCTCCTGAGTTGAATCCTCCCGTCACTCCTCATCCTACTCCCCCTGCTCCTGCACAAGAACCCATTCCTTCGCCCGAAACAGCCATAGTGGACATCCCTATGGTCGAGCAGGAAAGTCCTGTCCTTTCACAAGCTATGACTTCTAACTCCAAGAGCTGTAGGAATCACCTTGCACAAGAGTGCAAGCGCCGGTGAAAGGCTCTCCTGCCCGAGCAAGCCGCTTCGCAACAAAAGGAAGAAGAAACAACCACCCTTGCTCCAGGGCCCTCTACAACATTGTCTTCCTCCTCTCCTATTGTGTCTCTTCTACTTGATATGTTCCTGGCTTTTGTTGTGAGCATGAAAGAACCTAACCCTAATCGGGTACAAGTGTTTATCACTCCCTCGACAAAGCTACCTTTGCTGATGCCCATTTTGGATATTCAGCCCTTCCCAAAACCCATGGATATGGTTAGCACTTCGGTTGTATCCACTGTAGTTCTATCCTTGTCCTCCCCTGCACCTCTAGCTTCATCTGTGGGGAGTTCATCCCCTCCTACGAAGGAGGCAGGGGCTAGTCCTTCTCGCAATAAAGGACATAGGAAGAGCCCACCTTTGCAAGGTGGCCCTATGATGACCTATTTTGTCCTTGTGATAGAACCAGTCCCAGCCTCTCCTGAGTTTGTCACCACTCCCGAATCACTCGACGAGCCTAGCGGTGGATCTCAGGCACAACTCGTGCCATCCGTTGAAGTAAGACATGACGCTCCCATGGGGTGCATGTTCAACTCTGTGGATGAGGTCCTGACCTTGTTGGCGATCTTCATGAAATTGCTAACTTTGACTCCACAGGAGCTCGACGGAGAGGACCTAGAGGGGCCCTCTTCCTTCACCCTTGTTGAGGAGGGCCGAATGCCCCTCCTCTTAACATTCCACCCTTGCAGGCTCTTCCTCCTTCCCCTTACGAGGATTTAGATTGGGAAGTGGATGACCTCTTGGCCGAGCAATGTTAGGAGGAGGCCCTTTTTTCTTGATCTTGTGTGCGTGTGTGTGTGTTTTGTGACGTGTTCCCCCGTACTCGTGCTATGTGTGCCTAGATGACTCTTGACACCCTTGTTGGTGCTTGGTTACAGGTGTGTATTTTGTGTCATAAACCTTCTTCTATTTGTACCATCATTCTTCCATGTTTGTGCTTGATTTAAGATAAATTGGGGATGATGAAAAGTGTTGGGGGCATTTAGTCTTCTCTTCCATGTTAACCCAATTTTTTATTTTTACTTTGTTTTCTGTGCATTCTTCCTGATCTAGTTGGGGATTGATGATCTTTCACCTTGCATTGTGGTTACCTACTATTATATGAGCTCAGATAGATCTGACCCCGCTAAATCAAATCCCCCTGTGCCCTTTGTTTATACTTTTTTATTTTCATTTTTCTTTCTCTCTTCTTTGCTTGAGTTGTCCCTCCTATGTGTGACAACGTTCTTTAACACTTCAAATTTTAGAAAATGAATTCATTTCCAATGAATCTTTTCTCGAAAGTCCCCACAACACCCTTTCCTTGGAAGCACATTCTCAACATAGAATCCTAACGGAATGTGTTTCCTTCATCACAGGTTCGTAAAGAAAGGACTTGGAAACCTTCCTCCGAAGTGGGAACTGCTTTGAATTCCCCTCATGTGGGGGCATGACCTTCCTTTTGAATTCCTTGATGAAGTGAACATCTTTCGAAAGGATCCCTTGATGATGAATCACTCTAAGGTGGTGACTTTTGAATTGTGTTTCCCTTGAGTGGACACCGTCTCTTTCACGGCGGGTTCCTCAAGGACCCTTTCTTCAAAAGCTTTTGTAACGAATGAAATTTTTTACATCTAGCCTAGGGGTAGCCTGACTAGACTCGTTCCATTCATCCTTTCACATCTAGCTTGGGGGCAGCCTGACTAGACCTTTCTTTTTCAAACAACGCATCCCTTGAGTGGACCCCTCTTCTTTTGAAGGGTTCTTGAGGGACCCCTTTGAAAGTTTCTTGGTCTATGTGACTGACCGCTTTAGACATGTTCTATCTATGGGTAGATGTGTCACCACTTTTAGATGTGTTCTATTTGTGGGTAGACGCATCGACACTTTATACATGTTCTATCTACGGGTAGACATATCGCCGCTTTTAGATGTGTTCTATTTGTGGGTAGACACATCGACGCTTTAGACATGTTCTATTTGTGGGTAGATGTTGCCACTTTTAGATGTGTTCTATCTACGGGTAGACACATTAACACTTTAGAAATGTTCTATTTGTGGGTAGATGTGTCACCGCTTTTAGATGTGTTCTATCTATGGGTAGAAGCATTGACGCTTTAGACATGTTCTATCTGTGGGTAGACATGTCGCTGCTTTTAGATGCGTCCTATCTGCGGGTAGATGCATCGATACTTTAGACATGCTCTATCTGCGAGTAGACATGTCGCCGCTTCCTGACTCTACATAGTCCACTTCCTTTGGGCTTCCTCCATGTGAGAGATCTTGGGGGTTGCCTCCTTGTGGGTCTGCAGGCCTGTAAGGTGCTTTGTTGTTCCAACTTCATAGTTCCGAGCAACTATGGAGTCTTTTGTTTTCCCTACATCTTCAAGTTCTCTAGATCACGATCTGCATCCTCGATGGTTCAAGTATACTTCTCTAACCCTACTCTCTTCTTGATCTACTTTACCGAGCACTCATCAGTACTTGTGTTCGCTAAAGTGGGGGAAAAATGTATAAGAGTGAATTTGCACCATAGGTGCAATTCCCCTTTTTGCCTTGTTACACTTTAGAAAACCTAAGTCGGAGGCTTAAATTCACTTAAGCTTGCTGATTGCAATCCACTTGGCACTTGTTTTGTGTGTTAGTGGAGGCATTTCTATAAGAGATGCTCGCGCGGTGCACAAATGTCTGAGCAGCGCGCTTACATCCCTGGCAGATTCCTGTGGCTGAGCCAGCAGAGGCGTTACTCTTTCCATTGGCAACGAAGTTGTAACGCCACCCGACCCGAATATGGCCGTTTCTTTCCTCATTCCTTCATAATTAGTCTTTGGAATTGCATTAGGAGGTTGGATGAAGGTTGAAAGAAATCTTGAATAGACTTGGCTCTCATACTCTCACTCTCACAAGATCACTTCCAAGCATTCCAAGCATTCGATAGCAACAATATCTCACTCCATCACGTTGGTAGAGCACGTTTGGGACCACACCATTGCAATAGAGGCTTGAGTTCCTCTCATTTCTTCCCCAAGCAGCCTTGAGTGCTCTTGGTGGAGGTGGTAAGCTTCCCTCTCCTCTCGTCTATCATTTGGTTGAGTAGCAAAGTACTGTTTTGGTAGTGCTTGTGTTTTATCACTTCTTTATCTCCTTTCCATTGGTTGTCCGTGGAGGTGGGAACACCTAAACGAGGGTCTGACTGAGGCAGACCCCTATATAGCCACCCCCAAAATTCTCTCTCTTGCTGTGTGTAGGTGGACGCACTTCGAGGAGCTAGCTGGTGAATAGGGTCTTTTATGAGATTTTCTTCATCACCTTGGCTTTGGTATATCTACTCTATCACCTTCGCTTATACTTTTCATATTTCATAGTGTTATTTTGTCCGCTTAAAAGTTGTTAGGCTAGGTTTTTAGTCATTCTAGAAAGTCTGACCTTGTCTCTATTGTAATCTAACTGTACAGACTACAACATGTTTCTGAGATGCCAGCACATCGTACTGTCGTCCTAAGTCCGTGTTGACGTCCTCAAGCATAGAGCTCCTTGAGGTGCAGAGTTGGACCTAAATACTGACTTGCCTAGCCCCTCCTTGAAACTCGGATTGAAGAGTGATCATAGGACCCTAAAATCCTCATCATTCTCATCCTCATATCCTAAAGCATACACTTAAGTTGAGGTAAGTTAGGGCAGCCTCTCACGTCTTGACTCTCTGTGACCTAGGGTCTTGCATACGATGGTCCCCCTCTCTTACAATTCCTCCTCAATAGTCTCCTGGCCCATTGGAGCTTCTATGTCCCCTTGTGATATTTCTCTAGACTTAGGGCTTTCCTGTGGAGGAATACCAAAGGTTGGCTCGGCTAGTCTTGCTTTCCTAGGAGGGTTCTCATATTTTTCTTTGGCTACAAGATGAACAGTGTCAACCTTTCTCTTCTTAGAGCTTGGCACCTCTTTTTCTGCCGACTGTATTTTGTCTTTTCCTTTTCTTGTTTCTACTTCCCTCTTCTATGCCCTAGTTTTCGTTAGAATGCCAAGTGGAACATCATCATCCGAGGCAAGGGAAAAACTTTCTTTGTCTAAGTGCTTTGTCCCAGAAGAGATAATTTCTATGGTTTCTTCTACTACATGAGGGTTTACACTCGGTCCTGCGCCAGAGGTTGAAGCACCAAGAGTGGCTTCAGCCAAGCTCAATCTCCTACTAGACCTATGGGGTTGAGGTAAAACCCTAGGTTGCAAGTGCTCAGGACTAATTTGATCAATTTTTATGAATTCTTCCCATGTCATTCTAGATACATTATGCAAAGACTTCTCAACTAGCAATTTAATCAGATAATGGTGGGAAACAAAATTGTCCCTACCTTTTTGAGTCTCAACTTCCATGATTGAGAGAAGGTTGTATAACACGTTTGACACATTCATCCTCCTTCTGTGCTTCATATGATTCAAAAGCTTGAAGTGCACAAAATGCAAATTCGATTGGCGACCTTCATAGGTGATGTATTTTATGACATAAACAACTATTTTCTTCCATGGATTAGGTAGAGACATTCTCTTCACACCCTATTTATCTATGCTCAATGGAGGGTCATATGGCTTTGTAAATTCAGCTCTAGCTGATCTGGCATCTCTAGAAACAGGGTAATTTTCACCATCAACAGGTAACCCTGTGACTTCTGCAATTCTTTCTTTAGTTGCTATGACCTCCAACCCTTTTACTGCGGCCTTCCCTTCAGAAAATGTTTGGCAGAACTCTAGTGCAATGTCTTCATCAAAATCATCCAGCTTTAGGAAGTAGTCAATCCACCCACAATTTTTGAATTCAACCAGGTAGGGTGCATCCTATAGTAATACATTGTGCACCATGGGTTCATTCCGAATTAACCCACCTCCCATTTTCTGCAACCAAATAAATACTCTACAGTTTCTTTCCTGCAATTCCATCTGAAAATAAAATTCACCTTCCTGCAACACTTGCTAACTTTCCAATGCCAATGTCGATTGAATTTTCCCTTTTTTAACTTACCTTTCATTTGCAACATAACTTGAGATATGATAGGGTCAATAATGGTAAGGAAGGAGTAATTAAGGAAAGCTATAATGAAGAGAAATAGTGGCAACAGTTGGTGTCACTTTACACATGTGAGCCATCCACTCACTTAGATTTTGAATCAACCCAATTTTATTTTTTTTGACATAGACCAGCATGGACTTCCATGTGGGAAAAATATTCACATCTTTTCCTTCCCCCCCAACCTAAATTTGGGTATGCGTCCACACATGCAGAATGATGATTTGATAGGGTAGGGAATATTGGCATGCTATGGTGAACGTCCATACTAACGTACAATAATTAAATGAATGCACTTAAAGATAATTAAGATATAGCAATTAATGCGCACATACTTGAACGTGTGGAGGATTCATTGCAAAGATTGTGGAGAAAGTACTGCTCACCTTTTAAAGAAATAAGTTGAGAAATTAATGAAGATGAGGTGGGATGAGGTGGAGTGGAATGAAGTAAAGTGATGGAAGAGAGAGAAAGGTGGAAACAGATGGGTGGATGGGCAGATGAGTGAAGAAATGGACTCCCATGGAGGTGGAATTCTTTATTATGACAAGTACATACCTTAATTAGCTAGAAGAAGGGACATTAGGTCCAATACCTTCAGCTACAGGAAGCTCAAATGTTGCATGCTGAGTGAATTGCTATAGGAAATCCTCCTTGGAAGTTGGCTTGTGATACAGTCTGAGGTGATGACCATTGACAAGCAACTTAAATCTGACTGGGTCAATAGTAATGAGCTGTACAACACCATTAGGAAATACCTCAGCAACCTCATATAGTCCTAGCCACCTTGTCTACAATTTTCTTGCATTGTCTTGATATCTTGAGTCATAGAGCAGGGCCCAATCTCCTGGTTTGAATTTCTTGTCCTTGATGAATTTGTCATGCCAATTGGTTCTTTGATTCTGCACTACCTCTGTGTGATGCAGGGCTGTTCGTCTCATCTCATCCAAAGCATTTAGCTGCATGATTCTTTCTCTCTATGCCTCAAAGATATCCATCCCCAAATCTACTGCAGTCCTAAGAGTCTTATGTTCAAATTCAATGGGAATCATAGCTGTCTTTCCATACAACAACTCAAATGGAGTGAAGCTTATAGTTGTTTTCCAGGTAGTTCTGTAGGCCCAAACAACTTCTAGTAATTTGTTTTCCCAATCCTTTATGTGGATAGCTACTGTCTTGGTTAGAATAGCTTCAATTTCTCTATTAGTTACCTCAACTTGGCCATTAGCTTGGGGGTGATAAGGAGTAGACTTTCTATGCCTTATGTTGTACTCATTAACTAGTGCTGCAACAACGGTTGATGTGAATTGAGCCCCTTGATTAGTCACTATCTATCTTTGAACTCCATATCTTGTGAAAATATCCTCATAAAAAAATTCTGCAACTTTGTTATCCTGTGCATGCTTGATGGCCTTAACTTCTACCCACTTTGTTACATAATCAATGCATACCAAGATATAAGACTTACCATTTGATGGAGGGTCAATGGGTCCTACAAAATCCAATCCCCACTTGTCAAAGGGAGTGATTACTACCAGGGGGAAAAGTGGCATCTCATTAGATTTGGTTGGTCTGCCCATTCTTTTACATCTATCACATTTTCTGGTATACCTTCCTGCGTCCTTGTGGAGTGTTGGCCAGTAATATCCTGTGTTCAAAATCTTCATTGTTGTCCTCTTGGCTGCAAAATGTCCTCCACATGGTTCGTTGTGGAATGCATGCAAAATTTCATATGTCTCATCTTCTCTCACACATCTCCTCATGACATGGTCTGGTCCAATATAAAACAAACATCCAACAATCTAGGAGAAAGGAAAAGATTTTTCAATGAGTTCCCTTTTCTCTTTTGGAGACAAGTGAGGAGGAACTCTACCTATGAACAAATAATTGGCTATGTCAGCATACCAAGGTGTTTTTATACTAATAGAGAATAGATGCTAATTAGGAAAAGAGTCATCTATGGCTTGATCATCCCCTGATGTAGTCAACCTTGAAAGGAAATCTGCAACAACATTGGCCCTCCTTGGATTATCCACAAAGGTTATATCAAATTCATGCATCAATAATAACCATCTTGCCAGTCTACCTGTGATCAAAGGTTTATTCATGATATATCTAATGGATGCATGATCAGTGTGCACAAATATTTGGTAACCTGTTATGTAATGTCTGAATTTATTCAGTGCATAAATTACTGTCAGCATTTCTTTTTTTGTCACAGTATAGTTGAATTCAACTCTTTGCAAATTTTTGCTGACAAAATAAATGGAATTTTCAATATCTCATTCTTTCTATCCTAAGACTGCTCCTATGGCATGAGCATGAGTCAAAGCTACCTTTAAGTCAGAAAATGCCTTGTCACAAGATTCAGTCCACTAGAATTCAACATCTTTAGTGAGAAGAGTATACAATGGTGCTACTACCTTGTTGAAATCCTTGATGAAACACCTATAATATCTTGCATGTCCCAAGAAACTCCTAACATCCTTTTGTCTTGTAGGTAGATTTGTGATTACCTCAATCTTTGTAGGATCTACTTGAATTTCCTTGTGGGAGATGTAGTGGTCAAGGACTACACCTTCCTACATCATCACGAATAACTTTTCACTATTTAAGGACAAGTTTTTATCTTCACCACTCTATAGGACTCTCTTGAGATTTTCCAATGCTTGATTAAAATCAACACCATAAGTGGTAAAGTCATCCATATAAATTTCCATGAAATCATGAGAAATGTTTGAAAATATGATAATGACTTCCCTCTAAAAAGTTGTAGGTGCATTGCATAAGCCAAATGGGAGTACCAAGTAGGAATAGGTCCCCCATGGACAAGTAAATGTGGTCTTATCCTGGTCCTCTGGTATAATTTGGATCTAGTTGTAGCTGCTGAATCCATCTAGAAAAGAAAAGTATTGCTTTCCTGTAAGTGTGTCCAAAACTTGAACAATGAAAGGTAAGGGAAAATGGTCCTTCTTGGTGGCAACATTAATTTCCTTGTAATCAACACAATCTCACCATTTCCCTCCTTTTTTGGGCACAATCACTAATGGAGACACCCACTGGCTATCTGAAATAGGGTAGATAAATCTTGCATCTAGCAATTTCTGCAGTTCCCCTTTTACAATTTCTCTTAGTGCAGGGTTAATTCTTCTTTGTGGCTGCCTCACTGGGGTGAAATCATTTCTGATATAAATTCTGTGTGTACAAAGTTTAGGGTCCAATCCATTCATATCATGATAATCCCATGTAAATGCATGCTGATGGCTCCTTAATAAGTTTTACAATAACAATTGTTGTTCTTCACTTAATTTACTATTAACATTCAAATACTTTCCTTTTGAAACCTGTATTTGTGTAGTTGACTCTATCATGGCTACTTCATTAACACATGGTACCTTTAGTTCATATGGAAGCAATGTATGGGACATACTTGTTGCTGTAGGAAGTCTTTCTGCAGGAATAGTGGCTGCAAGAAGAATGTCTGCAGGAATAGTGGCTGCAAGAAGAGCAGACAAAAGTGTCTTAACTGGAGTAGCAAAATGATAAGATGATGCTTCCTCCACTTCACAATGGTTATGAATGATGTTAGCCAATACTTCATCCTCATCTTGAAGCTGCATGAAAGAGCTTCTGCCTAACATCATAAGCTGCGCCACAAAATTAACTTCCTTGGCCTCTTCACCAACATGTGGCCATATAGGATTATCTTTATCATGAGATGGATGAGCAAGAGGATAAAGAACAAAATTTTTAGTGCTCTTCCATATGAAATGGTCATGTCACCTGACTGACATCCAATATATGCATATGTAGTTGCTAATCATGACCTTCCAAGAATAATGGGATACTCGCCTAGTGTAGCCTTAGGAGAAAGAATCATGAAGTCTACTAGATACTACCAGGAGTCTAAAACTACCACAAGATCCTCCACTATACCATCAGGCTTAAAAATAGAACTATCAACAAGTTGCAGGACAGTAGGAGTAGATCTTATTCTTGCAATGTTTAGTTGCTACAGGATGTCCTTGGTCATTACATTTATTGCTGCCCCTAAATCAATCAGAGCATTCTTTATTTGGATCTCGTTTATAACAACTGCTACCACAGGATTACCTGGGTCATTGTACTTGGGGGTAGTCACTTTTCCAAGCATGATGTTAGCTAGCTGTCCCACCACATGAACTGCAGTTGGGTCTTTCTTTTTCCTTCCTTTCTTCTTGAGGCATGCTTCCTTGATTGCCTTGCCATAGATTGGAACATCCTTTATGGCCTAAAATAGAGGTATCTGGACACATATATGCTTTACCTGATCCAAGATGTCAAAAGTTGTATCCTCCTTTTCTTCCTTCTTCTTGGAAAATTACAATCTCTGAGGAAATGGTGGTTCTTGTTCAGTCTACTTGACTTGGACTGGTTCAGATTTTTTAGCTGCACTTGGCTGAATGGGATCATTCAGAGGTTCCTCCTCCTCTTCCATAGGAATATTAGTGATAATGGGCTTGGAAGGGGTTGGTAGAGTAGTTCTTGAATGTAAGTGGATGTAACTTACACTCACATCATATGCTGAGAATTGATTTGAATCAGTAGAGTATGCAGGCTTCTGCTGTGGTTTATTATTTGGATTGGGTGTGGGCTGAGTTGGTAGTTGATTAGGTTTAGGTGCTTTTGAGCTTGGATTAGTAGGTGGAGGCATTATAGCAGGCTGTTGGGGGTGATAAGGTGGCTTCATGTAGCTGGTTGTATGGGTAGGCCATTGCTGTCCTCCCCTCCATTGATTTGTTTGCTGCTAATTTCCTGGAGGCAGCTGCCAATTCCCTTGGTATTGTTGCCAATTTCCTTGAGGTTGCTGCCACTAGGGTGGAGAGATTTGATGAGTGGGCCAAGTATTTGGAGGGTTACTCCAAGGTTGTGGTGGATATCCTCTATAGGTGGATGGATATGGGGGCTGCCATTGGTTACCAACTGAATAGGAATTAAAATATGGCCCAACATAAGATAGTGGATCTGGTGGCATACCTTGTCTTGGAGCCCAAGGCTTCCTTTGTGCAACATAGTAGACTTGGTCTTCTTCAATCTAGATTGTCTTGAACTCGGGTGCAATCTTCTTTCCTTCAATATTGGCTACCATCTTGCATCTGCAGTCCTTCTTCTTTTGTTTGTAATGGGGGCAATATTCTTCCAACATTGCCTCTGCCTCCTCTTGTTTCTTCTTAGCCTGAAATGTATCTAGTTGAGTAGCTAGATTGTTTATAATGTCTTTCTTGAAATCTACCAGCAAGTGTGTGATCTCCATTCTTGAAACTCCACTAGTAGTTGACTTACCCATGGAAGATTGGTGAGCTCTCCCTTTCTTTGAAGCTGCCCTAGAGTAGTTCTGGCATATTTTATTGATATCTTCCTAAGGAACTTGGGAGATATCTCCTCCCATCAGGTCCAAGGCATCAATACAACTGTCATTGATTCCTCTCAGGAAAAATAACTTTTGTGAGTCTTCATTGAGTGTATGGTGTGGAGATTTTTGTAGGAAAAACAAAAACCTTGCAATATAATCTTCCAGGCTCTCATCTTCCTTTTGTTGCATCCTGAAAATGTCACCTCCTCTCATGTCACTTCCCCTGCAATATTCCTTGTATTTCTCAAGAAATTTTGTCTTCATGTCTTCCCAAGTTTCCACACTATCTCTTCTTAGGCTCATGAACCATCTTAATGTAGCCTCTTTCAAAGTGGTAGGAAATAGCTTAAGCCTATGGGCATTAGTGGTATAATCATAACTCCTGCAGAGTATGCCAAACTCAAATAAAAAGGTATCAAGATCTTCTGTGACAAGTCCATAAAACTTGGGGAGTGCTGAAGCAGAGATGTTTTTGATGTTGTTAACTTCATTCTGATGGGAAATGGGCAAAGGAAAAGCTGGTTGGTCAGGTCTATTCCTATTTACATCACCCATGCCTGCTTGATGTAGTTCCAAAGCAAAGAGGTTCTCAAGCTGATTTTGGTCTTCAGAGGAGACTTCATAACTAGTTAGATAAGGAAATGCATCAACAAAGGGGTGTGGATCTTCTTCTTCTTCCCTTGGCAGGTTTTGATATTCAACTAGCTGGAATGGATTAGGATTGTTAGGAAGGAATCTCCCATAAACAACCCTTCTCCTTCCTCTACGCATGCAGTATCACTCACTATCAACCAACTCACACAAAGAATTGGTAAAGAATAAGGGGGGTCATTACTTCCTAAATGAGGGTATACTAAGAACAACTTCTAGAAACACTACAACAAGAAAAACTACCAATGACTCCAAAGAACTCCCTAGTTTGACACCATCCCCGACAATGGCACCAAAAATGTCCACCTCCTACAATGATTCAACAACTAGGCCTTTACAACCGTGCTTTAGAGATTGGAAATCTAACTTGAATAGCCATTTCAATCATCATGAAGGTACATTTAACTTGTCAACCCAGGGACATGAACTTGAAATGGGTTAGCACAGTATGTGCACTAGGAACCTAAAGTAGCCATTTTCATTTTACAGCTAAAAAGGACACAATGCTGAAAGTAAATTTCTTAGGAAGAAATAACATGAATGCTAACCATCAATAAACAATTACACTAAGCTGAAATGCATGACAAAAATGAAAATCTGAGCAACAAACATGGCACTACTTTGTTTGCCTTGGCTGCAGGAACAGTCGGTGCCAGATTTTTAACTGATTACTAAACAACAAGTAATACTAAACTAAGGGACAAATTACTCACCAAGTGGGCCCACTTGGATAATTATCCTCTAAAAATAATGAGAACTTAGATGCTTGAACTCAGAGCTTTATTTTATTCACTATAAATCATGAGTACAAAGGAGTAATATATCTGTATTACTGAAAACTCAAGAATGCAAGTACAATATCAAATCACACAACCTTCAGAGAAGGAGCATCAGATATTTATTTATACTATCAACTAAACAAGGCAATAAACTCCATGAACTGGGAGGATGCCATTTAGGGAAAACATAGAAAGTGGAGCGGCGACAGTTACACGTGCATGGAATCTGGTTAGACATGCAGGTCCAAACATAAATTTAGCACATCAATAATTGTTGCATTTTCTCAACCAACATTAAAGTCCACTACAAGGTGGTTACATTCAGTTTGCATGAGGAATCTACTACTGTTGACCTCCTTTGACTTTTGAGCGATTCCTTTGCTGGACATTATGGTGCATGCCCAACTGGCTGTGTCTTCCTCAATTTAGCATCCTCAACTTATTTGCATGGAAATGTTAGTACGCACAATAACTGCATATCTGCAACCACCTTAAGGAAAATTCATTAGCCACATGCAAGATTAATATAGATAGTCCATATAACATGCAATTATTATTAAAGGTTTGCGGAAATAAGATTAAGCCCAATGTCTATAGTTTGAGGAAAATATCATAAAAGTATCAACACTTAATGTCAAAGTCCATGGTAACTTCAACAAATAAACCATGAATTCTACCCAAAACTAGACCATATTCTAGACTCATCACCTATCCTTGCAACCAACTTAGTGCAACACCAAGGTAGTTAGATGTTCATAATAATCCACATGCATCTTAAATTTTTAGCATATTCATATAGCATTACATGTTCTTCATCAATGTAAAAAAAATTACTCTTTCAAAGCAATAATACCTTAATACTTATTTTAGTATTCCATTCATTTAACAAACATATCAAAATCATGATTGCATTTACCATCCTATTTACCTGTGAAGGTAAAATTAAACCAGTAACAACAAGACGAGGTGTGACATACTCCCCCCTTGTGAATCATCATCCCCAATGATTTAAAACACTTTAACATATAGATAAAGTTATATAAAGGTTTTACTTACCATTTCCAATTCATGTAAGAATTATTAAATAATCGTCCCTCATAACACCACCACTTCTCACAATCTTGTCCTTCCTAGACCTTGCATTGAGTGACTCTTTGTTAATGCATAGGGGAAACTTTTGTGCTTGAAACATACTTTCTCTCTTAAGAGCTTATGCATTGTAATCACAATACCTCATATGTACATCCCAAGTACAATAATAATTGTATAACACATGACACCTATACTATTTAGTGACTGGAAAACACGTTCTCATTGGCTAATGAATTTATCCTTAGTGTAGTCCAAGTAGAAAATGAATGCCAGTGCATTGCGCAATACACTGTGGGTCCCATCCTTCCCTTTGGTATTTATATCTTTAGAAAACTCAAAAGTTGAGTCCATCCATCACTTACACATCCATTCTCCTTAATCATAAGAGTAATACTCTTGACTACTATTTGTAGACACATAAATTTTTTCATTAAGAGTGTCCTCTTATTCAAAATTTTCCAATCATTAAGTGGATCCAAATATTATATTATTATTATTCTTCATTATGTCATAATATCAATTTCCTTCTTTTTACCATAATTTTTATATATTTAATCCATTTAATAATATTATATAACTATTTTAAATACTCTCCATTACATCCTTCTTCTAACCTCTTTCACACCTGCTTTTATCACCTATTTATCCTATTGCATGTCTTCTATTCCACTCATCTCATTCATGTGGGATATACTTTGAAGTCAATCTTTTATCCCACATTCGTTTTGTAATTTGGATTCACCATGAGGATTCCTATTTAAGAATAGCCCCCTCTCATCTTTGATCCATCCATGATCTTTGCATTTTAATTTAGCACTCTTTGTTTTACACTCTTTTGATATCTATTTGCTTATAGTATAGTTGCATTAATCACTAGTATTTTGCATTTCTCTCATTTTGATTTCATTTGAATATCTCTCATATCCGTTAATCATAACCTCTTGTGTGTTCTTTTGAGAGCACCTATTTCTAAACACAAGATTGTGATTGTAGGAAAACAATGGAGTAAATCCTTGTTAGAATGCGTGTGTTTAGATTAGATATTTGTTTTTGCATGTGTATGTTTTGTTTCTTGCAGGTAACTTCTTTGGGGATGTTGGAAATCTGAATATTAATCCAATAAGATTTTAGACCCATTTTCCCTCTATCTACACTATCCATCCTGAGAATAAAATTGCTCTTGGACACCTATCAGTTCCAAACATACGATACTACTTCTTATTCCAAGCTTTGTATCAACAAAGTTTCTTCAATAATTTTGATCTCTTATTCCTTTTTGACAACCTCTCTAGTCTAAGGTTTACCCTATTTCTTAGCCTATTCTAGCCTAGTAGAGTTTTTAACCTTCCTTTCCATATAATGGATCAAACCTCAATGATAGAAGTTTATAAGTATTCTACAAATTGTTCAAGATTTGGTTTATCACTTTTTCCTATATGGCTATAATATTATATTGAGAATTCATTCAATTGAATGTCTCATAATATGATCATGGTTTATAAAACCTTATCATTATTTGCTTTTTCTCATTTGAGATAATCTTCTTAGGGACACTAAGCACTAATTCACACAATATATTATTTAGGACCAAAAATCCTATAAATCAAAATTTCCAACCAGCGTTGGTTACCTTGGTGATTCTGTCCACCATAATATTATATGAGTTCCATCGACATAGATAGATCAAACTATCTTGTGTTCCACCATTTCCCCTTTGGAATCTCAAGAGAGTATTCACGTCCTGTCGATGGTGACATCCTATCTTCATTTCCTAGAATACTTAGACAATAACTTGCTACATACCCTATAACATCTTACTCTATCTTTTTCCAAATTATAGTGGTTCCTCATCTGACAATTAATTTTATCATTTCAATGTCCTGAATATGACATCAATTCCCTCATTTCATTCCTTAATCTCCCAAAGTTTGGCTACCTAGGTTCTTTTACATCCCATATTAGTCTATTACAACTAAGTGAAAACCTATTTTGTGAACTCATGCCACATAAGTATAATGGTTGGGAATTTTGAGGAGATAAATATGCTTCATCTTAGGATATCCACAACTTGGATTTCTTTTGTCCTTTAATTATTTTCAAGATGTAATCCAAATTTTAGCTCAATCTATCTTTCCCGACGAGCATCGGTACTAATTTTGAGTAATAATCCTCATTCAATCATGCTGGTTCCTCAAAGATATTAAATTTAACTGCATACCTAATTACCAAGCATGGAAATTTCTTAAAAAACATGAGTTTTTTAGATCTTCCCTTTCCTATCCCATAGACAATGATCTTGCGATTCTATGATCAAGCATACTACTTATCCTTTTCTAAGGCATCACTAATAATTTAATTTGATCTTCCAATAAAAAATATCTAAAGTATTGAGTGATAACATTCCTTTCTCATTGGTCACAATCCTTGACCTTTCACTATCTTTTCCAATAATTTCAATACCTTATCCTTGTGGTCATGGAATATATGACCTTGGTTGACATCACGACTAACAAATAAGTCAAAAGTTCTTCAAAATCTAAAATACATTGATGATCTTCATTGAGTGGGGTACTTTATCTAAGTCAATCCCTTCTCTTTCTTCCCCCCTTAGTGTTTCCATGATATTTGATCAACTTAAAGTTGAATTCTTAGCAAACATTTGCTTTCCTGAATTGATTTATCATTCCTTGTTGTTGGATTTTTGATAGTTGATTTGACTATTTCTAGCCTTTCTTACCTTCCATGGTATGCCTTGAATATACTTATCCCAAAAATTGGATTCATAATGGATCTCTAATCTCATGGATTCAACAATTCAATCATCAATAAAGAGATCTAATGAATAGTCATAAACTTTACAAGCTAAGAAACACTCTAATATTCTAATTTCCTTTTAGAAAGTCAAATCATAAGTTGAATTTTGTTTACAAGTTGCTGAGTTCCTCTTGCACTTAACCCATGATGCAAGGCAGGGTGATAGAAGGCTCAACCAAACTAATTTCAACTAGTTACCAAGGTCACAATCACCAACTAGGGTATCTTCCTTTGTTAACCCACTGGTGCAGGAGCACCTACACCTTAGTGATAAATTTGAATGCTTGAAGGTTGTTAGGAAGTGTCAAGGGTAGATTAAGGTATTTTGAGTCTTTTCATGTTGAATAAGGTCTTTTAAGACCATCTCTTATGTAATAAGTTGATGTTTATGTCTTAGGTGTCAATTAGGGAAAATAATTGCAAGAGTGCAAATAAAATGTCAATCAAAGTTGTTAAAAGCAGATTAGGGAGTGATAAGGGGTTAAGTATTGAAAAATCAGTTAGAGACGTTGGGGGTAGGCTATTTTTTTTATTGAAAATGTATTTAAAGGCCTCTCCATGGCATTTGTAAGGTTGTTGATCATATTTTGGAAGCAATTTCATTAAGTTTCAATGTTCAAATCTGCATTTCTTTTTTTTCTAAAGTTTCTTTGTGCTGTACAGACCTGTATAGGTGTGACATGATCTGAAAGCTTCTATGGATGTAGGTATATGCATCTACTCTTATTTAAAGTTGATTTGAAGTCTTAACTCAAAATTTTGTAAGAGATATCTCCATTTCAGTGTGACTACCCTGTTTTGCTGAGTTAAGGGTTTTGAGGGAAACAACATAATGTTTTAACCAATCCACCTACTATTTAATCCTATTTCTTAGTGGATTGGATTGTATGATGTTAGCCTAGGTGTTTCAATTCTTTGGGAGTTAAGAGAGCGCAAAAATTTGGTGATGGTGTGAAGCCCTAGGGCTGGGTAGTGATATTTCACCATGAAAATGAGGAACCATGATAGGGTTTTGACAAATTGATGAAATAACTAGTCTTATGAAGGGTTGGTTAGTTTGCGCAGGTGATTTGGAAGGTGTTTGAAGCATTTTTTTGATTGGGTAAGCCCTGGAGGTGAGATTTCCTATAAACCCTATGCCTTTGCATGGTAAAGTGAGGGTTGTCTAGAACAACGTTATAAAGGGCTTAAATGGGAAAACTAATCTTGAAATCTGTGGTTTTGTGACATAATAAATGACTATCCAAGGTGATTGGATGAAGAACAGGTGAATATGTGGCACTCTCTTTGTAAAATAGGGCTAATTCACTAACCTAGGACAAAGGTATGTTATTGGTTCTCAAATTTGGTCCAAAAGAGTCAATGGAAGTTCTCATATATGTTGTGTAACTCTGAAAAGGGTATCCGGATCACTGATTAGTTTGTGAAGTGTTTTGGAAGTTTTGGTTGAAAAATCCCTTAAACCGGGCTACATATGCTACAAGGAAAAGCATAGTTAAAAGTTGAATTTTTGAGGAAATCATCTAATTTTTTTTGAGGTCTGGTTGATAACACTTTGATTCACATATTGAATGGTTTGTCACCCCTATACTGCATCACCCACCTATTGGCTAGTAGGTCAATAGAGACACTCATTCAACTATATCTTCCTCTGATGATCTTTTCACCACTGATGCACACACATTTAGGGGCCTATGATGTTGTATTACAACATATCAAACCCTTTCTTTAGGTTGTTTTGGACCTACACACCTAAAAATGACTTGCACTACTGCTCTTAGGCCTAATTAGGCCTCTTTTCCAAAGGAGGTCTATGATTTTCTTCTCCACCAACCTAAAAACCTTCATACACACATCCAACTAATCACCAAACTAACATTTTCATCATTAGTTTTGACAGTTCGCTTCAATTTCTTGTTGTCCTTCTCAAAAACCAGTAAATTCTTGCTTGACACTCAAACTTGTCAAGCTAGAGCACATGAAAAAATAACTTGTACAACATCACCCTGCCTAACAAACATGAAAATCCTAAAGCTAACCCCTAATATTCCCATTCCACCAATTTGCACAATTAACCTACGGTGAAATGGCCTAGAAAACCATTTTTCTTGTCAAACCCTAAGAAACCCTAGTCAAACAAGCAACTTTTAGAAAACTTGTTAAATCTCCAACAAATCTTGATGAAAATTCCTCTAAATGGAACCAAATGAAAGCTAATACACTACAAAAACTTTCCACACAATATTCATTCCATTATCTAAACGTACAGAATTGTACATAGTTGATATTTACAGAAAAACACAAAAAACACCAAAAATAGAGCAATTTTGTATAGAAAGTTCAAAATCTCCACAAGCCAAACTGCCTTGAATGTTTGAGAGGATTTTTAAACATTTTTGTACACCTTTCCAATGGCCAAAAACAAAATTTCAAAAGTCTGATTGTTTAACTTCCAACTACCATCCAAATTGGCATAAAAAATGCATTGAGCAACTTTGCAAAAATGCAACATTTATTGACAACTTTGACACCAAACTACTAAAACCACCTAATGACCCAAATTACATCATATTTTGGTCACATGACCTTATTACATCATGAATATGACTTGATTCAAGCCTAGACTCCTAGAAAATGCAAAACAAACCCAAGAAATGCATAGGTGCTCCTGCACCATTCAACTGAGGAAAAATTTCATCCTCTGGATGAAATAAGATCTTTGACAGATGTGCCATGCTGCTTTATGTCTTCTTCACTCATCCATTAGGCATCTTTAATGGGAAAACCTTTCCATTTGACCAAATACTCATTGTAGACCTTCTTTCTTGTTCTTTTAACCTCCCTTGTATCAACAATTCTTTCAAGCTTCATTGGATAGCTAGGAGGTAAATCCTTCACCCATTCTTCATCTTCAGCATCAACAGTACCTGCAACATCATCACCTACATTCACAACACCTTTGAATGGATACAAGTCAGCTACATTAAAAATAGGAGATATGGCAACTCCCTGAGGTAATTCAATTTCATAGGCATTTTGGCCAAATTTATGCACTATTCTGTAGGTACCTATCTTCTTCATCATTAACTTTGTGTATTTTCCCTTTGGAAGTCTCTCTTTTCTAAGATGAGTAAGTACTAGATCCCCAAATTTGTATTGCACATCCTTTCTCCTCAAATCTGCCTTTTCTTTATATTTTTCCACACTGTTCTTCAAGTTTTCTTTCACCTAATCATGAATGTCTTTCATTGCAATTGCAAAGTCTTCACTTGCTGCACTCTTCTTTTCCATGTCCCCCAGATCTCTAAGCTCATAAATACCTCTAGGATTCATCCCATAGACCACTTCAAAAGGGCTCTTCCCTATGATTTTGTTTATTGAGTCATTGTAAGCATACTCTGCTTGAGGAAGAACAACATCCCATGATTCACCATGTTCTTTAGTCAGACATCTCAATATATTACCAAGTGACCTGTTGAAAACCTCTGTTTGGCCATCCATTTCTGGATGGCATGTTGAGCTGAATTGCAACTTTGTGCCTAACTTTTTCCACAAGGTCCTCCAAAAATGATCTATAAACTTTGAGTCTCTATCAGAAACAATGGTTAAGGGAAGACCATGAATCCTAACAACTTATTTGAAAAACAACCCAACAATATGTGTTGCATCATTAGTGCTTCTACATGCAATAAAATGTGCCATTTTGTTGAATCTATCTACCACTACAAAAACACTATCATCCCCCCTTTGAGTTTTTGGCAGTCCTAAAACAAACTCCATACTAATAGACTCCCATGGACGGTTAGGGACTGGTAAAGGTTGATACAAACCAACATTTGAACTTGTTCCCTTTTCCCTTTGATAGATTCCACAACCTTCAACAAACCTTTTCACATCAACATCCATCTTAGGCCAGTAATAGAACCTTTTGACCTACTCCAATTTCTTATCAATTCCAAAGTGATCACTCAAACTCCCACTATGTTTCTCCTTCACCAAATTGGCTCTCATGGAGCACTTAGGTACACACAATTGGGCTCCATTGAACAACAACCCATTTTTCAAAACATAATTTGCATAATCACTATGAAAAGTACCCTGAAATTGATTACAAACTAAAAAATCTTCCTTGAAGTCATCATCATGTGCATACATACCTTTGAGTGAATCAATACTAATGCTTTGAAGCTGCACCTCCTACACCAACATTGTTCTTCTACTAAGATCATCAAAAACTTTGTTTGCTTGACCTTTTTTGTGCTTAATAGAGAAGGTATAGGCCTGCAAGTACTCCATCCATTTCAAATGCCTATGACTTAACTTTTCTTGGCTATTCAGCTAGCTCAATGCATGGTTGTCAGTGAATACCATAAAATCCTTTGGAAATAAGTAATGTCTCCATTTTTTAAGAGACTGAACCATAACATAGAGTTCAAGGTCATAAGAAGAGTACCTTCTCTTGGAATCATTTAGTTTTTCACTGAAAAAGGCCACTGGTTTTCCATCCTGACTCAAAATTGCCCCTATATCTAATCCGTTTGCATCACATTCCACTATAAATACCTTGTCAAAATCAGGGAGAGTAAGAATTGGCATTTGTGCCACTCTTGATTTCAGATATTCAAAGTTTCTATCTACATCTGCAGTCCAAACAAACTTATTCCTTTTCACCCCCTTGAAAGTATCAATCATTGGTGCAACTATATGACTAAATTTCTTTATAAATCTTCTATAGAAGATGGCTAGTCCATGAAAAATTCTAACTTCTCCCACTGTGGTAGGTGTAGGCCAGTTAAGTATGGCCTCAAATTTTGTAGGATCCATCCTCAAAGTCCCCTCTGATATCACAAAACCAAGATAGATTAGTTATCTTTTCATAAACACATTTTTTAGGTTGATCATTAACTTCTCTTCATTGAGCTTGTTCAAGACCTTGTCAAGGTGATCCAAGTGGTCTTATTTTTTCTTACTGTACACAATTATGTCATCTAGATAAACTACCACAAATCTTCCTATGAAGCTCTTCAACACCTCATTCATAAGTCTCATGAAGGTACTAGGAGAATTTGACATTCCAAATGGCATCGCAAGCCATTCATACAAGCCTTAATTAGTTTTAAAAGCTATCTTCCACTCATCACCTTCCCTAATTCTTATCTGATGATAACCACTCTTTAAATATATCTTAGAAAATTATCTATCACCAGCTAAGCTATCCATCAAGTCCTCCATTCTAGGGATAGGAAATCTATACCTTATGGTGATTTTGTTTATTGCTCTTGAATCAGTGTTGTTTATTGCTCTTGAATTAGTGCATAATCTCCAATCTCCATCCTTCTTTGGAGCCAATACTGTTGGTACATCACAGGGACTTAATCTTTCTCTGATTAGACCTTGGTCTAGCAGCTCTTGGATTTGTTTTCTTATCTCCTCATTTTGTTGAGGGGTCATTTTATATGCTACCTTGTTTGGTAGACTTGCACTCGGTATCAAATCAATGTGGTGACTTACTTCTCTGATTGGTGGTAAAGCATTTGAAAGCTCCTTTGTCCCAATATGCTCATATTTATCAAGCAAGACCTGCACCTCACTAGGAACCTCAATTTGATCTGTTGCTCCATTAGAAATAGGCTTCACTAAAATGGAAAAACCAACCTCTTCTTTCTCCAAATCCTTCAAGAACACCTTCTCCTTCACAATCATCACACTAGGACCTTCATGAATTGTCCTATCATCTTTTTGCATAGGTTCTAAGGTGATTGACACAACATCATTGACAATTGTGTATTCTTTCTTGTAACCATCATGTTGAGCTTTCCGGTCATATCGCCAAGGCTTACCAAGGAGTAGGTGGCACACATCCATGGGAACAATGCCACAAATAATTTTATCTTTATAAGGTCCAATGGAGAACTCTACCCAAGCCTGCTCATTCACAAGCACCTACTTCCCCTTGTTAAGCCATGAAATCTTGTATGGATTAGGGTGAGGTATCCTTTTCATCTCAAGTTTCTCTACCATTTCCAAAGACACAATGTTATCCATTGAACCAGAATCAATGATGACTTTACCTACCTTCCCTTGGGACTTACATGTTATCCGAAATAGAGCTTTCCTTTGAGGGGGTTCCTTGGTGGTTGGAACTTTAATTAGTGTTCTCCTAATCATCAAAGCCTCTCCTACTTTTGCTGTGGCACAGAGAGATGGCGAGTTCACACTTTCTTCATCCTCTTCATGAACAAGTTGAGTTCTTTCTCCACTTTGAGAACTTGTACCCTATTTTTCTAGGCACTTCCAAGAAGGATTTCCATACTAATTACAATTGTAACACCTTCTAGAGAAGGCACTAGAACCCCTTTCTTGTCCATTAAATCTGCCCCTACCTCCTGACCTTCTACCTTTGAAAGTTCCTCTTGTTTCTCCACTAGATTCTTGTGTTGTGCTTTGTTAATTTGGTCCTCTTTGAGAACCTCTTCCACCAGGGTTACCTCTTCCCTTGAAACTCTTTCCTCTGCCCCTAGATTTATTTTCCAACCTTCTCTTGATCTTATCTTCAGCCTTGATGGCTATTTGAAAACATTCCTCCATGGTCCTAGGAGTGGCAAGGATGATTTCATCTTTTATTGTAGACCTCAAGCCATTCAGGTATCTAGCCACCTTTTATTTTTCATTTTCAATATGGCCTGATATTATTCTAAGTTCATGAAATTATTTAGTGTATGTAGCCACATCCAACTCTTTTTTCTTCAAATTTTGCAGTCTCCTAGACACTTTTATTTCATAATCAATAGGTAAGAATTATCTCTTTACCTTTGCCACCATCTTGTCCCAAGAATTGATCTTGGACTTTCCCATCTTTGTCCTTTTCTCTTGAGTGTAATTCCACCATGTGAGCACTGGTCCCTTCAACTTAGTTTTGGAAAACTTGACCTTCTTATCTTCAACTATCTGTTTGAACTCAAAGTAGTTATCTAAGGAATCTATCTTGCCACCATACATAGGTAGCTCCATCTTGAATTATTGTGTCTCACCCTTCACAACCTTGAGCACTCATGAAGAAATTTCCTCTCTTTTGGATCCTTCTGGGGTGTTCTCCTCTTCACCCTCTTCCACATTTTTAGAGTCACTCTCCTCTGCAAGAATCTTATCTCTTCTATCTCTATTCTCTAGTTCTTCCATCCTAGCTGCCATGGTTTCCCGACTCTCTCTTAGGGCTCTTAAATCCCTAGCAAAGACTGAATTTCCTTTTGGAGGAATCTTCACTACTTTGCCTTAGAATCTTTCAACTTTCCTTCTTCCAAATCCAAAATATTTTACAATTGATCTTGATCCTAAGCTCTAATAGAACCTGATGCAAGGTAGGGTGATATAAGGCTCAACCAAATTGATTTCAACTGGTTACCAAGGTCACAATCGCCAACTAGGGTATCTTCCTTTGTTAACCCACCTATTGGCTAGTAGGTCAATAACACACTTATTCAACTATATCTTCCTTTGAAAATGTTTTAACCACTGTTGCACACACATTTAGGGACCCATGATGCTGTATTCCAAAATATCAAACCCTTGCTTTGGGTTGTTTTGGACCAACACACCTAAAACTGACTTGCAACGCTGCTCCTAGGCCTAATTAGGCCTCTTTTCCAAAGGAGGTCTATGATTTTATTCTCCACCAACCTAAAAACCTTCACACACATCCAACCAGTCCCCAAAATGACATTTTCATCATTAGTTTTGATAGTTCACTTCAATTTCTTGCTATCCTTATCAAAAACCAATAAATTCTTGCTTGAATCTCAAACTTGTCAAGCTAGGGCATGTGCAAAAACAACTTGGACAACATCACCCTGCTTAAAAAACATGAAAATCCTAAAGCTAAACCCTAATAGGCCCATTACACCATTTTTCACAATTAACCTATTATGGAATGGCCTAGAAAACCATTTTTCTTATCAAACCCTAAGAAACCCTAGTCAAACAAGCAACTTTTAGAAAACTTGTTAAATATCCAACAAATCTTGATTAAACTCCCTCTAAATGGAACCAAATGAAATATAATACACTAAAAAAATTTTCCACACAAGTTTCATTCCATTATCTGAATGTACAAAATCGTACAAAGTTGATATTTGCAGAAAAACACAGAAAAACACCAAAAACAGAGCAATTTTTAATTGAAAGTTCAAAATCACCACAAGCCAAATTGCCTCGAATGTTTGAGAGGATTTTTAAACATGTTTGCACACCTTTCCAATGACCAACAATTTTTTTTCAAAATTATGACCATTTAACTTCCAACTACCATCCAAATTGGCATAAAAATGCATCAAGCAACTTTGCAAAAATGCAACATTTATTGACAACTTTGACACCAAACTCCTAAAACCACCTAATGACCCAAATGACATCATATTTTGGTCACATGAACTTATTACATCATGAAGATGACTTGATTCAAGCCTAGACTCCTAGAAAATGCAAAACAAACCCAAGAAATGCATAGGTGCTCCTGCACCAACCCATTCAGTGCTCCATCTGAGCCCTTAGTCCAAATTAGCTGGATTTTCTTTACAAGTTTCCAACTTACAATCACCTTTGAAAGTGACTTTTTTGGCACTCCAAACTTTCATTGTAATTTTATAGATCTTACCTTGACATAGATGGATCATTTGAATAAACTCAAGTTATTCAAGAAATTCATTCCATAATTTTGGTTACAAGATACATACATACCTCTTTTGAACTTCATCTTTGACCATATGATCTGGTCTTGATTTTGCTGCAATGGTGAATACATTGCAAGATCTTATCCTTGCACAAAAATTATATTTTTGTCAAGATTTACTGGCGCAAACATCCATCCTTCATTGACTATCTCCTTGAGGAGAAGCATCACTCAATGCCAATAATGTAACTCAAATCAAATGTGGTCTCTCGCACATATGCCACATGAACATGATGCCCTACCCTTTGCAAAGTGATTGGGTTAAAACTCATAACAATAACCTAAATCTGAGCTTAGAATGTTGTGTCCTACAAACTAGAACCTAATCATACGGTCGTTTCCCCTACGAGTATGAAAATCCCATAACTAGAATGCATAAAAGGAACAAGTGAACTGAATAGTGTAACCAGTGGAAACTTACACTACTTTGTGCCAAAGTATTCTCATCTATTACTTCGAGTGATGGCCCTACAGTCTTCCTATTCAAATACATCTTCTGATATATCAACTTGGAAACTTTATGATTGTTCATACTTACTATTTCTGAGGTAATTTTCTTCCATAGGTAATCCCTAACCTCAGAAATAACCTATTCCCCTTTTCCCAAAACACAATGGTATTTCTACCAATAAATCCCAAGCATAAGTTACCCCCCCTTCAATGAATATTCCAATCCCATGTATAACATATGAGCTTTTCTAGTCTATAAATTAACTTTGCATAAACAAGCTATTCTGTTCAAAAGGAAACCTACTCCCAAGTACAACTTTATAATATAAAGTATAGGTACTTAAGGTTCATCTAAGCATAGATTAAATATTCATAAATGTTTAATAAAAAAAGGTGTGGGGTTTACCACCATGGATGAACAAGATGATAAACCACTAAATATTTTCCTTATTAAAAGACTCAATTATGAATGAAAAAAGATGCCAATAACAATAAAAAATGATACCTAACTGTTATAGCAACTATGAGGGAAGTTTTTAGAGCATAAAAAGCTATGTACGTTGTCAAAAACTTGTTTTTAGGCTACAAAGGACTCATTCGCCTTCAATGACGAATGGGTCCCTATTAGGGTTTTTAAAATTAAGATCAGGGTCATGTTCCTTGCTATCTGCACTCTCAAAATCCCATTTATCAACTTCTAGAAGTCTGTAGATATTTTTGTAGCTTCAAATCTTTGGTTTTGCACTTTAGATGACAACTTTTACAACTTTGACAACTTTAACAATTTTGCTCCAAACTTGCTCCACTTGATCTTCAACCTATAAATCGGAAAACACACATTTAAGGGAAGAAAAAATTGTTGTTTTTTAGTGAATGGGGGTTTTCCTTGGTCAATCCCCTTGTAGGTAATTAAACCAAATGATGAAATAAAGGAATTGAAGCATGAAGCATGAAATGTGTAATTGATATCACCTTGGATGATGTCTTGCAATGAAAATCTGCAATCTAACATGCAGTGGCCATGAATAATGTAGAAATTGGATCCTTGAATATGATGTGAACAATGCTTTCAAGTATATCTT
Source organism: Sequoia sempervirens (assembly GCA_007258455.2). Taxonomy (NCBI): domain Eukaryota; kingdom Viridiplantae; phylum Streptophyta; class Pinopsida; order Cupressales; family Cupressaceae; genus Sequoia; species Sequoia sempervirens. The sequence goes on from VDFB02105785.1 coordinate 327,286,671, forward strand.
CAATGCTACATCCACTTCTTTAGCTCAACGACATGCATGAATGCATTAAACCCGTGTCATGATGAAATGATCCTGAATTGCTGCAATAGAATCTTGAAATATGCCTTGAAATATATTATGAATACTCTTGTGATGCTCTAATTATTGCAAACTTGAATGCTTGGAGACTTAGAATGAATTACTAAGAGAAACAATGTGAATTAACCCCTTATTTATACTAAATTAGGAGATTAATCCAAAAATTCAAACAATTAAGGTTGACACAAAATTTGGAAGTAAAATTTATTAAATTCCCACCATAATTAAATTTGAAAAGGGGTCCTCATTAAGGGATGACCCATTTGCCACCTAGGGTGAATGGGTCCTAGCTTAGTTTTCCAAGAACTAACCTAGGTGGATGGAAAGAGCATTAAAAACTCATTTAGAATCAACTGATAAAGGAGGGTCCTATCAAGGGAGGACCCATTTTCCACCTAGGGATAATGGGTCCTAGCACCACTTTCTAGGACCTAATTTTTGCACAATTAAATGTTATACTATTTAAATCATGGGTGTTAGGATAGATCTTCGGGAGGTGTCATAAATAAGGTTTAAATTTGAATTAAAGGGGGTTAATTAACTCCAATTACCCACAATTTTATTAAGACCACCCTAGATAAATGTGAAAGTGCTTTACAACACTTTACAACACCTAAATAAGGTACAAATTTAAATATATTTTATTAAGAAGGGGCCCATTAAGCTTAATTAAGTAAATAAATCCTAGAAAAGTGTGAGTGTGTTACAACACTTCACAACACCTTTGCAAAGGACCAATTAAGGAATATTTTAATTAAATAAAGGGCCTAGAATGATGTGAATGTGTACAAGACATTACAACACTACTCCAAGACACAATTAATTCAGTTTTAATGCCAATTATCAAACCAAGTAAGGAAAAAAGGATACTTTTTCCATTACTATAATAAATAACTGGCTCCATTTAGTAAGATATCACATTAAGAAGTGGTTCTCATCAAGAGTATAGCCACATCAAAGAATGGCCTCAATCAAAGAATAATCATATCAATGGATGATTCCATTCGAGAGTGTAATCTCCTTAGTAAAAGTATTTATTCAAAAGAGTAGAATCTTGTCAACAATATGTCTTCATATCAATAGTGTAAAGAAACTAACCAAGTATAAACTCTAACTCAATAGGTAATTCCCACCTATGTCTCCAAACATATAGTATCTCATAAACTCAGGTGATCTACTTAACCCCATAAGTGAGTCTCAACCTTATTATACGATAATCCAGGATATAACCTATAATTAGCAATCACTTTGATTATGTAGGTTAATCTAAACCTAAGTATTTTAAACAAATCTCAACTACATAATCCATCCAAGTAGGTTATTCTCAACCTATTGGTTCCAATGGGTAATCAAGTACATACTCCAACCTAATGGTTAATTCTTAACCTAGGGTTTCAATCATTAATCAGATATACTTCTAGACCTACATAGGTTACTCTCAACCTAGGGTTTCATTCAATAGTCAAGTAATGATCAAGTGATCATTCAAGTATAGATTATTGATGTGGTTTGTATGACATCACATCCTAACATATCTTTCATACCATCACTGTTGATGTGTTGCTAAACCTTATTATTCCTAAGGTTTCCTAGCATAATAAGCTAACAGTGTCAAGTCACTTCATGATATTGGTGCATTTCAAATTATACATGTAGTCTAGACTATCTATGCATAAAAACATTGCTATAATCCCCATATAGGGTATCTAAAAGTAATCACCTGATAAATAGGTTTCTCAAGCATGTATCAAATGGGATTATGTGAGTAACTATGTATCAAATAACTTCTCAAGCTATTCATGTTTATCAATCCTAGTATGTAATACTGATGATAACATTCTCTCCGTAATATGGAGTATATAATGCCACTCATAAGGAAATCATAGCTACATGATTCTTTTCCTTCCATAAAGAAAATAGATCATTTATCTATTCAAGCAATCTAATGCAATTCCCAAGAAAACAATCAAGACATTCAATCTTTCATGAAAACAAGTAAACATTAAGAGGATAGAATCCCATGAATGTTTACGCTATATTCTAGTTGACCTAATTGGTTCTCTACTTCGTTCCTTCCCCAAGATAGCTTGCCAAGCTTCTCCTCAAAACACTTAAAACCACTCAATGCAATACCTCACAATATCCTCTTTCTCAAGGCTCACAAAATAACTCAATGCTCCCACAATATATAACTCTATGCTCTCAGAATAATAGTAACATAATGAAACTACAGAATTGTGTGTCCCAAATGAGAGAGTTGGCTCATCTATTTATACAAAATATTGAGGCTTTGATGCCTAAGGTAAAGGTAAACCAGTCAAAACCTCTCAAGAATATAAGTCAACTCATCTCATACAAATAAAGGTGGTAGAATTGTTAGTTAATATTTAGCCAAAAGTACAACAAATCAACCTCCTTTGCTTGACAACAATACTTGACTAAATCAAATATGCACATGTTCATCATGTAAGAATAAAATTGCAAATAGGAAATACTTCTACATGAAACAAAGTATTCAATATATGACATGTTTCAACATCTTTCCCTATTCTTATGCACATGGGTTATCCAAGGAAATAGTCAATATTCACCAGGAAACACATATTGCAGTCGACATGGTCTTGGACTGATAATTGACACATTATGCATGGATCAACTCCATTATTGATAGTGATGTTTAGTGCTTGACCCAACATGTTACATTTGTTAAGTCTTTGACTTGTTCTCTAAAACCTACGTATGATTCCAAACCAATCATCTATTTTAAAGGTAGTGCTTACATCTATTTCCTTAATTTTCCATGCCTTCACTCCTTAACTCATGTGCTTTACAAGTTTCATAATATAACTTCATGCTTTATTCATTAGCTTTATACTATGTATAACTTCAATGCCTTATATCAAAGAAAATATACGTGGTTAATATGCTTCACATACTATCAACTTGAGCACTATCATATAGTGCGCCATATTCTCATTTATCGACCAAAGCATATACTTATATGAATCGGCCTTTATTTTTTGCATGGTACATGTATATATCAGACTCTAATAATTTGCATAATATATACATACAAATATACCTCAAATATGTCCTATATATATAAATATGTATATATCTATCTTCATAAATATACATGTACATATATATATACTGATGAATAGCTTTAATGCTATATATATGTGTGTGTGTATATGTATATATTCTAATATATATCTATCTATATTCCATGTCAATTATAAAACTATACATTTGATATTCAAATGAATAAGTCAAGATTAACATTTCATATATAACATCGTTTGTATATATATACATATATATACCTCTATGTACATGTATATGTACGTATACATATATTGATATGTCCGTATGGACATTTCCATTTGTCACATATACATATATATTGACACATGTTTACATATGTATATATGTATATATCCTATATATATACATTCAATTACACATCAAGCACACATACAATTACTATCTTTTTGATAAGTAATATACGTGTGATGTATATATACATATATACATACATGTCACATTGTCCTTTTAATAACACCATGCTCATAAGAAACCCATTCATAACCATGCATAGGTATGTATACCTATGTACTCTCATGTACGTGTTCCTTCATGCATATGGTTTATAATTTGACATGCATATGCATACATATATATACACTCAACATATGTTCACCTCATCAATCAAGCATAGTAACATAAAGAAGAATCCATAAACTCCAAACACATAAACATCATCCAAGAATGCACTAAAAAATAATCAAGATACTTACTAATGCAACCACATCATACTAAAGGATGAACTGCCAATTCCTAAAATTATGAAAAGAATCAACCATTCTACTGTGAGTGTGTATAAGCTCAGTTAGGTTTCATTAGGGGTTACCTAACCAATCACTTCTCCTGAGTGATACTTCCCCTCCCTTTCAGAGGATTGAACCTGTCCTTGTAACCGACTTAGTACAACACCAAGGTAGTTAGACGTTCATAATAATCCACACGCATCTTAAAAATTTAGCATATTCATATAGCAATAAATTTTCTTCATCAATGTAAACATAATTACTATTCCAAAGCAATAATACCTTAATACCTATTTTAGTATTCCATTCATTTAACTAACATATCAAAATCATGATTGCATTTACCATCCTATTTATCCATGAAGGTAAAAGTAAATCAGAAACAAGATGGGGTGTGATAGCTTCAAACAACACACTTTTGGAACCTGAGTCAAATCAGGTACACAAAACTACCTCAAGTCCCTAGCCACCTTTTCCTAAGTACTTAGCCATTCAAGAGCATCACAGATAGGCTGAGATAGACCTCTTGGGTCAATCAAAAGATGTGTGCATCAAGATTCCACTTATCCAAGCTATCAAATACATCCCTATTTATACTAAAACTATGAGGGACCTATGTCTTAAGAAACTAGGAAGGAAAAATAAGGATCCTTAGATAGTTCATGTCCTTGGAAACTTTGTAGATATTATGCTAGGGAACATAACTATCCCTAAGTATACAAACCCTGGTAGTCTAGTAGTGGAAGTTAAGATCAATGAGACCCCTCATTAAAAACACTTTGATAGAATTGGGGGCAGCAATGAATGTTATGACTAAAGTAATAATGCAGTTGCTTCAGTTAGCCAACCTTAGACCCACAAAAACTATTCTATAGCTAGTTGATAGGTCAACAGTCAAGGTTGAAGGAATCATTGAAGACTTAGTTATTGCATTAGATTCCTAGGAATATCGTACTGATTTTATAGTTTTACAACCAAAATTTAATCTTGCAAGCTACCCACTCATCCTATGCAGACCCTAGTTTGCTACAGTTGATGCATTTATAGGTTTTAGGTCTTGCAATATGATAATATCCAATGGGACAGTAACCAAAAAATTGGTACTCTATCCTCCAACCCAACATTATACTAATCTGGAGCAAACTATCTAGCCCACTTTAGATGATGAAGAAAACTATTCTCTACAAATGTTGATGACCATATAATGCAACACTTTATTGGATGATCAAGATGAAGATAAGATCATTGCTCACATAAACTAGAATGACTGCGGTAGGATCTCGTAGCAACAAGACTGCCTCACATGCTCACAAGACCCCTTGCAAAGTATTACACCCACCAATTCCTCAAAAGAAATATCTCAGATATTTCATTCCTTACTACCACAACAATGTGTACCAATCATTCCAATCCTTGACCTCTCATTTGTGCAAGAATCATCTAAGGAATTAGAATTAATGCTAGGAAAAATGCTAAACATAAACAATGCCTTGACTGATGAACAACAAAATTCCTTGCACACAATGTTGTAGGAACACTCAACATCATATGCATGGGATTACCATGATATGAAAGGCATAGATCCTGACTTATGTATGCACAAGATTTATATCAATGATTGTTATAGACCCATTTAGCAGCCTCAGAGATGTATGAACCTTGTGTTGAGAGACAATCAAAGCTAAACTTTAAAAGATTTTTGATGCAAGTTTTATCTATCCCATATCTAATAGTGAATAGGTATCACCTTTGGTAATTGTTCCTAAGAAAGGTGGAAAATGGAGAGTTTGTGTAGATTACTGTGACAGATTTTGGGAACCTAAGGATGCTTGCTCTTACACTTCTAGGGTTTTTCACCTAAAAGGAGAGAGATCTAGGTCCCAAAATGCTTATGTAACACTCAAATTAGGATGTATGCTATATGATATGATGTAAATGAACTTAACTAAATGCAATTGATTGATTAGAATGAACTAAAATGAATGCAAAAGTGCAAAATTTTAAGCTATGTTTGAAAACACATTATGATATGCAAATAACTATGAAAATGAAGAAATAATACAAAACATAAGGTACAGGGGTAAATCTAAGTGCACCTGGATGAAATATGAGTTGTCTAGAATGTTTGGAATGCTGATGAATTTTAGTAGTTTTTCACAATGGGACTCATTCGCCAAGGGTGGTGAATTAGTCCTACTGATGAAAAAGTGTCAGGAACTGATTTCTGACAGTCGGGATCCGAGATCTGACAAAATACAGATTTTTAGGTCTCAGGTGGTGAATTATTCCACTCCTAGATTTCTGGAAAATCAGACAACTCTGCAACACCAGATTTGGGAATGTCTGAATATTATGTTGCTGAAGTCAGTTCTCCAGGAAATAGACAGAAAACACTCAAAAAGCTTGAAATAATGATATGTTGACTTGAAGAGCCTAGTTGACTTGATTTCCACTTTTCAACACCTTTAAACCTGTCAAATCTGCAAAACAAAGGCTGCAAAGACACATGTAAAGGGGAAAAATGTTGGAGGGTTAGAAAATAGGGGTTTTCCTTGGTCAAACCCCGCTTTGGTAATCAAACCCAATAGAAATAAATGATATGCAAAGGAAATGTAAACTAACAACATGCAAATGCTATTAACTCACCAAATCCTTGATCTTGTAAGTCTAAAGTAATGTCAATGGCTGCTTCAAAGTACTTGAAAAGTGCTTGAATTGTTGATGTAAAATGCTTGATTGTAGGAGATTATTGGAGGATTGCTTGAATGACTTAGGAGATGTAAAATGAGGTTAAAAACACTTATTTATACAATTCTTGTGCCTTACTATCCATTCATACCTCATCATAGGCTGACATCAAGTGACTTTTAATAAAATACCGAAAGGAAATTTGAAATATTTTGAATTTGGGGCCAAGGGGGACTCATTCACCTCCCATGGCGAATGGGTCCCAGTTAGGACCTAAAAACAAGTGTTGGAAATAATTTTGTGTTTAATGTTGTTTGTCGGGATAACATGTAAAGATACATTTAATTATGCATATGAGGGCATAAAGAGACAAAATAAAGCATGAGAAAGGTGTAAATAAGGAGATGTACCTAGATAAGCATGAAGGCTTGTTACAAGACTTTACAACACTTTGATATAAGACTTGTTGATGAGTAAAAAGGAAATTTTTAGGTGAAATGTATTAAATAGAGTCTAGAAGAATGTGGAAATGTCTTACAACACTTCACAACACCTTCACAAGATGTCATTCTTTGAGTTTTAGTACCTAAATAAGCATGTTCAAGCCATGATACAACATAAAATCAAAGCAACATAGTTTCAACACCACGAAGCAAAACCTAAAAGGCCATGAAAATGACAAAGGATCATTTTTCTATGACACATTCAGCCCCCACTTTAGTGAGAGGATGAATTTTCTTCCTCAAACTAAAGTAGCCATGAACATCGAGGAGAGGGTTCGAATGCACTTACGTTAGTAAGATGGAATGCAACAATCAAGAGGGATGATCAAGTCCCCAGGATAAAGATCCCATGGAAAACTAGACATAAGGATAAAGGAACACACAAGTGTTGAAATGAATTGAATGAAGCTTTGATCATCAATCCAACTAGTTGTGAAAAGAGATCTAGGCTGATTGTTTTGAAAAAGAGAATGTGCACTCACCTTGGGGCCACAAAACTAGTTGTCTACGTGGTGAGAAGGCCCAACAATATACTCACTCTGGGGCCATGGAACTAGTTGTCCGCGGGGTGAGAAAGCCCAAAAAGTAAGATACATATGCTAGTTGGTATGCACTCACAAACACAAAAGTGGCTATGGGGAAAAGTCATGCCACTAGTTGGGCTTCCCGCTCAACCATGCCAAAGTTATACCGCTTGATAACTTTAACAAGGCACCACAAAGCCAAATGAAATGTAAATGTAAATTTAATTTTCATGTGACAAGCAAAATAGGATGGCACCACAGGCATGCAAGTTGTGTTATGCAAGGTGGCCAAACAAATAAGACAACTCCACAGGCATGCAAGTTGTGTTATGCAAGGTGGCTGAATGAGGATGCAATAATGTTAAAGATTGTTCAAAGGAGTTTTGTTTAGTTTATGCAAGGTCAGTCACTTAGGGAACATTGTGTCTAATGTCTCCAAGAGAGGACCAATCAAAGAATAGTATATTCACAACTTAGGGGATGCAGTGCATCACATCAAACCACAAAGAGGAATGTAATATGCTTAGAAAGATCACACTTATGAAGGACATCACACCTAATGTCATCCACAAAGTGAGAAACACATCACATAAACGACAAGGCTACACTAAGAAGCATGAATGCACAATGAAATAATAGTAATGTATGCCCCCCACTTTAAAGGAATTGCTACACATCATTATGTGAGAAATTACTTGAAAGTAGAGAAGAAAAGAAGAGGCAAAAATAAAACAAGACAGGAGAGCCAACCTAGAAAGCTCTATGCCAAGTCATACGTTTCAAAGGTAGGCTACGTCATGTCAAGGAAAATTAAAGAAAAAGAAAGGGATGAAGTTCCCCCCCAAAAAATAAAGTACAAAAAACACATAAGGGATCTATGGATTTGGGGTTAGTATGCTCGTTGCTGCAATGTTTTTATGAAAGAGCACAAAACTGTCATCATTCCCCAAATACACATAGAACTAGAACAATGACACAAAGAGAGAAAAAACAAAAGAAAAATGAAGTCCGTTTTGGGTCAACATGGAACAGGCATTGCGGTCTCAATACTTTACATCGTCCCCAAAAGGAAAACACAAGCGAAAAGAAAATGAAAATAAAAATGAAAAAGATTTTGGGTCAGCATGAAGGAGACATTTTGGTCTCAATGCCTTGCGTCATCCCCAAAAGGAAAACACAAGAAAAGATAAGAGAAAAAGGAATAAAGGACCATTTGGGTCAACATGGAAGATACATAGGGCATCTCTACGCTTTGCGTCATCCCCAAAAGGAAAACACAAAACAAAAATGAAAGGACAAGGACCATTTGGGTCAACATAGAAGAGACATAGGGTGTCTCTACGCTTTGCGTCATCCCCAAAAGGAAAACACAAAACAAAAATGAAAGGACAAGGACCATTTGGGTCAACATGGAAGCAACATAGGGTGTCTCTATGCTTTGCGTCATCCAGAAAAGGAAAACACAAAACAAAGCACGATAAATAGAAGAATAAAGGTACAAATAGAAGTGTACAAGGAGAGGAAATGTTAAACACATGGTATGGGGGAACATGATACGCACACGGAAAGAAAAAGAAAATAAAGGACAAGTAATGCAAATGTAAGTCAACCATTAACTAAGTTATTAGCTTCTCAGTCTTGGATGAACAAGCGGAAAAAGGAATAACAAGGTTAAGAGACAAAAACAAATGCATTACAAGGACAAGACTAACAAAGGCTTTCCCCCCACAAAGTGGAGAGGCAAGAATGAGCTGAGAGAGGTGATGGGAAAGGGTCATGCAATAGTGAGAATAGGAAACTCTACAACTATAGCATGACAGAGGGGTTTAGATTGGTTTAAGGTATGATGGGGAAACAGTTGGTATTAGTGAAGTGATACTTATTCAGTATTTCTTTCAATGTTTGACATTCTTCAGTTCGATGTCCAAGGATACAATGATATTTGCAATATGGTATATGAGAATTGTTAGAACGAATGACCAACCTATTTGAAGGTGGTAAGAGTATAAGACCTTTATTTAAAAGAATTTGAAGTCTCCTTTCACATTCAGGTGGAGGATGTGTAGGAAACTTTATCTTCTTCAATTTGTATGGTCGTTTGCATATACTAGGTTCTCCTTTTTCATGAATAGGAGGAAGGGGACCCATAGGGATCCTAACATCCTTGTCATTAGAAGGAGAGAATGGTTGTTCACGGGGAAGGAGAATGATCAAGTTAGGAGGAGGAGTCACGACCACTGTACTAGCATCTCAAATTCTCTTAGGTTGTAGAGGATGTCTATCAGGATGAGAAGGATCTTGATATCCTAGTTCTGTTGTATATGCTTCAGTTGATTGTTGTTCAAGAAGTTGATGGATGTCATGTTCATGTTTTATGTCACAACCTTGTTTACTTAATATAGTGAATCCTTTACCATATGTTTCTTCAAGGTCGATAGGAATGTTTGTGACTTTGTGCTCATAGAATGGTTGGGATTGTGGTGGTTGAGAGGAACTAGGTCCACTTGAGGGAGGAACCTTAGGTCCTATGTTGATTTTAGGATGTAAATATACAAAGTTATCGGCTGGTGTAATTGTAGGAAGTTCTTGTGATCTCATAGAGGGATAAAAGGTTGCATTTGCTTCTAGGTTGTCAAGGAAATCATTGTAGAACTTATTCATGCTAACATCATCTTCTCCAATGATGTTGACATCATGAGGAGGACAATCATGAGGAGTTAAAGGAGCATGAAGTTGTTCAAGGTCATTAAGGTCACCACAAAAGGTACAGTTGGACATTTCTACCAATGATTTTAGGAAATTCCAAAACTTATTGAAAGAAAATTCCATGATGCCAATAAAGTAAGAAGCAATAAATGAGGAAAAACAAAGATTTTGGAACTAAAACATAATGCAAGAACAAAAAAGCATAATGCAAAAAAATGCCAAAGAGATTACAAAAATGCTGTTTTAGAAATGCAGAGGGACTAATTCGCCCTAGGTGGCAAATGAGTCCTAGGATGCAATTTTTTTTTTCAAATTTTTTGAATGATTCTAAATGCAACACAAAATGTAATCAAGTATGCATAATGCAGATTTTTTCAGTTTTTCAATGAAATTGAATGCAAAATTGAAAACTAAATGAATGTTTCACTAATGCAAAATGAAAGGTCCTAGGATGCAATAACAAATCAATGGACTAATTGAATGCTAATTCAATGGAAAACTAGGATGCAAGATTGGAATACAATTAGAAGTTTGAAAATGTTTAAAAGTCGGGTTCACCAAAATGTGACATAGATTTTGGGAACCTAAGGATGCTTGCTCTTACACTTCTAGGGTTTTTCACTTAAAAGCAGAGAGATCTAGGTCCCAAAATGCTTATGTAACACTCAAATTAGGATGTATGCTATATGATATGATGTAAATGAACTTAACTAAATGCAATTGACTGATTAGAATGAACTAAAATGAATGGAAAAGTGCAATTTAAGCTATGTTTGAAAACACCTTGTGATACGCAAATAACTATGAAAATGAAGAAATAATGCAAAACAGAAGGTACAGGGGTAAATCTGAGTGCACTTGGATGAAATATGAGTTGTATGGAATTTCTAGAATGCTGATGAATTTTACTAGTTTTTCATAGTGGGACTCATTCGCCAAGGGTGTAAAATCAGTCCTCCTACTGATGAAAAAGTGTCGAGAACTGATTTCTGACAGTCAGGATTTGAGATCTGACAAAATACAAATTTTCAGGTCTTAGGTGGGACTAATTCACCAAGGGTGGAAAATTATTCCATGTTAGAAACCAAGATCAGATTTGCAAACCAGAATATCCTTCCACAAAAGAGAAAAACAAAAAAGCAAGAGAGGTTGCAAAAAGATGTGCAACTAATATTATTCGAGAATTCATAATTACATGATAATGATTTGCTTTATAAAAGCAAGATATGCATAACCCTAATCTTATCTTGAGAAACAAGATAGCTCAAAAGATAAAGATGAGAATTAATTAACCTAGGAAATAAATAATACCTAAGTAAAGTTATGCAAGTGTAATTAAATATTAATTACACTAACACCCCCCATAAGTGCAACTTAGGGAGAAGAAAATTATTATGCAAAGATGAGTCTCGGCAACAAGGCCTGATTAGGTACTCATTTACAAATGCAATGATGAGGTAGAGAAGGAAAACCCAGTGGGACAAAACCCCCCTACAATGAGATGACTGCTGTAGAGAAGCACTAGAAGAACATTGTGGAGTAACACTGGAACCACAATCCGACAAGCAAGGAAAGATACCTCTGTCTACAAGAAACCAAAAATGGAATCATGATAATGTGACAGCAGACCCGATGCCATGGAACACTGGAAAACTCACAAACTAGAACAACCCTAGAATCTGTGAAGCAACAGTAGATGAGATGATGACAAAATCTGGAAGCCATGTATCTCAATGCCAATACCAAACTGTGACTGAAACTCTTCCATGGGAAGGAGTACCATGAAGACTCTGGAACATTAACCATAAAAACATGGCCCTCAAATTGAGATGGATCCAATGTGGATCATTAACCATAGGCTCTCAATCTAAAGTGTGTACTGAAGAATCCGATATGTGTCAAGCTAAAGCAAGAATGTGGCCAAAAGAAACTAAGAAACCAGATAACCCATACAAGTTGCCAACAAATCAAGATGGATATGGAGATCAAAGTGCATGCACACTCTAATCAGATTATTATGCAAGAAAACCGCCCCTGAATGGAACTTTATCTCAGTTCATTTATTACAATAACCCAACGATTGTAAAAGGAGAGAATGCTAATGCATGCATAACCATAAAATATGATGAAGTGGTACTGAAATGAAGTGCAAATATTCAGGTTTCACTTTTCCAATTGCCAAAACATCCAAGTAATCTCCAAAAAACCCATCGAGACAAATATGGATTAACAAAAAACTTGGGATAGATATAGAAAAAAGTGCATGGACAGAAAGATAGAGCTCCTCAATACCTTTCCAACGCCACAAAGAAGACGAAAATCAAAGATCGTGGTAAAAAGTTATGAGCTCGGAAGCCCAAAAAAATAAATGACTTCAAATAGAAATAAATGCAGGTAAATAGAAAAATACTAAAAAATAAATAGTACCACTAGAAAGTGCTCAGAACCATCTTTTCGATGATATCTCGTTTGCCCGATTTTGATACCGTATGCCCAAGTTATGACCAAAAGAAAAAAAAAACTGCTCCTTTAGGAAAAAAATAGGGCTAGGAGGGGCAAAGAGGCCGTACGGTCGATGACATCATGCTGATGTCATTAGTTTACTAGATTAAATTTGACGGCCAGATGGCCGTCGGGGCAAAAAATCTCCCTCCTGCCGAAAAAATTTGACGGTGAGCGGAATATTCCCTGTGGGTTCAGAATATTTGGAAGAATCTACACGTTGCCGGTATATTCTTTTCTCCCGGTATATGCTTCGCCATCGCTAGAATATTCCAATATCGACGGCTGGGTGGCACAGGGCTTCTGGTCCCCATAGGACCACCGGCCTAGCTGGACAGAGCCTACGGGGGCTGGCACTGGCTGGCGGAGGAGGTGGGCGGTGCCCCCAGCGGCAGTGGCGGGCCGGTGTCTGCTCGGTGGCCGCCCTCATTATAACTGGAGGTGCCGACGCGAGGATCGAGAAAAACCATTTTTTGACATTTTTTTTAATTTTTGAGCCTCGGACTACGTGCAGGGGCAGCCGTATGGCCCCCTAGGGAAATTTTTTTTGCCTCAAAAACAACTTTCACCAAAATCGACAAAACGACAAGCATTTTTAGGGTTTTTGCCCACTGCGAATGTGATGGTGACCTCCGTTTGTGCTCAAACTACTCCAAAATTTTGGCTACCCCCAGATCTTGCAAAAAAACTCTGAGCTTGAAACCCTCACAGATCTGGAAAATGATGGCCAAAATCTGCAGTATAAAAGTCAATCCTAACTTTTTCCAGCGCTCTAAATGCAATGGTGAGGCCCGATCTGATCCAAAACGCTGCATCAATGAACTCAAGGCATGATACCCTCGAGGAATCCCGAACGAACCCTACAATGATTTTCTCAAAAATCTGAGAAGGGGCTGCAAATCAAGGCTCTGATACCATGTTAGAAACCAAGATCAGATTTGCAAACCATAATATCCTTCCACAGAAGAGAAAAACAAAAAAGCAAGAGAGGTTGCAAAAAGATGTGTAACTAATATTATTTGAGAATTCATAATTACATGATAATGATTTGATTTATAAAAGCAAGATATGCATAACCCTAATCTTATCTTGAGCAACAAGATAGCTCAAAAGATAAAGATGAGAATTAATTAACCTAGGAAATAAATAATACCTAAGTAAAGTTATGCAAGTGTAATTAAATATTAATTACACTAACATTCCACTCCTAAATTTCTAGAAAATCATAGAACAACTCTCAACACTAGATTTGGGAATGTCTAAATATCAGGTTGTTGAAGTCAGTTCTGTAGGAAACAGACAAAAAACACTCAATAAGCTTGAAATAATGATATGTTGACTTGAAGAGCCTAGTTGACTTGATTTCCACTTTTCAACACCTTTAAACCTGTCAAATCTACAAAACAAAGGCTACAAAGACACATGCAAAGGGGAAAAATATTAGAGGGTTAGCAAATAGGGGTTTTCCTTGGTCAAACCCCACTCTGGTAATCAAACCCAATAGAAATAAATGAAATTCAAAGGAAATGTAAACTAACATGCAAATACTATTGACTCACCAAATCCTTGATCTTGTATGTCTGAAGTAATGTCAATGGCTGCTTCAAAGTGCTTGAATTGTTGATGTAAAATGCTTGATTGTAGGAGATTATTGGAGGATTGCTTGAATGACTTTGGAGATGTAAAATGAGGTGAAAAACACTTATTTATACAATTCTTGTGCCTTACTATCCATTCATACCTCATCATAGGCTGACATCAAGTGACTTTTAATAAAATCCTGAAAGGAAATTTGAAATATTTTGAATTTGGGGCCAAGGGGGACTCATTCGCCACCTGTGGCAAATGGGTTCCACCTAGGACCTAAAAACAAGTGTCAGAAATAATTTTGTGTTTAATGTTATTTGTCAAGATAATATGTAAAGATACACTTAATTAAACATATGAGGGCATAAAGAGACAAAATAAAGTACGAGAAAGGTGTAAATAAGGAGATGTACCTAGATAAGCATGAAGGCTTGTTACAAGACTTTACAAGACTTCAATATAGGACTTGTTGATGAGTAAAAAGGTGATTTTTAGGTGAAATGTATTAAATAGAGTCTAGAAGAATGTGGAAATGTCTTACAACACTTCACAACACCTTTACAAGACATAGTTCATTGAGATTTAGTACCTAAATAAGCATGTTCAAGCCATGATACAACATAAAATCAAAGCAACATAGTTTCAACACCATGAAACAAGACCTAAAAGGCCATGGAAATGACAAAGGACCATTTTTCTACGACACAATTACAGGGAACTAAATACGACCACTAGGAAAGATCACTTTCCATTTCCCTTCATAGATCAAGTGATTGATTCTCTAGGTGGGAAGAAGTACTTTTCATTTTTAGATGGTTTCAGTGACTACAATCAGATAAAATTTCTCCAGAAGATCAGGAAAAAATCACATTCACTTGTCTGTGGGGTACTTATGCCTACTCTGTTCTTCCCTTTGGCTTATGAAATGCTCTAGCTACCTTTCAAAGGGCAGTACTCAACATATTTTTTGATTATGGACATGATTGTATGGAGATATATATGGATGATTTCACCACATATGGGGAAACTTATGAGGAAGCCCTTGGCAACATGGAAAAGGTGTTAAAAATATGTAAAGAACACAACCTATCACTAAGCAAAGAAAAGTGCTTTATGATGATGAAAAATGGCATAGTATTAGGGAACTTCATATCTAGTGAAGTTTCAATTTGATCCACACAAAATAGAAATTATATCTACATTACCTATTCCACAAAAGCAAAGAGATAACAAAAATTTCCTTGGCCATGCAAGATACTATAGTCGGTTCATCAAAGATTTTAGTAATATTGTTGCACCATTGTCTATTTTGTTGAGCAAGGACATTGAATTTGAATGGACATCAAAGTGCCAACACTCATTTGAGGAGCTGAAGAAAGCCTTGAATCAAGCACCTATTATGAGAGGCCCTAATTAGATCCTAACTTTTCATATACATATAGATGAATCGGATTTTGCTATTGGAGGAATTTTGGGTCAGAAAGAAGGCAACAAAAAGTATGCAATTTACTACATCAACAAGAATCTTCAAGGAGAAAAGTTGAATTGCACTGTCATAGAAAAGGAGATGCTTGCAATAGTGTATGCCATCAATAAATTTAGGCGTTACATTATTGGTTACTCAATTTTTGTCCACACAGACCATACAACCATTAGACACTTGATGAAAAAGCTAGTAGTTGCGGGTAGATTGGTAAGATGGTTGATCCTTCTACATGAATTTGACATTACCATAGTGGAAAAACTTGGTAAAACTAATGTAGTGGAAGATTTTCTATCTAGATTTCCAACACAATCAGCTGAAGGAGTGGTGGATGATTCATTTCCAAATGAACACTTATTTTTCGCTAAATGTACATATACCCTACTATGCTGACATTGTCAATTATCTGGTAATAGGGTAGATTCCACCACAATTTTCTCCTAGAGAAAAGAGGTAGTTGGTACACAAATTTTTTCCATACTCTTGGGTATAAGGTTATCTATTTTACACTGGCCCTAACAACATCATGAGAAGGTGGATAAAGGAAGATGAAACCTTTGATATCATGAAGGCTTGCCATGATGAGCCATGTGGAGGTTATTTTGCAGCAAAAATAACAACATTTAAGATCCTCACAATTGGCTATTATTGGACAAATTTGCATAAAGATTCTGTTAAATACACAAGGAGCTATGATAGGTGTCAAAGGATGGGAAGACCAACAAAGAGTGATGAAATTACATTGCAGCGTCAGTTGACATTAGCTCCTTTTGACAAATGGGGTATAGACTTTATTGGACCAATCTCACCTACTTCCAACAACAAGAAATACATTTTTTTTGCACTAATTACTTGACTAAGTGGGTAGAAGTAAAGGCCTTGTAGTTTTCCAGAGATGGAAATGTAGCTAAATTTTTAAATGAGGATATCTTTACTAGGTATGGAGTACCTAGAGAAATAGTCACTAATCAAGGACCACAATTTACTTCTGACCTCATCACCAAATTGGCCGAGGAATACCAAATTAGACACAAGAAGTCAATACCTTACCACCCTCAGGTTAATGGTCAGGTGGAAGTCACTAATAGAGAAACTGAAAGTATTCTAACCAAGATACTGTAGCTACATAGGAAATATTAGGTTGCAAGGTTACCTAAAGCAGTATGGGCATATAGAACTTGGAAAACGATGACTAGTTTTACACCTTATGAGCTAGTGTATGGTAAAATAACTATCCTTCCAATTGAATTTGAATATAAAACATTAATGAAAACAATTGAATTGGAAATGGGATTAACAAAAGCTCAAAAAGAAAGGTTTCATAAATTAAATGGTACAAGATAAGAATGGAAGCAATCCATCACACTGAGGTAGTACAACAAAAAATAATGAAATGGCATGACCAGTTCATTAAAACAAAGGAGTTCAATGTCGGAGATTGGGAACTACTATTTTATTAAAGGTACAAATAGTTTAAGGGGAAACTCCAATCTAGGTGGTTGGGTCCCTATGAAATCAGTCAAGTTTATCCCAATGGAGTAGTCAAGCTACATACCATAGATGCAGTCAAATTTTCTCTTCATGTAAACCACCACAGGTTGAAGCTATATAAGAAGCCATCATAAAAAGATGATTTCATGTTCTCCTTGTTTAAAAAATATGGTGCTCGCAGTGAACCAAATAGAGAATTTGACACATAATGTGATATTTTAGCAACATATGCTACACCAAGCACTTCCAGTGACCCAGTGATTGAGCTACACAACTCAATCCCTGAGATCACTCAAGTTTAATCTTTTACTTTATCTCACAAGCACACACAACATAGTTCTAATGATGTTTATAATTTCTCCATCGAGACCTATTTTTCAACCATATTTAGAAGGGTCCTGATGTCGTAGGGACCTGTAGCAATAGTTGTCAAAAATTAGAAAATGGACCTATTGCTTATAGTACCCATAGTGCTGTCTGGCATAGAAAAATTTCAAATTTTTTTGTGCCACATTAACTACAGTTCACACACATTCATCTCACCACTTTCACATGCAATAACCATCATTTCACAATAAGCACACATAGCACAAATCTTTTATTTCTTGCTGCCACTTCTCATTTGAACCATTTGAGCTGTCACATCACCAGCTAATAAACATCCAATCCATCCCATAAATTTTCATTTTCCACCTCAAAATCCATTCACATGCAGTTAATACCATTCACATCATTACAAAATACATATACGAGCTTTTTGGTTTACAAGTGCGGCGATCAGTTATCTTTTCAAGTCGGTGTGTGAGGTATGTTGTCATAATTAGCATAAATTTCAATAAAATTTTATTAAATATTTCATATTAATTCATGCATGCGAAAAGTATTACCATTAATTTCCTTATTAATCATACCACTTACCACTCACAAGTTGAAGTGTGGTCACTTCAATCATTAATTTGGGGGGAGGGTACAACTCAACTCACTTTTTTATGAAATCTGCTACCTAAATCAAATTCAATAGATAAGCACGACATGCAAAACCCTCCTAAAATACATTCTATTTTTGCTGCCATTTTAAATTTACAATTTCAAACCCCGAGCACTTGAGCTTAGTTTAAACTAGAGTCAACCTAGAACCTGATTGTGAGCTCAAATTGTGTTGGTATTGAGAAGAGAAGTTGCAATTGTGATATGGTAGTAGAAGTACACAAAAAAATGACATAAAGAAGGGTTTTGAGGGAGGTAGAGTGGATTGAGCTGAATTATCAAAACTGAATTAGATAATTGAGAAAAGAAAAGAAAGTCATAATGGGAGGAGATGTTATCAGGTAGGAGCCGATAACTCATAAGCAAATTTTGGAGGATGCAATGGTTCTACCCATTTTTACCAGGGTTGGCTGGCTTGATTATTTCTTGAAATTAAAAAAATTCAGTGATAATATGAAAAGAAGGTTTGTAGATACAATTGAGTATGATGAAGCAATGGTGAAGGGACTTCCATTAGATGCATCTGATACCACCATTGCACAAGTCACTGGGTTATTGAGAATTGGGGAAGAGTTTCCAACACGTGCTAATGCAGTTGCAGCCAGGGAGGAATTTTGTGAACGAGGTGAGGAATTAGACTCATCGTCATAAGGTATGAAGAGACTCTCTCTTCCTTGGTTATGGGAAAACTGTGCTTCCTACATTGTTAGATATATCACTTGTGATGGTAGGAAAAACCTCTTATATACATTACATTGTAAACTTCTTAGTCATCTTCGACATAATAAGTTAGTGAATGTACTTAAATTTCTTTATAATTTGTTGAAATGGATGGAATCATAATACCAAAGGAAAAAAAGTGACACTTCTCTATCTCATCATTGTTTAATTTCTTTATTGATAAAAAGAAGTTTGAGGATTCAGTACCCACAAGTGAATTGGGAAGATTTTAAGGAGTGTATAGATATTAATAGTTTGTTGGATGCACTTGTGGCACTTGAAAATGTAGAATCTCAAGATGAACTTGTAAGGGAAAGCCATCATATCTCACCTATGGCTTTACCTACCTGTAGCCAAGGTGAGCATGAGGAACCTAATGAGCCAGAGTCTAGGTCACCTATAATTGAGGAAATTCCATCTTCTTCAAAATCACAAGGACAAAAGAGTAGGAGAGGTAGTACATCTACATCCTCTACACCCTCTAAAGCAAAAGAGAAGAAATGTGATATTCAAAAGAAAGAGGATATTCCAAAGAAGAAGAAGGGTGTTCAAAAGGAGAAGAGGAAAGCTAAGAAAGAGATAATCACACCTAGATGCTCAGGCAGATTAAATAAATAAGGTGTTGTGGGGGGAAACATAGAGAAACATGAAGAAGAAGAAGAGAGTAAAGAACAACAGCAGGAAGATGTCACATTAGTAGAAATAGACTCTGAAGGAAATGGATATATCCCTGGTAATATAAATATGGTAGTGAAAAGAAGAGATATGTATTAACAACTTTTGATTCAGAATCAAAAGATATATTTACTGCTAAGAAAACACAAAAGGGAACCCTGGATAGTCCCATCCGTGGAGACGATGAAGGGGAAGGTAATGAGAAGTTTTTGGATATGGAGATGTATATAGAGGAAAGAGATGTTAGGAAGGAGCTTCAAGAAGCCTTGGATAGGATTAAACACTTGGAAGATTTAGTACAAAGATATGAACAAAAGGACAAGGAGAGGGAAACAAAAATACAAGAAATGGAAGAGAAGTTGCAAATGTATGACCACAACACTAAGCTTGATTTACTAGCATAGTTGGCCATGACTAAGAATGGGGATGGAGAACTAGTAATACCAGATCAAAAACTTCCTTCAATTAGGACTCCAACTTACCATACCACCTTGTCACTTGGTCATTAGTTATGGAAATTGAATGAGGAGTTTTCATAGGAAAAGGAAAAATGGAAAAAAGAAAAAGAGATTTTGATCGAAGAGCATGCAATGGAGCTTGAAAAGAAAGACATGGAGTTAAGCATATCAGTAGTTAGGTTGGAGGAAGTAGCTGAAATTTTTTCACAAATCATCAAATGTAGACCGCTAGCAAGGAAATGTGAATTGTTTCTATAGGAAATATTTCTATGTTTTTAGTTTAGTAGATTAATTAGTAAACAGTCAGTTGGTATGAGTAGAAAGTTTGAGTTTCTTAATTCTTTTTTTGATTCCACACTTGATCATCAAGATCAATTCTGTGAATATTATTTACACAATTATTTAGTGCTAGATGATACATAATGGAATCCTCTAATGTTTGTAGGGGATCTTATTATAGAAATGAACAACTCAGGGGTGAAATAATGGAGGATATGAGGAGAAAGAGAAATCAATTTCTCTCCCCATAAGGAAAGAAGTTAAAAACCCTGATGTAGTCATTGATGAATGGTTGAAGCTCATTGATGATAAGGGTGTGGGTAAGAAAATCATGAAACTTAGGAAGGAAAATTATGAAAGAATGCAAAAATTAGCTAAGTCTGGGACAATAATGCTACAATTACATGCAAAGAAGATGGAACAACCTAACTTCAAAATTACATAAAAGGGAACCTCATTCAATGTAAAATTTCACCACCATGCTTCTAAGTGTTGCAAGAATGGAAATATTGAAGGTGTTTTCATTGATGTCAACAAATCAACTAGTTATCAACTAGTTGTTGTTGGTTGTATATATCGAGGATATTGAGAAAATTATAGTGAAGATATGTTGAGTGGTTTCTCTGGGTTTTTCTTTGGATTTTCTCCTATGTTTGTGTGGTTCAGATATGTTAATCATGGTTGTTGGAAGATGCTATATCCATATTTTTGGCCGTTGATTCATTGTATAGTGCAAGTTATATTCACCAATTGTGAATTGTGGTGTTTTGTGTTTCTGGTTGAGGTCTGGGAGAAATGTTGTTGGTATGGATTTCTCTTTGATGAAGTATTATGACTTCCGGTTCTAGAGTTGAGTTGCCTTGATT
Organism: Sequoia sempervirens; assembly: GCA_007258455.2. Taxonomy (NCBI): domain Eukaryota; kingdom Viridiplantae; phylum Streptophyta; class Pinopsida; order Cupressales; family Cupressaceae; genus Sequoia; species Sequoia sempervirens. Next base: position 327,308,048 of record VDFB02105785.1, read on the forward strand.
GTGTTGAAGATAATTTTAGTATCTGGAAGGTTCGTGCTTGTAAGAGAGGTGGACCACCATGTGCAAGACCCCAGGTCATGGAGGGTCAAGATGTGAGAGGCTTCCCTAACTTACCTCAGCTAAGTGTATCGTTTAGGGTTATGAGGGTGAGAATGATGAGGATTATGGAATCCTTCAACCATTCATCAATCCTAAGTTTTAAGGTGGGGTTAGGCAAGTCAATTTTTAGGTCCAACTTTGCGCCTTAGGGAGCTCTCTGCTCAAGGATGTTAGCGCAGACTTTGAACGACAACACGACGTGCTGGCATCTCGAAAGTGCGTTGTAGTCTATACAACCAGATTACAATAGAGACAAGGTTGGACTCACTAAAATGACTAATAGCATAGCTCAAAAAATTCTAAGAGAACAAAACAACACTATAAAATATGAGAAGTACAAACGAAGGTGATAAAGTAGATATACCAAAGCTAAGGTGACGAAGATGATCTCGTAGAAGAGCCTATTCGCCAGCTAGCTCTACAAAGTGCATCCACCTACACACAAAAAGAGAGAAAATGTTGGGGGGGATGTATAGGGGCCTGCCTCAATCAGACCCCTATTTAGGTGTTTCCACCTCCACAAACAGCCAAAGGAACAAGATAAAGAAGCAATGCAATGAAAAAAAACACTACAATGTAGTGCTATGCTACTACACCAAGTGATAGAGGAGAGGAGAGGGAAGCTTACCACCTCCACCAAGAGCACTCAAGCCTCTATTGCAATGGTGTGGTCCCAAACGTGCTCTACCGAAGTGACAAAGTGTGGTGTTGATGCAATGGAATGATACTAAAAGTATTGGATTGAATGCTTGAAGTGGTCAAGAGTGAGCTCAATGCTTGGAAGAAGGATCAAATGCTTGTTGAAGGGATGAATTTGAAGGAATGAGGAATAAAATGACCATATTCGGGTTAGTTGGCCGAAGGAGGCATTACAACTTCACTGCCAATGGGAAGAGTAACGCCTCTGTTGGCTCAGCCGTAGGAATCTACCAGGGATGTAAGTGTGCCGCACGGATGTCTGTGCATCGTGCGGGTGTCCTCAAAAGAAACACCTCCACCAACACACACAATAGGCTCCACGTGGACCACCAACAGTGGGCTTAAGTAAATTTAAGCCTCCAACTTTGGTTTTCTAAACTATATAAAGGAAAAAAGGGGAATTGTGCCTAGGGTGCAAATTTGCTCTTATACATTTTCCCCCCACTTTAGCGAGCATGAGTATTGATGAGTGCTCAGTAAAGTAGATCAAGAAGAGAGTAGGTTTAGAAAAATATACCTGAACCGTCGAGGAAGCAATACTTGGTCTGGTGTACTCGAAGGTGCAGGAGATGCGAAGGACTTCATAGCTGCTCATAACTATGAATTTGGAACAAAGCATCTTACAGGCCTTCAAACCTACAAGGAGGCAATCCCCAAGATCTCTCGCATGGAGGCAGTCCCAAGGAAGCAGACTTTGTAGAGTCAGGAAGCGGCGACATGTCTACCCGTAGATAGAACATGTCAAAAGCGGCGACACGTCTACCTATAGATAGAACATGTCAAAAGCAGTGACACGTCTACTCGCAAATAGAACATGTCAAAAGTGGTGACACGTCTACCCATAGATAGAGCATGTCTAAAAGTGGTGACATGTCTACCCGCAGTTAGAACATGTCAAAAGTGGAAAAACGTCTACCCAAAGATAGAGCATTTCTAAAAGCGGCCGGTCATGCAGACCATGAAACTTTCAAAGGGGTCCCTCGGGAACCCTTCAAAAGGAGAGGGGTCCACTCAAGGGACATGTTGTTTGAAAAGTAAGGTCTAGTTAGGCTGCCCCCAAGCTAGAAACGAAAGGGTGAATGGAATGAGCCTAGTTGAGTTGCCCCCAGGCTAGATGTGAAAAAGTCCATTCATTACAAAGGATTTTAAAGAAAGGGTCCCTACTAGGGAACCCATCGTGAAGAACAAGGGGGGGTCCACTCAAGGGACATATAGTTCAAAAGTAGCCGTTCATCCTAGAATGATTCATCATCAAGGGATCCTTTCAAAAGATTTTCATTTCATCAAGGAATTTGAAAGGAAGGCCATGCCCCCACGTGAGGGGAAGTCAAAGCAGCTCTCACTTCAGAGGAAGGTCTTCAAGTCCTTTCTTTGCAAACCCATGATGAAGGAAACACGTTCCGTTAGGGTTCCAATGTTGAGAATGCGATCCTAAGGAAGAAATGTTGTAAAGAACTTCAAGAAAATATTCGTTGGCAACAAATTCATTTTCTAAAAATCAAAGTGTTAAAGGAGAGTGTTGTCACACATAGGAGGGACAACTCAAGCAAAGATAAAGAGAAAGCAAAAGAGGAAATGAAAATACAAATAAAGGACATAGGGGGATCCGGTTTAGTGAGGTCAGATCTATCTAAGCTCATATAATAATAGGTAACCACAATGCAAGGCAAAATATCATCAATCCCCAACCAGACCAAGAATAATGCACATAAAATAAAGTAAAAATAAAAAGTTGGGTCGACATGGAAGGGAAGCCTAAATGCCCCCAATGCTTTGCTTTGTCCCCAATTTATCAAAAATCAAGCACAAACATGGAAGAATGGTGGTACAAATAGAATAAGGTTTACACCAAAAAAATAATGGCTGTATCCAAGCACCAACAAGGGTGACGAGGGTCATCCAGGAACACATAGCATGAGTACGAGGGAACACATCACAAAACACACACATGCACACAAGATCAAGAAGAGGGGCCTCCTAACACTGATCATCCAAGAGGTTTTCTGCTTCCCAATTTAGATCCTCATAAGGGGAAGGAGGATGAGCTTGCGATGGTGGAATGTTAAGAGGAGGGGAATCCGGGCCTCCCATAATAAGGGCCAAGGAAGAGGGCCCCTTGAGGTCCTCTCTGTCGAGCTCTTATGGAGTCAAGGTTAACGATTTTGTGAAGATCGTTGACAAGGTTAGGACTTCGTCCATAGAATTAAACATGCATCCTATGAGAGCATCATGCTTATTCTGAGTGGATGATGCAAGCTATGCTTGAGGTTCACCGTTAAGCTTTCCAAATGACTCAGGAGCGGTGATGAACTCAGGGGAAGCCGAGACTGGTTCTGTCACTAGGACATAATAGGTCATCACAGGGCCACCTTGCGAAGAAGGTGGGATCCTCCTACGTCCTTTATCACGAGGAGGACCAGCCTTTTCCTCCTTCATGGGAGGAGATGAACTCCCCACAGATGAAGCTAGAGGCACAAAGGAGGAGGATGAAAGAACCATGGCAGATACGAAAGAAATGTTAACCATATCCATGGGATTTGGGAAGCGCTGAATATCTAGGACGAACATCAGCAAAGGTGGCTCTGCCAAAGGAGTGATAAACACCTATACCCATTTAAGGTTGGGCACATTCATGCTCGCAATGGAAGTTGGGAGCAGATAAGGATGAAGAGAAATAGCGGGAAGGGAAGAAGGAGATGCTGCAGGAGGTCCTGAATCAGGAGCAGTCGTTCCTTCCTCCTTTTCTTGCGAGGTGGCTTGCTTGGCTAGGAGAGCCTTTCGATGACGCTTGCACTCATGTGTAAGGAAGTTTCTATAGCTCTTGGAGTTAGAAGCCGAAGCTTGCGAAGGGACAGGAGGTTCCTGCTCAACCATAGGAACGTCCAATACAACCATTTCGAGTGGAGGAACAAGCTCCTATACGGGAGAAAGGGGAGCAGGCTGGGGACCGACATGAGGAGTCAACTTGAGGGCCTTGGCAACGAGCCTCTTTCCATTCACTGCCTTACGAGCAAGAAAAGTAGGAGGCCGTGGAGGTCAAGACAAGGAGGACTCTCCTCGGGAGACCTTCTTCCTTTCATACCGAGCGGGTCTAGGCTCTGTCGGAAGAACATGAAGCTCAAATGTGGGATGCTTAGTCTTTCACCAAGCAGGCACCAAAGGGTTCTCTTGAAAATGAGGAGAGGAACCTGATGGTACCACAACTGAGCGAGAAGAAGTGTCAGCGGAAGAGGAAGAATGAGGATCGCAAGACCTCTTCTCTTCTTTCCTCCTTCGAGCCTTAGCGGCATCGCTGTTAGCCTTCAAGCAAGCCCTATGTGAGATAGCATAAGGTGAGGGAGGGTACCGCATTCATCACCACCAACCAAGGGATACCCAACTTTACACAGAAGAGATTAGACCTAGGGATGATATCAAACAAGAGGTTTATGGACTTAGGTCCAACTAAGACTGATAGGACAATGCTACCTAAGGGGGTTACAGAAATTCCATCATGCATGCGAATGAAACTCATAGGAGCATCATATTCATCCTTATGTTAAAATTTTATTAGCATAATCTCCTTTGTTACTATGTTCACTTGTGATGTCGGTTCAATGAGAACACTCGCTACAATGTTCCCATTGATCTGTGTAGGGATGTAAAGAGGAGATGGTTCCTTGTTAAAGCCCATCGACAGATCCTATGAAGTAAAGGTTATGCCAACACTACTATCCACAGGCTGTGCAAAGGGGATGGGTTGATGTAGGAAGGAGGCCATTACGCACACTAGACAATGCTTTCAAAAAATCCCCAAAGGTTAATGGATAAGACGGTGACCCAATTAAGGTTTCATCGTGCAGTACATTTGGAACCTTCTAGTTACATCAACTACAGGTCACAGGTCGGGTTGCAAGGCGACAACCTTACAACACTCACACCTACAACATGTTGGAAATTGTGCCTCAATTTACTAGCTTGTATCTCTATTCAAGTCTTCATTATTGACCGATCGCTGGAGTTCCTAAGTTTGGAACCTTGTTGCAGAGTTTGGAAGTTTTGTGATTTCCCGACTGACTGACTTCCTTTGTTGTCGCGACATCGGTGATTTCTGGAACTTTCTAATCAGCAGTGAGAGTTACAAAGTTTATGTTTTCTCCAACTGGGCAATAGTGGTATCGGCTTGTTGCGGGGATCGGTAAATTCATAACTTGTATGTGGTGGTTATAAAGTTAACATTTGGAGAGACATGTCGATGGATGTTGTCTCACTGACAGATATACCTTTGGTATGAACTCTTGGCGATAGCGTTTCTCTCACCGAAAATTTGTGTTCGGTATGAGCTCTCGCCGACAGCGATGGTCTTGCCGATAGATCTACAATGGACATCGGTGAGAAGTCTTGCCGATAGAGTTGGTTTGGCTGATGGTTTTGCATTCAGTATGATCTCTTGCCAATGGACAATTGGTTTTCTTGTGATATCGAGGAGACTTGTTTTGTTATCGGTTTGACTTCTTAGGGTGTTTCCGATACCTTTGGTCTTGCCAATAGCTATGTGTTCGGGAATTTTGGCATCGGGAAGACACATTCTGGTGTCTCACCGACATGCGATTCAGTTAAAAATTTTGACTGAATGTCTATCCTACGTGGTGTGTTCTGAGCTAATGAGAGAAGTAGAATGTGAACCGTTGGAAGTTGAACAGTTGCGACTATTCTGTTGTGGAAAATGAATAGGCCGTGAGTAGAATGGATTACACTCTGCAATGGTTGATGATGAGAGAAGTGTGAGATAACGAAAGTGTTGCTCAATTGAACATAGATTGATCTGAGTGGGTTCATTGTATGTGTCTGAGAGCATTGTGAGATTTATTTTTTGTACAAGATTGATCTGTGAATGTTGCTACTGTAAATTGACATCAGAAAGTTAAGTCTGATCTCTGTATGTAATTTTCCTTACTGTAATACAAAGAGGTTTTCTTGGTGTGGTGGGTTTTTCTCCCGTAAGGGTTTTCCCACGTAAATTTGGTGTCCAATTGTGTATATGTCCATTTCTCTTTTCTGTTATTCTTTTCAAGTGTATCTTATTGAACTGTAATTGAAAAATTTAAAGTCATATCTGCATTCTTCCCCAAGGTTTTGGCGTTAGGAGAGTTTGTTCCGCACCTAAGCTTTCCTTACAAGTGGTATCAGAGCCTGGCTAGTTGTGTTATCCTTGTGGGTACGTTGGGTTTTTTGTGTCAATTCTGTTCAGTGGGAGTCTTGTAGAAGTCTAGTAATTCGAATTGCAGATTAAGATGGAAAGCACGTCAGGAAAGATTGAAATTGAGAAATTCAATGGCAACAATTTTGAGTTGTGGAAACTTAAAATGGAAGATCTGTTAGTTGACCGTGATCTTTGGCTTGCTATGTCTGGAACGAAACCTACAGGCATGAAGCAAGAGGATTGGGACCTCATAGATCAAAAATCAAAGGGGCTGATAAGGCTCTGTTTAGTAGACTCTGTTCTTCTAAATGTTCATGAAGAAAAGACTGCATCTTCTTTGTGGAAAATACTGGGAGCTATTTATCAGGGCAAGTCCTTGGTGAATAATTTGTTCTTGAAAAAGAAGTTGTACTCTTTGAAAATGCAGGAAGGAGCGTCTGTTGCTAATCATTTGAATGCTTTCAACATGCTAATTGCTCAGTTAGCATCTGTGGGTGTGAAGATTGATGAAGATCGCTGTATGCTATTGTTATGTTCTTTGCTAGATTCTTGGGATCACTTGGTGATGGCTATTGGGAGTACTAATTCCTCTTTTAAGATGGAAGATGTTTTTGCTTCTTTGTTATCAGAAGAGATGGGAAGAAAATCTTCTGAGATGGCGAAGGAGGCTCTTGCTATTAGAGGCAGATCGAAAGAAAAAGGCAAGAAGAAGGACAAGAAGTCCAAATCGAAATCAGAAGGGAGATCAAAGTATCCTGGCAAGAAGTCCAAGGTGAAGTGCTAGAATTGTGGGCAACCTGGTCATGTCTGAAAGGATTGCAAAGAGGAGAAAAAGAAGAAGAAGAAGAATTCTTCCGATAATGATTTTTCTCAGAGTGATCCAGATGCCTTCATTGCATCCTTGGCAACTCAGGCATCAGATGATGTTTGGTTGATTGATTCTAGAGCATCCTTCCACATGACATCTCATAGAGACTGGTTCACTAAGTATGAAAAATACGATGGTGGAAGGGTGTAATTGGAAAGCGATTCATCTCTAGAAATAGTTGGTCATGGAAGAGTCATAATTCAGTTCCCTGATGGAAGAGTGAAGGGAATCAATGATGTAATGCATATACCAGGTCTGACTCAAAATTTACTATCTGTTAGTAATCTGAATGATGTTGGAGTGCAAGTCACGTTCTCTGGAAATGGCTGCAAAATGACTAGAGGCTCAATGGTGCTAGCTAGGGGTGCTCGTATTGGTACCTTGTATAAGCTGGATGCATTTGCTATGCAATGCAATAGTGTCTCTGCAAAGTCATAGAAGGCTACTCATGGAGAAAAGGAGGAAAAAGTTCCTAATAGTGCAAACTCTATGGAAGTTAAACTTCCAACAGAAAAGACTATGCTCTGGCATCATAGGCTAGGCCACATTGGAGAAAAAGGTTTAAAAACCTTGAAAAATAAAAACCTGGTTGAAGGGATTGATGATTGTAACCTCGAATTTGAGTTTTGTGAACATTGTATATATGGTAAACAATACCATGTTTCATTATACTCCAGTCCTCACAAATCTTTTGGTTTACTTGATTATATACATTTTGATGCTTTTGGTCCAGTAAATGTTCCTTCTTTGTCTAAATCAAGATATTTTGTATCGTTCATTGATGATTATTCAAGAAGGGCATTTGTTTATTTTTTGAAAAGTAAATCAGAAGTGTTCAGTCATTTTAAGGAATTTAAAAACCTTGTGGAAAATCAGATTGGAAGAAAAATAAAATGTTTAAGGACTGACAATGGCGGTGAGTTTTGTTCTGATGAGTTTGAAAGGTATTGTAAAGATCATGGGATTAAAAGACATAAAACTACGCCCTACACTCCACAACAAAATGGAGTTGCTGAAAGGTTCAACAGGACAGTGACGGAAAGAGCACAAAGTATGCTACGCAGTGCTGGCTTGGAGGAGAAGTTCTGGGTTGAGGCAGTTGCAACATCTTACTTAATAAATCATTCTCCTAATTTTGCTCTTGTTGAGAAAACACCTTTGGAAGCATGGTCTAGAAAGAATCCCTCTTTGAGACACATTCGTGTCTTTGGCTGTGAGGCATATGCATATGTGCCGAATGAAAAAAGGTCTAAATTGGAAAACAAGGTTGTTAAACATATTTTTATTGGTTATAGTGTTGGCATAAAAGGATACAAGCTTTGGAATCCTGATACAGAGAAGGTTTTGTAAAACAGAAGTGTTATTTTTTGTGAGCTGAAGCCTTCTACTTTGGATTTGTAGTCAGAGACAAAATCAGAAGATAAAAAGGATGTAGTTGAAATTCCTCCAACTACAAATAAAGAAGATCAACCTCAGCCTCAGCTTGTGAGGAGGTCAACACATGAAAGAAAGCAACCTAATAGGTATGGGTTTTCTTTGTTAGATTCTACTTGTGCCTATGCTTTAATTTCTAGCACTGATGAGCCTAGGATTGTGAAAGAGGCAATTAGAATGTCTAACTCAAACTCTTGGTTGGAAGCCATGAATGAAGAAATGGCATCATTAGAAAAGAATGATACTTGGAGTTTGGTGCCCTTGCCTAAAGGCAGAAAAGCTATTGGCTGCAAATGAGTATTTAAAAATAAAATAGGTCTGGATGGCGGTGTGGAAAAGTATAATGCGAGGTTGGTTGCGAAGGGGTATTCCCAAGTAGAGGGAATTGATTATGGAGAAATTTTTTCTCCTGTAGCTAAGCTGACGTCTATCAGATTTATTTTGTCACTTGCAGCAGCATATGACTTAGAGATTGAACAAATGGATGTGAAGACAACATTTCTTCATGGTGACCTTGAAGAAGAAATTTATATGTCCCAGTCTGAGCATTTTGTGGAAAAAGGTAAAGAAAATCTGGTTTGCAAGTTGAAAAAATCTCTGCATAGATTAAAACAATCTCCTAGAATGTGGTACCAGAAGTTTGACACTTTTGTTTTGTCATTGGGATTTGTAAGATCGAAATCTGATCATTGTGTGTACTTCAAAGCTGAAAATGATCGTGTTCTTATTATTGCTCTCTATGTTGATGATATGTTGTTCATAGGCAATAGTAAGTTAATGATTTCTGATTTAAAATCTCAGTTGTCTAAAAAGTTCAAAATGAAAGATCTTGGTGCAGCCAGGTATATTCTGGGAATGGAAATAACCAGGGATAGGAAGAGTAGAAAAAATTGGCTCAGTCAGAGTAAGTATATTAATACTGTTCTGGAGAGATTTTGTATGACTGATTGCAAGCAGCTAGTTGTTCCAGTTTTGCAGGGAACGAACCTATCTATTGAAGACTTTCCAAAATATCCTACTGAGATAGAGGACATGACCAGAGTGCCTTATCCTAGTGCAGTTGGCAGTTTAATGTATGCAATGGTCTGTACAAGGCCAGACATTTCCCAAGTAGTGGGAGTACTTAGTCGTTTTATGGAAAATCCTGGAAGGACACATTGGGATGCTGTGAGAAGAGTGTTTAGATATCTGAAGGGCACTTCAGAATATGATTTGTGTTACCATGGCAATTTGGTTGAATCACAAAGGACTCTAATCATTTGAGGCTATGTGGATTTTGATTGGGCAGGGGACATTGATAGCAGAAGATCCACCAGTGGATATATTTTCATGATGAATGGTGGTGTAGTTAGTTGGATGAGTAAGCGGCAGGCTGTAGTCGCTTTGTCCACTACAGAGGTAGAATACATGGCAGCAACACACACCTGTAAAGAAGCAATCTGGTTAAAAAGTTTGTGTTCTAACATTGGGTTTGATGCAGGGAAAATTACAATTTACTGTGATAGTCAGAGTGCTATTTGTTTGGAAAAAAATTTTACTTTCCATGCTAGGACGAAACATATTGATGTACAATATCATTTTGTATGAGATATGGTGGAGGATGGAAAGGTCTCTTTAGAAAAAGTGGATACTTTGGAAAATGTTGCAGATGCATTGATGAAACCAGTGAGCACAGACAAGTATAGGTGGTGTGCCAGTTCGATGGGCCTTGGAGCCCATGACCTTCATTAACTTCGAGTTTGAAGGAAGCCAGTAAGTCTTCGTCAAGTGGGAGATTGTTGGAAATTGTGCCTCGACTTACTCGCTTGTATCTCTGTTCAAGTCTTCATTGTCAACTAATCGCTGAAGTTCCTAAGTTTGGAACCTTGTTGCAGAGTTTGGAAGTTTTGTAATTTCCCAACTGACTGACTTCCTTTGTTGTCGTGACATCGGTGATTTCTAGAACTTTCTAACCAGCAGTGAGAGTTACAAAGTTTGTGTTTTCTCCAACTGGGCGACAGTGGTATCGACTTGTCACGAGGATCGATAAATTCATAACATGTATGTGGTGGTTATGAAGTTAACATTTTGAGTGACATGCTGATGGATGTGGTCTCACCGACAGATATACCTTCGGTATGAACTCTTGGCGATAGCATTTCTCTCACCGACAATTTGTGTTTGGTATGAGCTCTCGCCGACAGCGATGGTCTTGTCGATAGTTCTGCAATGGACATCGATGAGAAGTCTTGTCGATAGAGTTCGTTTGGCCAATGGTTTTGCATTAGGTATGATCTCTTGCCGATGGATAGTTGGTTTTCTTGTGATATCGGGGAGACTTGTTTTGTTATCGATCTGACTACTTAGGGTGTTTCCGATACCTTTGGTCTTGCCGATAGCTATGTGTTCGGGCATTTTGGCATCGAGAAGAAACATTCTGGTGTCTCACCGACATGTGATTCAGTTAAACTTTTTGACTGAACATCTATTCTACGTGGTGTGTTTTGAGCGAATGAGAGAAGTAGATTGTGAACCATTGGAAGTTGAACAGTTGTGACTATTCTATTGTGGAAAATGAACAAGCCGTTAGTAGAATGTATTACACTCTTCAATGGTTGATGATGAGAGAAGTCTGAGATAACGAAAGTGTTGCTCGATTGAACACAGATTGATCTGAGTGGGTTCATTGTATGTGTCTGAGAGCATTGTGAGATTTATGTTCTGTACAAGATTGATCAGTGAATGTTGCTGCTATAAACTGACATCAGAAAGTTAAGTCTAATCTTTGTATGTAATTTTCCTTACTATAATACAAAGAGGCTTTTCTTGGTGTGGTGGATTTTTCTCCTGTAAGGGTTTTCCCACGTAAATCTAGTGTCCAATTGTGTATGTGTCCATTTTTATTTTTTGTTATTCTTTTCAAGTGTATCTTATTGAACTGTAATTGCAAAATTTAAAGTCATATCTGCGTTCTTCCCTGAGGTTCTGGCATTAGGAGAGTTTGTTCCACACCTAAGCTTTCCTTACACAACACTCCTAGAGTATGAGGAAAGGGACTGTCAGTATTGCAAGAATGGAACCAAAATGGTTCACGTGGTTCACCAAAAATGTAAGAGATGGGGACCACCGTGTGCAAGACCCCAGGTCATGGAGGGTCAAGATGCGAGAGGTTTCCCTAACTTACCTCAACTAAGTGTATTGTTGAGGGTTATGAGGGTGAGAATGATGAAGATTATGGAATCCTTCAACCATTCTTCAATCCCTAGTTTTAAGGTGGGGCTAGGCGAGTGAGTTTTTAGGTCCAACTCTACACCTTAGGGAGCTCTCTGCTCGAGGACGTCATCACAGACTTTGGATGATAGTGCAGAACGTTGGCATCTTGAAAGTGCGCTGTAGTCTGTACAACTAGATTATAGCAGAGACAAGGTTGGACTCACTAAAATGACGAATAGCCTAGCTCAACAACTTCTAAGAGAACAAAACAACACTATAAATATGAGAAGTACAAATGGAGGTGATAAAGTAGATATACCAAAGCTAAGGTGATGAAGACCATCTCGTAGAAGAGCCTATTCGCCAGCTAGCTCCACAAAGTGTATCCACCTACACATAGTAAGAGAGAAAATGTTGGGGGGGATGTATAGGGGCCTGCCTTAGTCAAAACCCTGTTTAGGTGTTTCCACCTCCATGGACAACCAAATGAATGAGATAAAGGAGCAATGTAATGAAAACACAAAAACTACAATGTAGTACTATGCTACTCAACCAAGTGATAGAGGAGAGGAGAGAGAAGCTTACCACCTCCACCAAGAGCACTCAAGGCTGCTTAGGGGAGAAATGAGAGGAACTCAAGCCTCTACTGCAATGGTGTGGTCCCAAACGTGCTCTACTAAAGTGACAAAGTGTGGTGTTGTTGCAGTGGAATGCTTGGAATGTTGCTAAAAGTGTTGGATTGAATGCTTGAAGTGGTCAAGAGTGAGCTCCATGCTTGGAAGAAGGCTCAAATGCTTGTTGAAGGGATGAATTTGAAGGAATGAGGAAGAAAATGACCATATTCGGCTTGGTTGGCCGAAGGAGGTGTTACAACTTCGTTTCCAATGGGAAGAGTAATGCCTCTGCTGGCTCAGTTGCAAGAATCTGCTAGGTACGTAAGCATGCCGCGTGGATGTCTACATGCCACGTGGGTGTCCCTGACAGAGACGCCTCCATTGACACACAAAATAGGCTCCACGTGGACTATCAACAATGGGCTTAAGTAAATTTAAGCCTCCGAATTTGGTTTTCTAAAGTGTATAAAGACAAAAAGGGGAATTGCACCTAGGGTGCAAATTCACTCTTATACAATACTTAATGGTTCTATGTGTTTTACACTGGTTTGGCCTGTTGGAAAAACAAGGACACACAACTAAGAGGGAGGGTGAATTAGTTGTATTAGAGACTAAAACTTTTCTTACTAATATTAACTTAATCTCAAATATGATGAATAAGTAATTAACCAAAAACAATCAACACACCAGAGAGACAAAGAACACAATTTTTTTTTTGCGTGGAAACCCTATTGGGGAAAAACCACGGTGGATGTTAGTCCACAAGATTATACTCTACTACAAGTATAAAAGAAATAATAAGAGGAATGCACATGCATTTAGGAACACTGCCTAGAGCTCACTACTCAATTAAAAAATAGGACTCATTGTCGAACAATAGGGTTTGGATTAAAACCATCCAAGATTTGTGAACTGAGAAAATAACTTCTTCACAAGCCTGATTATAGTTCCAATTAAGCTCAACACTTCTTCACACTTCACACATTCTTCTTTACACTCTGCTCAACAATCAAATGATATTCGCACATACACACATAGGAGCACACGAAGCACCTTCTTCAATAATGAACTAATCATCCTATATATCTGCTACATGAAATTCCATCACCACTTCGTCAACCAAGGAAATAAAATATATTTGTAATGTCAGCCTAGATTTACAAATAAAATTTTAATGCGAATCCACCAAGGTTGACCACAACATAGTGGAGACCCAAAATAATATCTCCAATGTGAGAAGACTTTAATTAATTACACCTCGAAGATACACAACACGCTATCACCAACATGTCATCCAGGAACAAGAAAAACCAAACATGCGCAAGACAAGATCTTCAACCACGAACTCTTCGAATAATGTGGATGTACCACAAAGATAGAGAATGATCTAGAGACACCATAAAACACCAAGAAACAATAGAGAAGCGTCTGCAACAACTGAGAAAATGAGAATTACACAAACTTCATTCAGGAATACTGACAGAGACCAGCAACACACTGTCAGACCACAACATACTCAAACTTCACACCGACCTCTGAAACTTCTGGTGGATGATCTAGAAACATTCAACAATAAACCCTTTAATCCACATCAACTAATCTTCAATGTACATAACACAACGCCTTCTTGACCCACATAATTCACTAGGAACTAGGAATACTTTCTTTTACAATTTTCTCAATATCCTCGACATATACAGACTTCAATACACCAAATGCTAATAGTGATGACATCAATGACAACCACATATCAACAACCATATCCACAACATCCAACAATCTCCCCCTTTAGCATTGATGGCAAGACAAGATGTGAAAAAGAATACCATCAACCCAACACACTGACTTCTTCTGTACTTCTCCTCTCAACTAAACTTTTCTCCACAATATTTTTTCGCAATGCACTTCTCCCCCTTTGACATCAATGGAAAAGATAACCATGAACTTTCCATGCACACGCTCTGAACCACATATCCGCACATCTGACTACTCCCCCTGAGTAGCAGCCACAAAAACATCAATCCAGATCAGAATATAGCAATGAAGCTCTCAGATTGATGCAAATAAATGCAACTTTAGTTATTATCAGGAGGGGTAATTGTTACCAATTTTTTACTACAGCTCAATTGGTGGAGCTGGCTGAATATTGTTATATCTTAAAGTGAAATTATAGTTATTTTTGCATTATGCTTAAGAGCTGTTTCCACATTGTTCATTGTTCATCAAGTGACAGTTGTGCATTAATATGAGGAGACTGAGTTTCAGAAGTGCTATTCAATGTTTTACAATTAAATGAAGTGCAGAATTGAGCATATAAACAATAGAGCATTTTAAATGCTTTCATTCATTTCATATAGTGATCCATATTTACATAGATTCATTTGATTGCGAGAATCCAAATGATAATACAACATTGCATTGAGATGCATTTTTCTTTTCAAAATGAAAAGCATAAGATGAAATCAAATATCCACACAAGCCATGGATGGGACTGTCATAGTGCATAACTAATAGCACACTACACTATGGAAGATGCAAAAAGAGAAATCACATAAGTAACAACATAATCATCATTGCCTGATTGGCTAATGGTCGATGTCGAAATGGTGCACCATTTGTCTTCTCGAGCTCCGTTGACCTGTAAGAAAGAAGAGAGGGATGTCAGAGGCTCCGATTATGAAGATACCTATATGAATCACCAACAATAGTGTAGCCTGCTACTAATCATACACTGAAACAATCAAGTGACAAAGCAGAGACAAAAGTTGAAGGAGAAACATCAATATGATCATGATATATTGTTTTTTATGCTAACTTTGTTTGTTTCTTTGTGCAAGTATAGGGAAAATCACGAAGCTGATTATTATTTGAAGACCAAGCATGTGGAGAAAAATGGACTCCCACAAGGGTAGAGCTCGGCATGCTACCCTTATTCATTAGAAGTGGGCCAAGATAGTAATTACATCATCATATTCATCAAGAAAAGAAATGATATACAACTGAAAGAGTTAAACAGAGTTATCTATCAAGCTATTAAACCAATTGTGCATTCATAACAATCAGGCAAATGCTTTCTGAAAGCTATGGGTGAATAGTGAGTTTAATCCGCTCAATCACTTAACTAAGTACATTCATCTCGAACATTGTTGTATGGTTCATGTTCTTTTTCTACAGTGTTATTTGTTCACTATGATCATATGTCATGCAAGGCTCAGTTCAATAGTGTTCTTTCTCACAACCAAGGATAGTGAACATGCATACATTATGCCTTAATGAAGAGATTTGTTTCAATTTTCATCTCAGAGGAGAGTAGATTCATAGAATAGTTTATTAAATGGAGCATAAAAATGCATGGAGAGTGCCAGGTTGAGGACCAAGAATATGAAAGTTTTGGCAATGCATTGAAATGATTAACAAAAAAACCAATTTCATTATGGCTGAAGAGTGCAAATGATTGCTTTAAATAGAGCTACTGTATTGTTGTGATTTGAAAGTAATGAAAGTAAACAATTAAGATACACTGATTGAAGGAATTGTTTTGTCATGATTCCAAACTGTGTTTTCAAAAATTTCGAGTATTAGACAGGAAGTGTGCACAGTGTTGACAAAGGTTTAGATACATAAAGTTATTTCCAGACTGGACAACATGTTTATAAGGAAATGGTTTGGATAAGTAAGAAGTGCATGATTGTGAATGCATAAGTAGCGAGATGGACCAAAAATCTTCAGACTCAAATCAAAGAGATTTCTGTGTGAGAGGATGATGTGAGCAGTATGAATATGACAATTGAAAGATCTTCAAACAAATATAGATATATAGAAGGGATCTTTATTAGAATGTTGAATGTAGTAAGTGCCCAACATCAATCGAGTATTCATATGAAGCTTCAGATTTAATGTTCTATTTTTATCATGTTGTAGTGTGCCCTGGTTGAGAGATAATCCAAATTTCTTCAAGGTTCTGATTTCTCATTTAGATCATCTATAGGAAGAGACAGGGTTATGACTTTCTTCATTTTTTGAATACCACATCAGGGTTTTGAGTAAAATGCAGTATATTTGAAGTACAGGGGGTCCATTTGAGAAATTGAATTCAAGAAATATGCTTTAGAATTTCAAATACTTAGAGTTTCAATATGCTTTAGGTTTTGTCTTTAGTATTCTCATGGAGAAAACTGAGAAAAGTAGAAAATACCATGTAAGGCCCAGATTTTTACACATACAAATTTTGTTGTTTTCCATTTACTCACAGTTGGTTTGAGATTCACATAGAGAAATTTTAATTTTCAAAGAATATACGGTCATTTTTGTGGAGCAGCAAGAGACCTTTTCCATAATTTCATATACCCATGTGAGGGTTTTCAACAGAAGGTCAAAGAAAAGCACCAGCCATGATGGGTCGAGCCCATAAATTGAATGCAAAATAAATATACAGATTTTGTTTCCCATATACCCACATTTGGGGTCTAATTTCAAATACAAAAATTACAACTTGCAGTGACACCCATGAAGGGGTCTTTCAAGAAATAACAGAAGATAAAAGAAATCATGGTGGGTCGAGCCCAATAATGCTTTGAAAGCTCATATTCAGCATATACATGGCATGGCCTGTGTAATGGTCAGAAAATTAGATGATAATTCACAAGGACATAAAGCTTTTAAGCTCTCTATTTTGGAGAGGAAGTGCCAACGAAATCATGGTAAGGCCATGTTCAAAACACAGATGGTTGCAAAATACAATTTCCAACTTACCCATATGGGTATTTTATCAGAGCAACAAGATGATTGTTTTATCATATGTACACGATACCGATATGAGGATTTTATATGAAATAACAAGAATACAGATGGAAATCATAATGGTCAAGCTCCGTAAGAGAAAATATCAAAGTAAGATTGATTTCTTCAGAATAACAAATACCCATATCTAGTTTTGTTTTGGAGAGTACAAAAATGTGAATTTCCTTTTATGGGTCAAGCTTCAGAATAGAGAATATCAGTTTTCATTTGATTCTCATGATACCCATGAAGGGGTTTTTCCTCAAATATGAAAAAGAAAGATTCTTGTTTTGGGTCGAGCCCAAAAAGCTTTAAAATGCTTTTACTGAGATATACATGGTGCATCCTGTGCATGGCCATAAAATCATGAGTGAAAGAGAGGTTCTTTAAGCTTTCTGAAGAGAAAAGTATATGCTTAGAGCACAATTTACCAGTTCAAGCCTGTAGGAGATCATGTATAGCCGCGGCCAAGCTTTATAAAGTCTCAAAACCCCAAGAAAAATATCTTGTGCGAGCTCGTGTAGGATGGCCAGTGGAGACAAAGAACACAAAAATAATAAAATATAAGCACAGGAAGTAAGGAGCCATCACATAAACTGAGTGTTAGCCACGGCCACAAGACCAAAAAGTTCAAGAGTGAAGCCATAAAGGCTATAAAAAAGAGGCTTACCTTATGTGCAGAGAAGAAGAGAGACCCTCGAGCAAGCTTTCTCATGGAGTTCCAGACAAAAACCCGAGTTCATGCTCGTGCATAGCGGCCAAGAAGGATAGTTACAGGAAATGTAAGGGAAGAATCAGAAACAAGTATGTACAGGCCGTGACCTTAATGGTTTTCTTGCTCTTTGAATTAAGTGAAAAAGCTACGATAGTATACAAATCAAGCTTACCTAGTCAAAGATTCGACTATCTGAAGGCAAGAGTGAAGATTCCTAAGCATGTGACCTAAGGACTGAGCTCAATCATGGTGGTGGTGTGCTCTCTCAGGCAGAGCAAGTTTTTTCCAAATGATGATTGAGAAAATGAAATCATTTTTAGGGTTTGACTTCTTTTGTCTCATGCCCTAATTCGAGCTAAGTCGAACATTATAATTACTTTGAATATTCATGTTTGAAAATAGCATGTGGTGCAATTCAAAATTAGGGTGGTTGTGCATTATGAATTTAAAATATGAAGCTTAATACTTAGGTCGATGTGTCTAAATCCTTAGGGCTGGTGTTTCTATATTGATATTTAGACCTTTGCCTTGGTGGGAATATGGGATGTTAAAACCTTAGAGTTTGTCTTTTAATGGATTTTGAGGAAGTCAATCAAAATATGATGGTAAATATTTTTATGACCTAAGTGCGAAACATTTGACACTTAGGGATTTTTATTTTCAATTGATTTTTGAGAAATCAATTAGAGTAGTGAGAGAACCATATTGCTATTGATATTTTTATGATTTTTTAAAGAAAAATCAAGCATTGTATTGGTGAAATAATGATGTAATTATTTTTGCAAAAGATTTTGCAATCTTTAATTGCAAAAAATAGACAAATTGTAAAATCTGCAATCATGTAAAGCAGAATCATAAAGCAATCCTTATAAATTGTTTTATGATTTCTTGCTATTTTTAGCAGATTGGTATTGACTTTTTCCTCTTGGTCGAGTTTGAGTTTCATCTTGGAGAGAAGGTGTTTTTCTGGATTTTAAAGCAGATTTAGCCTATTTTTAGAGGTTTTTCAGTATGATCATAAAAGCAGTGTGCTTTTTTCTGCTTTTATGCAGTCTTTTGGGATAGTTTGAAGCTTTTTTCCTTGAGCTTCCTTGTGAGCTCCGATTAGGGTTTCTTAAGAGATATACTTTGAAAAGACTTAGTATTTTTCTTCTTTCGAGTTCAGAATACAATTTCTGGCTCTTAGCATTCTTGAGCTTGTAAACTTAGTTGTACTCAGTTCAGACAAATACTCTTTCAATTTTAATAAAGCAACAAATTTCTCCTTATTTTCGTCTCAATTTTGTAATGGCAATCTGATGTATCTGTGTTTTCAAACTTGAATCCTTATATGTCTTGCTATTGTAACCTTCGTTTAGAATTACATGTTTTAGGTTGCATGTTGTGTTTAGTTTTCCAGATCTTCATGCAAATCACTGATGAAGTATGTGCTAATGAGATTGTGAGGATTACTGTGATAGAGAAACTGTTATGAGTGGTTGGGTCTGAATTTTCATAAGTTTGGTGAATCATCTGTTAGTCATAGGCTTTATTCTCAAGTTATCCTTTTATCCCTTTTCCAGAAAATACTTAGAATAATATTCATCATTCGGAGAACCAACTCACTCTGTAGATTCCTTCTTCATTCAAATCACCCACATCTGAAGAAGGTTTCCATGCTTCAGTAGATTGTTGAATCTTGTATTCAGCAGGGTGAAAATCTAATTGACAACAGTAATTACCTCTAGCATTCCTCTGAGATACTCAAAAGTATCCTTCAGAAAAGGCTTAGTAAATATATTTGAAATATGTTCTTTGGTAGGCACATACTCCAGTCTAACTTCTTTCTCATTCACTTTTTCCCTCAAGAAATTAAACTTAATTGAAATATGTTTAGTCTTAGAGTGTAGTACTAGATTCCTTGAGATGTTTATTGCACTTGAATTGTCATAGTAAATGGAAATAGGCTCTTCATATATCACTCTGATATCTCTCAGCATTTGTTTCATCCATATCACTTGAGTACAATTATTTGCAACAATAATGTATTCTGCTTTAATAGTGGATAGGGAAATTGAATTCTGCTTTTTTCTTAACCAAGATATCAACTTCTTCCCTAGGAAGAAGGCACCACCACTAGTACTTTTCCTATCATCTACAACACCAACCCAATCCACATTAGTGTATGCACACAAAGTGAGATCACCATCTTTTGGATACCAAAGTCCAAAGTCAGTTGTTCCTTTAAGATATTTGAAAATTCTTTTGACAGCAGTCAGATGTGATTCCTTTGGATTAGCTTGAAATCTAGCAACCATACATACAACATTCATAATGTCTAGTCTAGTCTGTGTCAAGTAGAGCAATCCACCAATCATTGATCTGTACCAAGTTTGATTTGCCTTTGGAGAATCATCATTCTATGTTAGCTTACATTCGGTTACCATGGGAGTACCAACAGGTTTGGAGTCATCCATTCCAAAATTCTTCGGTAGCTCTTTCACATATTTGGACTAAGATATGAAAATCCCCTGGTCCAATTGTGTAACTTGTAATCCTAGAAAGAATTTCATTTCACCAATCATGCTCATCTCAAATTCATTCTTCATTTCATTAGCAAACTTCATACATAGATTATCATCTCCTCCAAAAATGATATCATCAACAAAAACTTCTATAATCAACTCCTTATCATGATCTAACTTGAAGTATAATTTGTTATCAACAATACCTTTAGTGAATCCAAGCTTCAACAAATATTTGTCCAATCTAGCGTACCATGCTCTGGGGGCTTGCTTAAGTCCATATAGAGCTTTCTTTAGTTGGTAGACCATATCTTCCTGTTCAGTCAGCTGAAATCCATTCGTCTGTTCAATGTACACTTCTTCATCTAGTTCTCCATTTAGAAATGCAGACTTCACATCCATTTGATATACTTTATAATTCTTGTATGTAGTATAGGAAAGAAATAATATCACAACTTCAATTCTAGCTACAGGGGCAAAGGTTTCTTCAAAATCTATCCCTTCCATTTGAGAATAGCCTTTACATACCAGTCTTGCTTTATTTGAAGCCATTTCACCTTCTTCATTCAGCTTGTTTCTTAATACCCATTTGGTACCAATCACATTTTTGTCTTTAGGCCTAGGAACTAGTAGCCATGTGTCATTCTTTTCAATCTTTGTCAGCTCTTCCTTCATAGCTTCCAGCCAATGCTCATCTTGACAGGCTTCAGTGACACTCTTAGGTTCAATCTTGGATATCAGACAATATTATTTTGCAATTTTTCTTCTAGTTTGCACTCTTTTACTCTTATCTCCTATGATTTTACTTTTAGAATGATTCAACTTTACATACCTTGGAGTTTTGGGACTTTCTTGGACTTCTGATTCTTTTTATCTTTCTTCTACACTTCCACTTGTATGTGCCTCTACACTTGTCTAAGCTTCCTGACTGACTTGATTTACCAAAATAAATTGAGGTTGCTTCACCGGAACATATGGAATAATCTGAAGTAGATTCGGTGTCTGAGTGTTCTTTACTTGACTTGTGTTGTCTTCATTTGAATCATAGCTGCATCATCTGGATGATTTGACAGAGTCCTCATCAACTCTGACATTTTCACTTTCAACCATCTTTCTTAGTCTTTTATTGTAGCATTGGTATGCCTTGCTCTTAGTAGAGTAACCTAGGAATATCCCTTCATCGCTTCTAGCATCAAATTTTCCTATATCATCATCTCTCTTGATATAACACCTACTTCCAAAGATCTTAAAATACTTAATAGTAGGTTTGTGACCAAACCATAACTCATAAGGGGTCTTACCAGAATTTCCATTCACATTTACTTGGTTCAAAGTATACATAGCAGTACTTACCGCTTCACTCCAGTACAATTGAGACACATTCCCTTCCATCATCATGGTTCTGGAAACATTCATAATTGTTCTATTCTTTCTCTCTGCAACTCCATTCTGTTGAGGGGTTTGGGGAGCAGATAACTGTCTTTTAATTCCATGTTCTTCACAATAAGAGTTGAATTCCTTAGAAATGAATTCACCACCTCTGTTAGATCTCAGACACTTGATTTTTAGACCTTTCTCATTTTCTGCCATAGCCTTGAAGCATTTGAATTTCTCCAGTGCTTCACATTTTTCTCTCAAATAGGAAACCCAAATCATTCTAGAGTAATCATCAATAACCAACATAAAATACCTTTCTTCATGAATAATTCTGACTCTAGAAGGACCACAAAGGTCAATATGTAGCAACTCCAGCAAATTATTTGAATAAAAAATTTTTCTCTTGAAGGAGACTCTAGTTTATTTACCCATTTGACATTCCTTGCATATTATATTAGTAGGCTTCACTAATCTAGGCAAATCTCTTACTGTTTGAGTAGAACTTATCTTGATAATGTTGTCAAAATTTACATGAAACAATCTCCTATGCCACAACCAACTTTCATCTATTTGAGCAATCAAACAACTTCCACTAGCAGTATTCAAGTGAAAAATGTTACCTTGAGTTTGTTTTCCTGTTGTAATCAAGTTTCCGGAACTTCCACGTATCTTGCATCTTCTGTCTTTGAATTGTAGATCATATCTCTTGTGAACTATCTGTCCAACACTCAACAAGTTGTGCTTCAGACCTTCAACATAGAGGACATCATCAGTATTTTCCTTACCACCAAGGCAAATGGATCCTCTGCCGCGAATCACACTAGAATTGTTGTCTCCAAATCTTACAACTCCACCATATTGTTCTAGACTCACAAATTTGATTTTGTCACCAGTCATATGATGTGAGCATCCACTATCAATGACCCACTCATCTTTTTCTTCAACTTGAGCTGCAAGAGATTTTTCATCTTTAGTAGATTTAGTAGCCACATGATTATTTTCAATGGTAGCAATGAAAGCCCAATAATCTTCTTTTCCATTATCTTTATTAGATTCTTCATAAGTCACTGCTTCTTCAGCAAAGTAGCATCTCTTCAGGAATCTAGACTTCTTAGGTTTAGATCTAGGAACTCTTTTAGGACATCTTGATGCAAAATGACCTATTTTACTACATGAAAAACATTTAATAGGTAATATATCTTCATACTTACCTTTTCCTCTCCCTTCTTGCTTTGCAATCAATGCTTCCAGTTCTTCTACTTCTCTGTCTTTATGTTTGAGTTGTTTCAGTTCTTCATCATACTTGGATACCTTCCTGGAACTCTCTCCTAGACTATATTTTTTGTTGTTGTTTCTGAACACAGTAGCCTTAAATGCAGATTCAGTCTTTAGTGTGGATTCACCAAATTCACTTATCTCAAAAGTAGAAAGTTTCCCAATCATATCCACAACATCCAACATGGTCGAACTTGTGTTGAACACTACTTTCAAAGTTGATAAAGTGTGTTGGATCTATTTGGGTCCTGATGAAGCATGAGTTTGGGTTGCCCTCATTCTAATTCCACCCTAGGATGTTTAGTGCCGACCTAACTTGAATTTGAATTTGGATGGCCAACTTTGGATATGTTTCAAAGTTGAATATAGTATAAATAAATGATGAGTTAGAGTGAAGAAGAGATATTAGTGAAAAGAAAAAGAGCAGATAGATGTGACATTGATGTTATTCAATGAGTGTGTGTGATGCAAGTGTGGAAGATCAGTGTGAAGCCTAAATGCCAAGTTTTTGGATGTAGTGAGCAGAAGGTGAACTCTATTATTCATGCATGTCTATGAGTGATTGTGGTGAATCCTTTGTTGCATTGAGATGGTCTACTCTCTATAATAGGTCTTCTTTGTCTTCTTTGTATCTCTATGGTAGTGAGCCCTCTGGGTTGTTAGCCTTGTTGGGCAGTGAATTCTTGTTTTGGAAGTGAGCCTCTTGTAATCGGTTTTGATATTATCTATAGTGTGAGATAATCCTCACTGTGGTTTTTCCCTTATTGGGTTTTCCATGTAAATTTGGTGTTATTGTGTTTATTGATGTTATCATATCAACAACCATATCCACAACATTCAACATGGCCGACCTTGTGTTGAACACTACTTTCAAAGTTGATAAAGCGTGTTGGATCTATTTTGGTCATGATGAAGCATGAGTTTGGGTTGCCCTCATTCTAATTCCACCCTAGGATGTTTGGTGCCGACCTAACTTAAATTTGAATTTGGATGGCCGACTTTGGATATGTTTCGAAGTTGAAGATAGTATAAATACATGATGAGTTAGTGGTGAAATATATACAAGAGAGAAGAAGAGATATTAGTGAAAATAAAAAGAGCAGATAGATGTGACATTGATGCTATTCAATGAGTGTGTGTGATGTGAGTGTGGAAGATCAGTGTGAAGCCTAAATTCCAAGTTTTTGGATGTAGTGAGCAGAAGGTGAACTCTATTATTCATGCATGTATATGAGTGGTTGTGGTGAATCCTTTGTTGCATTGAGATTGTATATTCTCTATAATAGGTCTTCTTTGTCTTCTTTGTATCTCTATGACAGTGAGCCTTGTTTCTCAAGTAGTGAGCCTCTTGTAATTGGTTTTGATATTATATATAGTGTGAGGTAATCCTCACTGTGGTTTTTCCCTTATTGGGTTTTCCATGTAAATTTGGTGTTATTGTGTTTAGGTGTTGGATTTAAGTTTTTGCATTAGCATTTGATGATTAATCATTTAAGAAGTGTTAAGAATTAGTTCTGGTGATTGAATTAAAAGATTAAATATGTGACAATTGATTCACCCCCACTCTTAGTTGTCCTTTTCAATACTAAGGGTACATAGGTACATGATGATTGGTACTGATAGAGGAATCTATTGGGTGCCACTTACATTTCAAACACCTATTTTTATCTATCTAGTTCCATACTAAACTGGGGAGAAAGGTGAGGAATGTGAGAGAGTTGGGCATATTAGAATGAGTCAGCTTGTAGAGTACATATGTTTTTACTTGAAATAGATCCAGGGAGTTAATGTTGTTATGGACCTGAGGTAGACCACCTTACAGTATAATCAGTGCCCATAGTGTTTTTCTTGAGGACAAGCAAAATTCTAATTGGGGGGAGTGACAGGTCTAGTTATTAGCTTAATTTATGTTACTTTCATGAATACTTCTAAACACTTTTAGATATAATTTCCAAAAAATACTCCTATATTATACTACCTTTTCATACTTATTATGCACACTTGGACCTAAAATATAATGATAAAAATATGGTTATGACATAATAGTATTGCATGGTTTATATGAAGATATGTATGAAATTTGGATAAAATTCTATGTTTTAATAATGATAGTTAGTCTTATATACATGCTTTATGAAATAATATTTTTGCATCCAAGGAGGAACTGTAGCACCTAGTAGTTGGAAGCTGAACCTGCAACAAAAGGAAGACTGGGACAACAAAACATGGGAGTTCCAAATTAAGTTGAATGTGATAATTGTTGATTAAAGACACCTGCTGGAGATTGAATGTGCATCATTATAACAAGTTAATAAGAACTAAAAGAGGAAGAATCCTTTATTAATACAATTTTGATAAATGTTTGTGTGTTTTACATGCAATCCTCTTTTACAGAGTTTCAATCCTATTAGGATTCTTCTTTCCTTTTAGTTATAGTTTGGACAATTCAATCTTAACTGTACACTTTGATATATAGGAGTGGAAAGTTATGATTGTAGTTAGTTTTTTCTTTGAATAAGACTCCCTTGAACTTGTATATAGCCGATGGTTGAGTCCTTAGAGAAGTTAGTTGGTTTTCAGTTTTCATTATTAGTTCTTTTCAATTTCAAGACATGATGAATATTCATAATGATTGAATACAATATGTGAGAAGATCTTATGTAATATTTCATGATATGCAATGAATGAAGTCAATTTCACTAGATGCATAGAATTTTTTATTTATATTTGGTTTAAGTTAAGTGAGAATAACCACTTGAGTAGGCCACTCAAGGTAATTGTTCCTCACTTCATTTTCTAGTTGTTTATTTCTGTTTAAATAGTTGTTTCATATTTATTGTTACTTCATGAACTAAGTGAAATTTAAATTAGAATCTCATACTTTGCTTATTGGTAATGAATTTTCATGATGGTGCATGTAATGGTTAACTAGTAGTACTCTGGAGGCTAAATTAGCTGAGTTGTTAGTTTTGAGTTGATACATGATCTTTTATTTACAACAATTCAGTTACAGTTTCAGCTATGGGTACCCATAGCCATTAGTTCTAACTTATTCTTTCACTATTATGCAATTTTATGATTTCCAAAAATTAGAATAACTTGAAGAAGATAACCTAGGTATTTTCAAGTCTTTGAAGGAATATACAATGTTGCACCATCACAAGTTTATAGACCCTGGGTTGACATATTAATGTAGTCTTTACAATGTTGAGTGGACTGTTCAGTCAGCTAAACCTCTAAATTATGTAAGTTCTACCAAGTTTACAATACATTAGTTTAGACTCTACACATACCACAATTAACAAGTAACATATTGGACATTATTTAATTTGTTCCTTCCAAAAAGGACCCTAAAAATAAAGAAAACACTTCCTTTTATCCAATGATGTCAAATCTAATATTGGTTGTCACAACTACCAATTCATTGTAAAAATGCCAAAGTGTAGTAACAATTTAAAATTTTGCAAGTGTAGTGGTAAGCTAAAAATTTATGGATGTAGATGCAAGGGGAAGATTACAAACGAATAGATCAGATAATAAATCTAGCCTCAAGTTTAGTAGGCCAATAAAAATATTCAATCATTCTTGGTGATGTCATCATCCTATAGAATTCAACTTACATTATGCTAATGTTATCAATGGTCTTATTTATTTGAACCAATTGATTAAACTTGACAATGTTCGATGCACTAGGTTTTACTCATAAATTTCATATGGCCATGAGAAACTAATAATTTTTATAGGATAAGGAGTTCTTGAAAGATGAAAATGGATAAGGAATTAAATAAAAGCTTGATGACCCCAAAATATCAAGAACCAATAGGAAGAGGAAGTTTCACAAACAAGTAGCAAGTAGAAGTTCCACAAGAAGTGGAATTTCCATAAACTACTTCACTATTGGGTTCCCACAACTAGCTAGATCACTTGAAAATCCTTATACTCCATACATTTTTCCCTTTGTATGGAGCTTTCTTATTGAACTAAACCTTTTGTGATTGAAACATTTTTTGGTTTTAATAACATTTTGTCACAAATTCACTTGGCCACAAGATACCTACAAAATGCAATAAGGCATGAATTTCCCACAAAGTCAAATGTATAAAAGATTCCCACAAATATAAAAAAGGTTAAATGAATTAGTTACAAGGAATGAAACTTATCCAGTTCAATACCAAAATATTACAATTTGGTTGTAGTTGAGAAGTTTGCAAAGTTGATAGTAGACCAAAAACCCACAAGACAATAACTTCATTAATTTCATCCCTTTTTCACCAAATTTGAACTGTAGATACCCTTTAAGATCTTCTACAAATTGATGCCCTTATTTTTCCAAAATTGGATCTAAAAATTATTTAGAAGCAACAACCCCAAGAACTAACAAAAACACACCAAAATTGCATTAAAATAGAAAGAAAACCTATTTTTTTTGGGTGATGCAAGACTACCTTTGTGTTGGAAAAACAAGGACAGACAACTAAGAGGGGGGGTGAATTAGTTGTCACAGAAATTTAAACTCTTTATAACTTAAACTTATCCTTAATCTCAGATCTAATGAATAAGCAATTAACCACAAGCAATCAACACATCAGAGAGACAAATAACACCAAGATTTTTTTGCGTGGAAACCCTATTAGGGGAAAAACCACAGTGGATGTTAGTCCACAAGATTATACTCTATTAGAAGTATAAGAAGAAATAATAAAGGGAATGCACATGCATTTAGGCACACTGCCTAGAGCTCACTGCTCAATTACAAAAGAGGACTCACTATCCAAAAATAGGGTTTGGATTAAAACAATCCAAGATGTGAACTGAGAAAATAGCTTCTTCACAAGCCTGATTACAGTTCCAATTAAGCTCAACACTTCTTCACACTTCGTACAATCTTCTTCAAACTCTACTCAGTAATGATATTTGCACATACGCACATAGGATCACATGAAGCATTCTTTCCACTGATCACACAATCGCTCTTATATATCCGCTACAGGAGATTCCATCACAACTTCGTCGGCCAAGAAAATAAAATATATTTGCAATGTCAGCCCAATTTTACAAATAAAATTTTAATGTGTATCCACCAAGGTCGGCCACAACATAGTGGAGACCCAAATTAACATCTCCAATACAAAAATACTTTAATTAATTTCACTTCGAAGATCCACAACACACTATCACCAACATGTCAGTCAGAAACATGAAAAAATGAACACGCGCACAAAGGTCTTCAACCACAAGCTCACCAATTAATGTGGATGTACCACAAAGATAGAGAATGAACTAGAGACATTTGAGAATACCAAGAAACAACAAAGAAGCATTCACAACAACTGAGATAACCATAATCATATAATCTTCATTCATGAACACTGATAGAGACTAGCAAAACACTGTTAGACCACAACATACTAAAAAATTTACGCGGACCTCTAAAATTTTTGGCAGATGATCTAGAAAAAATCAACTATAAACCCTTTAAACCACATCAACAAATCTTTTACATATAGAAAAAAATGCCTTCATGACCTGCACAGTTCCACTAGGAACCTGGAATACTTTTTCTGATAATTTTCTCAATATCCTTGACATATACAACAATAGATACACCAAATGCTAATAGTTTTGACATCATTGATAACCACATATCAGGAACACATCCACAACATCCAAAAATCTCCCAACAATCTCCCCCTTTGGCATTGATGGCAACACATGATGTGAAAAGTACCATCAACCCAACTTCATTTCTAAAAAGATTTGTCATGTAGCTCTTCTCCCCCTAAGATGTTTTTCACATTACTCTTCTCCCCCTTTGACATCAATGGCAAAGGTAAATGTGACCTTTCCGTACGCTCTGAACCACATATCTGCATATCTGACTACTCCCCCTGAGTAGCAGCCATATAAACA
This sequence comes from Sequoia sempervirens, assembly GCA_007258455.2. Classification (NCBI taxonomy): domain Eukaryota; kingdom Viridiplantae; phylum Streptophyta; class Pinopsida; order Cupressales; family Cupressaceae; genus Sequoia; species Sequoia sempervirens. The sequence goes on from VDFB02105785.1 coordinate 327,336,696, forward strand.
TCAATCTGGATCATGATATAGAAATGAGGCTCACGTATTGATGCAAGTAAATGCATCATTAGTTCCTATTAGAAGGGGTAATTACCCCTAGCATTCCTCTGAGATATTGAAAAGTATCTTTCAGAAATGGCTTGGTAAATATATCTACAATTTGTTCTTTGGTACGCACATACTCCAGTCTGACTTCTTTTTCATTCACTTTCTCCCTCAAGAAATGAAACTTGATTGACATATGTTTTTTATTAGAGTGTAGTACCAAATTACTTGAGATATTTATTGCACTTGAATTGTCACAGTATATGGCAATAGGCTCTTCATATATTACCCTGATATCTTTCATCATTTGTTTCATCCATATCACTTGAGTACAGTTGTTTGCAACAACAATATATTTTGCTTCAATAGTAGATAGAGAAATGGAATTATGTTTTTTTCTTAACCAAGACACTAGCTTCTTCCCTAGGAAGAAAGCACCACCACTAGTACTTTTCCTGTCATCTACATCACCAGCCCAATCCACATCAGTGTAAGCACATAAAGTGAGATCATCATCCTTTGGATAGCAAAGTCCAAAGTCAATTATTCCTTTCAAATATCTAAAGATTCTTTTGACAACAGTCACATGTAATTCTTTTGGATCAGCTTGAAATCTAGCGACCATACATACAACATTCATAATATTTGGTCTAGTCTGATTCAAGTAGAGAAATCCACCAATAATTGATCTGTACCAAGTTTTATTTGCCTTAGGAGATTCATCATTCTGAGTCAACTTACATCCGATTAGCATGGGAGTACCAACAAGTTTGGAGTCTTCCATACCAAACTTCTTCAACAACTCTTTCACATATTTGGACTGAGATATGAAAATCCCCTGGTCCAACTATGTAATTTGCAATCCCAAAAAGAACTTCATTTCACCAATCATGCTCATCTCAAATTCACTCTTCATCTCATCAGCAAACTTCATGCATAGATTATTATCTCCACCAAAAATGATGTCATCAACAAAGAATTCTATGATTAACTCCTTATCATGATCTAACTTGAAGTATAAGTTACTATCAGCAGTACCTTTAGTGAATCCAAGCTTCGGTAGATATTTGTCCAATATGGCGTACCAGGCTCTGGGGGCTTGTTTGAGTCCATACAGAGCTTTCTTCAATTTGCAAACCATGTCTTCCTTATCTGTTAGCTGAAATCCATTAGGTTGTTTAATGTACACTTCTTCTTCTAGTTCCCCATTCAAAAATGTAGACTTTACATCCATTTGATAGACTTTATAGTTCTTATAAGTAGCATAAGCAAGGAATAATCTTATTGCTTCAATTCTAGCAACAGGGGAAAAGGTTTCTTCAAAATCAATACCTTCCATTTGAGAGTACCCTTTACATACCAGTTTTGCCTTATTCCAGACCACATCACCTTCCTCATTCAGTTTGTTTCTGAATACCCACTTAGTACCAATCACATTCTTGTCTTTGGGTCTAGGAACCAGTGTCCATGTGTCATTCTTTTCAATTTGTGTTAGTTCTTCTTTCATGGCTTTCAGCCAGTGTTCATCTTGATAGGCTTCAGTGACACTCTTAGGTTCAATCTTGGAAATCAGACAATATTCTTCTACAAATTTTCTTCTAGTTTGCACTCCTTTGCTCTTATCTCCTATTATTTGACTTTCATAGTGATTAAACTTTACATACCTTGGAGTCTTGGGACTTTCTTAGACTTTTGTGTCTTCTGAACTTTCTTCTACACTTGCACTTGTCTTTGCTTCCTGACTGACTTGATTTTCCAGAACAACTTGTGGTTGCTTCACCAGAACATATGGAATAATCTAAAGTAGATTCGGTGTTTGAGTGTTCTTCCCTTGATTTGTGTTGTCTTCATCTAAATCATAGTTGCATCGTCTGGATGATTTGACAGAGTCCTCATCAACTCTGACATTTGAACTCTCAACAATATTTCTCAATCTTTTTTTATAGCATCGATATGCCTTGCTCTTTGTGGAGTAAACTAGGAAGATCCCTTCATCACTTCTAGCATCAAACTTTCCTATATCATCATCTCTCTTGATATAACATTTGCTTCCAAAGATCTTGAAATACTTAATAGTAGGCTTGTAACCAAACCATAATTCATAAGGGGTCTTACCAGAATTACCATTCACATTTACCCAATTCAAAGTATATACAACAATGCTTACCACTTCACTCCAGTACATCTGAGACACATTCCCTTCCATCATCATTGTTCTGGAAACATCCAGAATTGTTCTATTCTTTCTTTCTGCAACTCCATTCTGTTGATGGGTTCAAGGAACAAATAATTGTCTTTTGATTCCATGTTCTTCACAACAAGAATTGAACTCTTTTGAAATGAATTTTCCACATCTGTCAGATCTCAAGCATTTGATTTTCAAACCTTTTTCATTTTCTACCATGGCCTTGAAACTTTTGAACTTGTCCAATGCTTCACACTTTTCTCTTAAAAAGGAAACCCAAACCATTCTAGAGTAATCATCAATAACCAGAATAAAATACCTTTCTCCATGAATACTTCTAACTCTAGAGGGACCACAAAGATCAATATGTAGTAGTTCCAACACATTATTTGAATGAAATTGTTTGCTCCAGAAGGAGACTCTAGTTTGTTTACCCATCTGACATTCTTGGTAGATTACATTACTAGGCTTCACTAACCTAGGCAAATCTCTTACTGCTTGAGTAGAACTTATCTTGATAATGTTGTCAAAGTTTACATGACACAACCTCCTATGCCACAACCAACTTTCATCTATTTGAGCAATTAAGCAACTTCCACTAGCAGTATTTAAGTGAAAAATATTACCTTTATTTTGCACACCAGTAGCAATCATGTTTCTAGAACTCCCACGAATCTTGCATTTTCCATTCTTGAATTGCAGATCATATCCCTTGTGTACCATCTGTTCAACACTTAACAAGTTATGCTTTAGGCCTTCAACATAGAGAACATCATCAGTGTTTTCCTTACCACCAAGGCTAATAGAAACTCTTCCAGGAATCACACAAGCATTCTTATCTCCAAATCTTACAAACCCACCATCATACTTCTCTAGACTCACAAACTTTCTTTTATCACCAGTCATATGATGAGAGCATCCACTATCAATGACCCACTCATCTTTATCCTCAAATCATGCTGCAAGAGATTTCTTATCTTCAGTAGATTCAGTAGGCACAGGTTTATTCTTAATGGTAGCAATGAAAGCCCATTCATCTTCATTTCCATTATCTTTATCAGACTCATCATCAGTTACTACTTCTTTAGCAAAGTAGCATTTATTTTGGAATCTAGGTTTTCTAGGCTTAGTCCTAGGAACTCTTTCAGGACATCTTGAAGCAAAATGACCTATCTTACTACATGAAAAACATTTAATAGGAAATACATCTTCATACTTACCTTTTCCTCTTCCTTCTTGCTTTGCAATCAGTGCTTCTAGTTCTTGTACTTCTCTTTCTTTATCTTTGAGTTGTTTTAGTTCTTCATCATATTTAGATATCTTTCTAGAGCTCTCTTACGGACTGTATCTTTTCTTGTAACTTCCAGATATAGTAGATTTCAATGCAGATTCAGTTTTTGGTGTAGATTCACCAAATTCACTTATCTCAAAAGCAGCAAGCTTCCCTATCAGTGTATCTCTTGTCATCTTGTTCATAGACATAAATTCCTCAATAGCATGAACCTTCATTTTGTAAGGAGGCAAGGATCTGAGTATCTTAGCCACAATTTCATCCTCACTTACTGAACCTATGACACATTTAATACCTAGCAATATTTCATTTACTCTTTGCATAAAAGAAGTAATATTTTCATCTTCACCCATCTTCAAATTCTCATACTTGCCTTTCACACTCTATAGCTTAGCCATCTTCACCTGTGTATCTCCTTCATACAAAGTTTCTAGCTTCGTCTAGATCTCATGAGCTATCTGCATACCTATCACACTAGAAATCTTTGAATCTGTTAGGGTGCTCACCAATGCTTTCATAGCTCTTGTATTACTTTCAACATCTTTGATCTCATCAACAGTGGAGGGACCATTCTAAGGAATAATATATTGATCTTTTGTAATCTTCCAATAAGCATCACCAATGCACTACAGATGAAATTGCATCCCAACTTTCCACAGTGAGTAGTTGGTGCCATCAAATCTAGGACTACCCTTCTTGAATGTTGATGTTTCCATCCCAGATCACCTCAAGCTGTTAGACTTCTTCAGAGGAACTAGATCTGATTCCAATTGTTGGAAAAACAAGGACATACAATTGAGAGGGGGGTGAATTAGTTTTCATAGAAATTTAAACTTTTTCTAACTTAACTTATCCTTAATCTCAGATTTTATGAATAAGCAATTAACCACAAGCAATCAACACATCAGAGAGACAAATAACACCAAGATTTGTTTGCGTTGAAACCTTGTTAGAGGAAAAACCATGGTGGATGTTAGTCCACAAGATTATACTCTGTTAGAAGTATAATAAGAAATAATAAAGGAAATGCACATGAATTCAGGCACACTTCCTAGAGCTCATTGCTCAATCACAAAAGAGGACTCACTGTCCAACAATAGGGTTTAGATTAAAACAATCCAAGATGTGAACTGAGAAAATAGCTTCTTCACAAGCCTGATTATAGTTCCAATTAAGCTCAACACTTCTTCACACTTCATACAATCTTCTTCATACTTTTCTCAGTAATGATATTCACACATACACACATAGGAGCACATGAAGCATTTTTTCCACTGATCACACAATCGCTCTTATATATCCGCTATAGGAGATTCCATCACAACTTTGTCGGCCAAGAAAATAAAATATATTTTCAATGTCGGCCCAATTTCACAAATAAACTTTTAATGCGTATCCACCAAGGTTGGCCACAACATAGTGGAGACCCAAATTAACATCTCCAATACAAAAAAGACTTTAATTAATTTCACTTCAAAGATCCACAACACGCTATCACCAACATGTCCACCAGAAACATGAAAAATTGAACATGTGCACAAATATCTTCAACCATGAGCTCACCTATTAATGCGGGCATACCACAAAGATAGAGAATGAACTAGAGACATATGAGAATACCAAGAAATAATAGAGAAGCATTCACAACAACTGAGATAGCCAGAATAATACAATCTTTATTCAGGAACACTGACAAAGACCAGCAAAACACTGTTAAACCACAACATACTCAAAACTTTACGTGAACCTCTAAAATTTCTAGGAGATGATCTAGAAAAATTCAACAATAAACCCTTTAAACCACATCAGCTAATATTTTATGTATAGAACAAAATGCCTTCATGACCTGCACAGTTCCACTAGGAACCTAGAATACTTTTTCTTATAATTTTCTCAATATCCTCGACATATACAACAATAGATACACCAAATGCTAATAGTGTTGACATCAATGAAAACCACATATCAGCAACACATCCACAACATCCAACAATCTCCCAAAATTGTGGACCTGGATGCTCTTGCATCATAGTTGTATCAAAAAATTGAGTTTTGATCCCCTTAATCATCACCTTTCTATTACAAATAAAAAACACATCATCCAAAAAGAAGATAATGATTAGAATTTGATTATCAATAATTTTAACATAAACATAATGATCCTCCTCGCTCTTAACAAAACCCAAAAGCAATGCAATTTTTTTTAGTACCACATACTAGGTGACTATTTTAGACCATACAACGATCATTTCAACCTACAAACCAAATATTTAATCTCATTTAAAATAAAATCATTAGGTTGTAGAATATTCTACATGCGTATCTTCTTACTTCTTGACCTTAGTCTCAAAATTCACCAATTTTTGTCCCTTTTTCTTTGATTTTTAGAACTCAAGAAAACTCTAGGCTCCCTAAAGATCACATATCTAGAACAAACATTTTTTTGGGTTTGTGGATTCCAAATATTATAGTCTTTTATATTCTCACCATATCCTATGAAGATGCATTTATAAGGTTTTGAATCTAATTTAGATTGATTTATTGAGACACATGAACATAAGTCTCACAACCAAAGGCCATAAAATATGAAATAAAAGAATTTTTACTGGTCCAAAACTCATAAGGTTTTTCAATAAAAATAAAAAAGAAGATTTATTAATCATGTAAAAAGTATTACTCACAGACTTTGCTCAAAATAATTGATCCAAATATGTACCACTCATACCTCTGGCTCTTTTCAACATTCGCCTTTTATTTGATCCCATTTTATTGTAAGGGTTTTATTTTTCTATATAATATCTACATGCTTATAGAATTTATCAAATTCCTTCGAATAATATTTACTACCATTTTCAGATATCACAAATTTATATTGTGATTTTTTTTCTTTTCAACCAAGGCCTTACATTCCTTAATCTTAGTGAAAATTTGGATTTAGTGTGCATAAAATAAATTGAAGTGTATCTCGAGGCATCATTAATGAATGGAACACAACATCAAGATTTTCCCATAAAGTCCACAACCACTAGATCAAACAAATACAAGTGAATGAATTATACTAATCTCTTTACCTTATAACCTCTAGAATAAAAGTATTATCTATTCTATTTTACAAAAAACTCAATGCTCATTAGAATAAGAAAAACCACCCACCTTCTTCTTATTAATCATGGTTTCAAAAACTTTTTCTCCAATGCAACCCAAACATTGGCACCACAACATACACACATTTTTTACATTTTCTAGTTACATTGACAAAGTTACAAAATGTGGAGGTATTTAGCTTAATTTTTCCCCAATATTAGATTCTTTAGCTACCATCAAAATCCATTTCACCAACATGCAACCAAAATTTTTAAGAGTCACATGCATTCCAAAATAATTAAAGTTGGATATATAAAGTAAGTTTTTGGAAAGTCTTGGAATGCACAAAATATTATTAGTGGATTTAATCTTCCCATCACTAAAAAAAATTCTACATTTTATTTACAAAAAATATGGTGGGTAGTGATACCACCAAGGAAAACCTCTCCACCATCAAATCATTGTAAGACACAAACAACTCCTTATGAGGATTCATATGGTAGGAGGGAATTTAATTAATGAGTGTAGCATCATCACAAATAGTAATAGTAGAAATAAATAAAGAATCAATATAATTTTCATCAAAATATTTGTCTATGGAGGTACCAAAGGAATTAATTTTATTTATACACTCCTTCTTTACATGCCCTATCTTCCCATAATTCCAATATTATAATATACTCTTCCTTAGTGATGCAGAGCAGGGGCAAAAATTAGGAAATTGATACCATATTTCACAACAATGGGTTCAAATTTCTTTCAAAGTTCAAGACTCTTCCAAAATGGAACATGCTCTCAAAGGTCACAAAACCCCAAATAAGACATCAATGCCTCAAAATTCTCTGCTCACACTTGAAACATCTCAAACAAGGTGGAAACAACATGTGTAGACCAAAAATGGCTTTCAAGAAACTAGGACTCTCAAACTACTTAGTATTCCTTCACAAATTGGCTATAACCTAGTAGCCTTTCAAAATGACATTTGTGTCAAAAAATTCTAGAGCAGACCTAATACCCAGACTGTGAAAACATATTTAGATACCCTTTTTTCTACTCTTCAACATATCCAAAAACTAGATAGGGTTACTTTGAAATGCAAGGTCAAAAATTGACTGTCCTATTTGGAATTAGGCCTAATGGGCATTTAGGCTTATAGACAACTTGGGTTTTTGTCTCCAAAAGAATCCAAAAGGTTGTTCAATAAATCTCTTGGCCTAGGTAGGGTTCACACACACCCTCCAACATCTCACAATGGCCCAATCCACCTTCTAATTGATGCAACACAATTTAGTTATCCTCCTCTAGGGTTCACAGCCTAGTACATGTTGATATCAAACTTTCAAGCCTTATCCACACATGAAAAATTCATTTCCTATAATTGCAACTATACCACATTGAAAAGAATATAAATATAGACCATTCCCCCAAGTTTTAGGAGTTCTCACCAGTGGAATGGGATTTTATGCATTTTTGTTTGTTCACTGCCACCCTAACTAGGGTTCTGGACCCGCCTAGGAAGAAATCCTTTTATCTACTTCAAAACTTGATGAATTTGAATGAAAGCAAAAGAAACATAAAGTATACTCCATGTAGATTCATCTCCAATCGATCTTAGGTCAATATAAATCTGTACAATCATGTACAAAGAAAAGAAACAACAAGAAACTTGTTCAAATTTGTAGAAATAGGGTTCTTTTATTGTTTTCTCTTTAAAACTTCAACAACCCAACTTCCAACCTCTTTGATCAATGATACAAGGCCTTTTAAGGCTTTTCCAACTATCTTCCAAAGGTTCATCTTCCCATTTGACAACAAAAAACAAATTTTCTTTGTGATGCATAACAGGGAGGGAGAATACAAATCCACTCTAAACTAACTCAATCAGACAAGGCTTCCAAACTTAGAATCCCAATTTCATGGTTTTCCCTTACAAACTCACCATTCTCCTAGTAGGTTAGAAAACCCTAATTTTCTCTCATAACTTCCATGTTAGGCCACCAACCTAGAATCTCAAAGCTATTTCAAATACCCATTTTGAGTTCTACAACATATCAAATTTCCAAGGTGGGTTCCTTTGTAACACAAACATCAAAAACTTGCTGCTACGCTGCCCTTAAGCCCAATTAGGTCACTTTTACAAAGAAACTACAATGAAAACTCTTACCCAATCACAAATCACTATTCCATGACTTCAACCAGATCACATGGATTCAGAAACAACAACCTTTTCCGATTGAAACACCCACAAATTCACCAAACTTCAAAACCCTACTTAGGCCTATTTAGGCTTGTTCACATAGGGGTTTATTGGTTCTTAGCCCTCTTGGCCTCAAACCTCTCTATAAACACCTTAAAAAATTCATTTAGGGACTAAACATGCTTCCAAAACCAACTCTCACTCTTTACCAATGCTATTTCATCAAACCCTAACCCCTAGCCATCTTTTCATGCCTAAAACATGGTGATTTCTATCTAGGGCATCAAAAAAACTTTATAAATTTGCCTCTCTTGCTCCTGCAAACTCAAAAAACATGAAAATAAACCTATCTAACACCATTCCACCGATTTACAAAGATTCCCATGGGTGGAATGGTATTTTATTCCATATTTACACTCAAACCCTCAAATCAAGGTTTCAATGTTGCTCTTAGAAAAAATGCAATAAAATCCTTTAAACTCAATGAAAAATTATTAGACAAAGACCAAAATGAAGATAATTCAATTCTCTATCAACTCAATTGCATAAAAGTTCACTTTCAGGCTATACCAGGTTGTACAAGAGCGTGTAGCAACAAATTTGGCCTTTTCAACATAGAAAACACAACTTTTATTGAATTTCAATCTTCAAATCTACTTCCAAAACCTTGCTTCGACCCTTACATGGTGTATTTAATCCTGACACATCTGAAACCAACCAACACAATTGAATCTAACAACCTTTTAAACTTCTTGACCGTTGAACTTCCCATTTTTGCAACATGACAACAATTGCAAGAATTGACAATTTTTACTCTAACTGACCCTATAAGACTCTAATCAACTAAAAACATTAGAAAGGGTCTCACTAGACCTTATTACATCCAAATACATGACTACAAACAAAAAATCCAATATTAGACCCTATTTACATGTTGTTGAATAGGTGCCCCTGTACCATGCACCTGGACAAAAGAGGAACTCAAGTCCCCTTGAGGACTGTGCTGCAACAAAACCATGTTGGATCTCATCATTCATTGATCTCCAAGTGTCTTTTCATCTGGTAATCCCTTCCAATGAGTCAAGTACTGAAAACATGCATTGTCTCTTGGCTATGCCCGGTTCTTCACTTGAAACCGTTGTCCTTCACTTGATGGGTGATCCTTCATCTGTGCTACATCTATAAATGTTGTCAAAGTTGCTTCTTCATATACAACCACACCTCCTTGTGCCTTGTACTGCACTGCCTTCTTCTTTACTCTTGATGCATGCTTGAACTTACCCATATGTCTTTGCAATTCACCCTCAATCTTTCCATCTGTGCTTCCCTTCTCATCCTTCTGCTATAGTACACCTACAACTATTGCTTCATCAGGCTTATTAGACTTTGATATAAAAGGAATGAATTGGTCAATATCTCCTTTTGAAAACAAGGAGTGGAACACCTCTTTTACCTTCTTAGTAACATACTCCTCACTATTACCTTTTATCTCTTCCATCTGTTGATCTACCCTTGTGTCTGTTGTTTTAGCAGGTTTACCAACCCCTGATATGAAATGACTAACCTCAGGTTTACCAATCTCATATTTACCAATCCTTGAATGACCACTATCCTCTTTGGAAAACAATGAACAATTTTTTTTTTTCATCACCACCTCAACATGCTTCTTAACCCACTCTTGAATCTCCACAATCAATTCATCTTTGACCTTCTCAATATCATTTTCCTTCAAAATTGAATCATTCTTCATTGTTGCTATCTCAGTAACTTCATGTTTAGGAGTGGCTACAAACTCCTCATGCTTTTCTTCCACTAGCTTTATAAACTCTTTCTTACCTAGCATTATCACATTAGGCTTCATGATCTGCCCTTTATCATCTTCTTTCAAGGGTGTCAATGTATAAGAGATTCCATCATTTTGTATCTCATAAGTGTTGCTTCTACCATCATAAAATGCATGTATATCAAACTTCCAATTCCTTCCTAGTAACAAATGACACACATCCATAGGTAACACATCACATCAAATTTTATCCTTGTACCCTCCTAAATTGAACTCAACATTAATGATTCTCCAACCTCAAGAGAAACATATTGCATTAGAGATTTTACACTCTCATTATCATCTTCTTGCACCAATTGAACTCTCTTTTCACCACCATGTGAAATAGAAGGTTGTTTCTCTAGGCACTTCCATGCTTGATGGCCAAATTGATTGCAATGATAACATCTTCTAGAAAAGGTATTTGAACCTCTACTTTGTCCACCAAATTTTCCCCTAAAACCTGATCCACTGCCTCTAAATCCACCTCTCTGATCAACAACTTGTTCTTGACCTTGCTGAAACATAGATTTTTGGGACGCTATGGACTACTCTTGCACTTCTAGGGTTTTTCACCTAAAAGGAGAGAGATAGGGCCAAAAATGCTTATGTATCACTCAAATTAGGATGTATACAATGTTTTTTAATGTAAATGGACTTAAATAAATGCAATGGATTAGTCTAGATGAATGAAAATGAATGCAAAGCTAAGATTTATGCAATGTTTGAAAACACAGTGTTGTTTGCAAAAAGACTAAATAATGAACAAAAATGCAAATTTTAACCAAACAGAAAGCTATTTCTCAAAATATGTGCACCTGGAAAGTTGTAGAGGACTGGAGAACAATCTGGAAAGTTGATGAATTTTGAACTTGGGCTGACTGGGACTCGTTCGCCACCTTGGGCGAATCAGTCTTGGGTCAGGACTTTTCTACACAGAACTTGTTTTCTGACTGTCAGGGATCTGAAACAACATCTAACTCAAATCTACATATTTAGGTGGGACTCATTCACCAAGCATGGTGAATCAGTCCACTTTTTGATTCCTGCAAACTCAAAACTTAGATCTATATCTTGACACCTGCACAATAAATTTTGACAGAGACCTAGTTCCAAATCTCAGAAAATCCCTGCAAAAAAACTTAAAAGAGTTGGTCTAATGGGGGTTTTTCCTTGGTCAAACCCATAGGTAGGTAATTAAACCTTGAATCTAGATAAAAATATGCATAAACCCTAGCCTTAGATGTGTTAAAGACTAGGAAATGCTGAAACATAAGGAGGGTCTTATTCTATTGTTCTAGAACAAGACATGCAAGATTGATTGAAATGATGCAAGATATCTACCCTAGCAACCTTAAAACACATGAAACATGGATATAAAATGACATGAAAATGCTAAATAAATACAATGCAAACCTTATTATGAAGATAGAGTGAAAATGGAAGATGGAATCAATAGGAAACCAAGTCCTTAGGCATGATTTGGTGGCTAGTTGCACCTCTTCACCTTATACTTCTTCATGATTCACCATAGGCATCCATCATCAACCCTTTGCAATGTTGGATATTGACAAGATTAGTGAGCTTCAAGACCTGCAAAAACCCTAGTTTGTTGTCCTAAAACTTCAACTTTTGATGATGAAACTTGTTGTAGAATGCTTTTCCTTTGGAATTACTCTTGAAGAATGAAAATGAGATCATAAGAGATGAAAAATATTGTGTAAAATGACTTAAAATGTGTATTTATAAGAAAAATACCTTATTTTCCTGTTAATTAGACCTAAGAGGCCGACATTCACTAGAAACAAAAGTTAATTGATTGAATTCCCACTTGATTTTGAATTTTCCCTCAAAGGGGACTCATTCGCCACCCTTGGTGAATGGGTCCCACCAGAGGGAACTCATTCGTCCAAGGTGGAAAATGGGTCCCACTACTGCTATTTGAAGGTGGGTTGTTAGGGTATGATGTTATTAAATGTTGATTGTTGAGTTTAATTTGATTTCACATGTGAAACAAGCCTCTAGATAAAAATTAATAGGTCTAAGGGGCCTATAAATGTCGTTTTGAAGGGAAACGATGTGAAGGGACTCAAAAGTGGGTCTAATTATGTGAGAAATTGTCTCTTTTCTCAAGAGGGTCCAATTTTCTACAACACATTTATCCCCCACTTTAGCACCCATATGACTTTACATGCATATGTAAGCTAAAGGACTCTAAACAATGCACCTTACTACATAAAATGATACGCATTCAAAAGGACGAGAGAACGAAGCCCCTGGTGTAGTTATCTACACAACCACAATATTAGGAACCACATCTTGCAACACAGTCGTTAATTGCTCAAAAATATTTTTTTTGTAACTCTTAGGACTCTAATTCGAAGGTAGATGTATGCCCCCCCTTGATTCCACTTGCTTTACGAAGGTGGAATCAAGGTAGCAATCTAGCCATGTCAAATAAGAAATATCATATCGTAGGGAATTTCCAAGTACCATGCCACATAATGATAGACAAATAATGATGTCGGGTGTAGAATCATGATTCCAACACATCAAACGACATTGAAAATAGATTACCCTAGCACCGGTTATATTGATTTGAAGAATATCTACATTATAAATTTTGGAAAAGATGGTAACCATATGTGAGTGGGTAAAAGTAAAAAGAGATGAAAAGTGATGAAAAGAAGGGAAAGTAAGTAACTTGTCACTTACTATTCATTTTACCTTCTTGCAACTTGAAAGCGACGAGTGAGGGAAGAACATGTCGAGCAAACGAGATTACACACCTTCATGGCTGGATGATCCTTGTCAGTAGGTGACACGCGACGATCTGTATCATGAGGTGAGTCAATTCTGTAACGTTCGCCTTGTGATTTTATGATGATTCAATGTTTTTTTATGGATGGATAGGTTAATTTAGGGTTCTTGGAAAAAATTTCACAAAGTGTCCCCTTTTTTCGCAAAGTGTCCCATTTGTTCGCAAAGTGTCCCATTTGTTCGCAAAGTGTCTCGTTTCTTCGCTAAGTGTCGTTTCTTTACGAAATGACAAAAAGGGTTCTAAAGTGTCTAGGGCCATTAGGGAAGCACACTAGAGCAACTTTAGCACACTTGCATGATGAAAATTATGAAAAATTGAAGATATTAGATGAAATTTAGAACATTTTGTGATTATTTTGATAGGTTCCTACCTGGTCGCGACAACGGCTTGGGGGAAGACAGTTGACATTTTTGAGAGATCATGCACCAGTGCTATTAGCGGAAGAGGTGGAGTATTTATAGTCAGTGGGTATCTATTAGGAATATTTGATGGATCTATGCGAGCATTGGGATGCAGATACTTGTACCTTTCATCTTCCCACTAGGGAAATGACCATCACACTTGAGGACGTACATCGTATTCTTTGAGTTCCTATTTGAGGAGCGCAAGTGTATTTCTAGGGGAATCGGTCATTCTAGGAGAAGAAGAGAGATATGCAGTATTGTTTGGATGGACCTGTACATGATGAGAGGGTTAGAGCACGGATCGAGCTCCCACGCTGTTGTACTCACAAGCTCCTATAGTTAGATGGATTATGATGCGCATAGTGGCATTGGTTCTCAATCTAGATGGATGAGCGACACACTTGGATGGAGGATTGGTACACCTAATATAGGGGATGTATGAGCAAAGGACTGTTTATGCCTGGGGCCACTGCATTCTAGCACATTTGTATTATGATCTTGGTTGGTTTTTATTTCGAGAGATCAATAGTATGGTCCATTGTACGCTTCTATAGGTGTGGTTCCTTGAGCATATCACATGTACTAGGCCTATTAGATACCCTTGTACGATAGCAGCAGGATACCCATGAGTGTTCAACTATCCTTTGCGATGGTTATGGCAGTATGGTGATTTACACTTTTGGAGGGTGAGATTCGACCAACTGGAGGAGGACAAGGATTATGAGGAGGATTATTATTACAAGGAGGAGCCACTCCTGAGTGAGGGTGATGAGGTAGCTATTGAGGATCGATACGAGCATGGAGAGTTGTCACATGCTTACAGGACTAGATCATGGGAAGTAGCTACAACATACATCAACACACATAGTTAGAGAGAGTAGCACATCTTCCATGCCCCCAAGAGATGAGGAGGTTGACATTCCTCATGTGTCTAGAGAAATAGGTGATGAAATTTGATTTGATGCATGTCCTTTAGTGATTTATATTGTATGTCTATATATATATCATGATGATGTGTTACTGATTGTGTACATGATCTATCTTACAGGAGTGATGAGAGATTGGCGAGAGTCCTATCATCAAGCAGCCACATAGATAGTGCTAGCATCCCTCAAGGAGGATGAGATAGATCCTAACTATGTTCAGGCCGCATCGATCGTGGAGGAGGAGTAGAGTCACTTAGACCATTCATGGGGTTGCGAGCAGCGTACGAGAGTGTTAGGAGGTGACTCCGTCGGGCTGAGAGTGCACTACAGTCAATACAAACCTTGACAGAGGTAGAGAGACTACATGCAGAGCTGGCACAAACACGAGAGGAGATGGACCAGATGGCAGATGAGCGGCTTATAGCTGTTGGATGAGTACGGGGTCTAGAGTATGCACTGAGACTCGACAGTTCATGATCACGGTCACACATGACCATCTCATGACATCCAGGGACTAGATCATGAGTGCCAGATCCTAAGGGGTCTAGCTCTCACAAACCATTTTGATATTGTATATGATTCTGAGATGTATATAAAACTTTGATATATATATATAGACATGCATCTTTGGTATTATGATGATGTATCTATTGGTATGCAAATGTTAAATGCTATGTGATTAATTAAATGACTTATGGTAAAAAGTATTTAATTAATTGCTTCATGATTTAACAGGAATGGTGTGATCTAATATAAAACATATTCCAGTTTTATCATAGATACAACATTGATAAATGAAAAAGAATATGCTAAATTAAATACACCAATAAGGATTTAATTTAGCATGAGAAGAGGGTGAATAGAATGAATTCTAAAGCATTTATAAAATGAATTTAAATAATTACCTTAGTGTTCAAGAAAAACAAGAATTTAGTTGTCAAGAACAAAGCAATGTGAAAGTTATAACATCAAACAACTTTAAACAACACTGTTATAGAACTCATACTATTCAAATGGGATTAGAGATAATATCGACATAGATGCCTGACATTAATAGGTTCTTTAAGGGGTGTTCCATCAAGCTGTGTTAAGAGATAAGCACTAGACTCGTAATTGGTATCAACTACGTAAAGTCCCAACCAATTAGGGCTGAACTTATCTTTGTCTTCGTTGTTAGCACTAACAGTTCTTTGATTTTCAATAAGAACAAAATCTCCCTTAGAAAATGATCTAGGGATAACATGAATGTTGTGTTTGCATTGTAATTGTTTGATGTGAGCTTGGAGATGTTTGAGAGTGTTAATGCACTATTCATCAAGCATCTCGAGTTGATGTAATCATTGTTCTATATAAGTGTTAGTTTCAAAAAGATCTCAAAGAGCAACTCGCAAAGTAGGAATTTCTAACTCCAAGGGCATAATCACATCAATACCATAAACGAGGCTAGAAGGGGTATTTCCTATGGATGAATGAACATTAGTTCTATAAGTCCAAAGCGCATAAGATAGTTGCGTATGCCAGTCTTTATGATTATTATGAATAGTTTTCTTAAGGATATGTTCAAGAAGTTTATTGGTATTTTTAGCTTGTCCACTAGATTGCGGATAATACGGTGTAGAGAAAGAATGTTGAATGTTAAATGTTGCAATAAATTTATGAAACTCGCTATTCTTAAATGGCGTTCCATTGTTTGAAAAAATTGCAGAAGGAAGTCCAAAGCGAGCAATTATGTATTCTAATATGAATCGAAAAATTACTTCAGCAGTTGTTGAACGAAGAGGGATAGCTTCTACTCATTTTTTGAAATAGTCAGTTGTAGTTATGATAAATGTATGTCCAGATGAAGAAGGAGGGGAAATTTTTCCAATAAGATCTAACCCCCATACTGAAAGTGGCCAAATGGGAACATTGGCACGAAGCTTAGCAGTAGGAGTGTGAATCAAATTGCTATGTTCTTGGCATTTGTGACATCGTTTAACATAGGAAAAATAATCCTTTTCCATATGTCTCCAATAATAACCTATACAAATAAGTTTTTGCACTAACGAAAGACCTCCAAAATGACCTCCACAAGCACCAACATGAGCCTGTTTCAATGCTAAAGGGATTTCAGAATCTTTAAGACAATGTAATAGGAGACCATTGAAAGATCTATATAACGCGTCTACAAGAATCATATATTTTGTCGCAAGTTTACATAGGCGCTTTCGAGAATTTGTTGTGATAGGTTCAAGAATGGTACCATCATTTAAGTAGTTGTAAATTGTATCATACCATTCACACGAAGTTGCTTGAGTTATTTCCAAAATGTCTTCTAACGGAGTATCGATGGAAGGTTTCATGATGGGGTGAATAACAAATGTGAAATATGTAAAGGGATCATGTGGGGATATGAGAGAAGCTGCAATCACCATTGCATCCGTGTGTCGATTATCTTTGTGTGGGATGTTATCAATGGTGAATGAGTCAAATTTTTCTAATAACTTCATTATGAGATCCTTGTATCGTGATAATTTGTCATGTTTAGCTTGATATGAACCATTGATTTTTTTTATGACCAATTGTGAATCACCAAATATCTTAATATGTTTAGCATGAAGAGATAGAGAATCTTGCAAACCTTCAATCAATGCCTCATACTCAACTGCATTATTTGTACATAGGAAATTTAAATGATAGGATAAGGGAATAGGTTTGCCATTGGGTGGAATGAGGACTACTCTAGTGTTGAAACCTGTTCAAAAATTAGATCCATCAAAAAATAATTCCCATGGTTTAATATCAGCGGTTAAGACATGATCATCAGGAAAGGAATCATTAGTAGGGAAAGAAAAGGGAGAAGGTGCATCAGCTAAGTGGTCGGTTAAGGCTTGACCTTTGATTGATTTTTGTGAAACAAATTTAAGATCAAACTTGGTTAACAACATCACCCACTTAGCTAATCATTAGAAAAGATCGGTTTTGTTGAAAATATATTTAAGAGGATCAAATTTTGTGACAACTTGTACTTCAACAATTAGTAAATAATGTCGCAACTTACTAGTAGTGAATACAAGAGCCAAAAATTGTTTTTCAATTGGTGAATAGCATGTTTCATAATCAATTAAGGTACAAATAGTGTAGTAAATAGGGTGTTTGTTACCATGATCATCGTGTTGAGCCAACAATGCTACAAGAGCATGGGAAGATGTGGTGATGTACAAGATAAAGAATTGATGTGGCACGACAGGTTGTAAAATAGGTGGAGTGGCTAAATATTCCCTTAGATTCTCAAAAGCTTGTTTACAATCCTCATTCCAATAAAAAAGGGCACCCTTTTCAAGGAGATGTGTGAAAGATATGGTGTGATTGGCTAAAGATGCAACGAAATGACAAATAGCTTGAATTTGACCTTGTAACGTACGCAACTGATAAATATTCCTAGGAGGTGGCATGTTAATGATGGCATCGATTTTATTTGTGTCCACCTCAATGCCTTTGTGAGATATGACAAACCCAAGAAGTTTACCACTATCTACGCCAAAGACACATTTTTTTGGATTTAATCGCATGTTGTATTGTTTTATATGTTCAAAGATTTTATGGAGGACAGTCACATTGTCTTGTCGTGTTAATGATTTAGCGAGGATACCATTGACATAATCTTCTAAATTTTTGTGGATATAATAATGAAAGATTAATGTCATTACATGTTGATAAGTTGTGTTGGCATTCTTTAAACCGAAGGGCATTACAACCCAGCAAAATGTACCCCAAACAATTGTAAAGGCGATTTTGTATTGATCTTGAGGATTAATAAGGATTTGATTATAACTAGAAAATACATCCATGAATGATAGCAAAGCATTTCCAGCAGTTGAATCCATGATCATGTCTATATTAGGAAGCAAAAAATCATATTTTAAGGAGGCTTTATTCAAGTCTCAAAAATCTATGCATATCCTAATACTAATATCAGGTTTTGCAACTATGACAATGTTTGAGATCCAAGGAGAATAATCAATAGGTTTAATAAAGCTTGCATCAAGAAATTTCTCTAGTTCCTCTTTAACATGCAAGGCTACGTTAGGGTGCATTTTGCGAATCTTTTGACGGATAGGTTTAACATTAGGAGCAAGGAAAATTTTATGCATCATAATTTTTGGGTCAATTCCGGACATATCAGAATATTTCCAAGCAAATATTTCAGGAAAATCATGAAATAAACTGGTGGTATCTTCTTTTTCTTCATCATCAAGGCACTTCCCAATTTTAATAATTTTATCTGTATTATGAATGTCCATAAGCACATCAATTGTATTGCCTAAAGGGAGTGCATTGGATTTAGGACTTTCAGATTCAGAGAAATCTTCAATGATATCACTCGCTTCTTGCTCGGTAACATGTAAAGCATGAGAAATGTGTTTCATATAAGTATGCGAGGATGGGCTATCGAAAACACCTAACAGTTGTTTCAAAGCCTCATCACTATCGGCATATGTCAATGAAGGGGGTAAGGTTATATCCAAAAAATTAGGATGTTTGATTGTGAGTTTGTGTTGTGGGTGACATGTTATAACATCAATGTTTAAATATGGTTGTTGGGTAGCATTGGTCTTTTTAGGAAAAGAATATCCTAAACCTATTTTTCGTTTCTTGTGTATTAGGTTCAATAGGGACACAAATACCTTGTTCATATTTTCCACACCCTTTTCAATTATAGCCTAATTGTTTGAAAAATTTATAGCCTTTCCCATAAAGTCGTTCCATTTTGCGTGCGGTAGGTGGGGATTGATAATCTATCTCATCAAAATTTGTTGTGTATGTTGCATTTTCATCCATATTGTAAGAGATAGATGTTTGAGTCGATTGTTTAGAATTTTGAGTGGAAATAATTGTTGGTTGTTCATCTTTCTCATTTTTCTTTTGTGTATGTATTCACCCATAAACGAGGGTGTGAATTCTAAGGATCCCCAATCATTGCCAAATAATTTAGAGGCTGATTCTGTATCGTTGTGTTCAATTTCAAGAGGGTCAATGTTATAAGTGGGAATTAATGTTTTTAAAGGACTTGTAACCCCTATTTCAAGGTGCAAGCAACTTTCAAGCTCAAGGTCTATTTCAATTTGATATATACAGTTGTTGTAAACATACTTCATGATACGGTGAAGGGTGGAAGGCACTGTATTCATCTCATGAATCCATGGTTGGCCTAAAAGGAGATTATATAAAAGATCATAAGGCATGACATGGATAGGATTCTGCAAAGTAACCACACCAACCGTAATAGGTAAAGTAATTATCCCAAGTGGTTGCTTTGTTGTATTATCAAATCCTCGAATAGAAACGAAATTAGGTATTATTTGTGATCTATTAACTTTTAATTGATCAAGGAGACTCACACTACACACATTGAAGGCAAAACCATTATCTATGAGAGTGTGTTTGATACCTATGTGATGGAATTGAGCAATGATCATAAAGGCATCATGTTGTTTTCATAACTCCAAAGGAGGGACCTAATGTTGATGGAAAGTAATATCAAGACTATGTTTTTGAACAAGAGCTACCACATCATTTGGAGTGGTTCCAGGAGGAATTGTGAGTTTTTTTAAAGCGGTTTGAAGAATGGTGTTGTAAGTAGGTGAAGTTTGAAGTAAATCCCAAAGAGAGATTTTGGCAGGAGTATTCTTTAATTGTTCAACAAGATCATACTCCTTTGTAGGTGGGTTATAATGAGGAGCACTAGGTGGATTAGGTAAAGGTAATGATGGTGGCATTGGTTGTGGTGGTTGTGGGTTATTTTGTGTCTTATATGTATGAGCAACAATATCATCACTAGATTGTTGTGATACATTAGTGTTAGGTGGGTATAAAGTGTGGCATGGGCGATTAGAGGGATGAAGCAGATGAGGGTGGGTAAAGGATAAGTTTAGGTTTAACGACATTAACGTCCTTGATTTTAGAGGTATCATGACAAACCATAGTGGATGAGTTGGATGAGATGAAGTCCTGAAGAGACTCATCTAACAAATGAAAATCATCACTACTAAAAGGTGTGAAGAGTAAATGATCGTCAACTAGTTTAGGATGTTCAAGAAAATCATTAGAGGTAGGCACAATAATTATATCAAGTTGGGGACCACAAACCTTAGTGGATGACTTATTCAAGATGAAGTCTTGAAGGGCTTCATCTAACAAATCAAATTCATCACAATCAAAAGGTTTGGGGGTTGATCATTAAGGGTGTTAGGTTTCTCATGACAAGCATTAGAGGATGAAGTGAGTGAGACGATGCTTTTAAGGGATTCATCTAACTGATTGACATCATCACTACTAAGTGGCTTGGATGAGATGGTTTTTCAAATTTGAATCATGTGTTTAATTGGATTGTTGGATGTGGTGTGTGATTGGTTTTGGATATTTGCTAGAGTTTCCTCAATGTAAGCTGATCGGAAAGGACTATGAAATATGACTGAAAATGGAACTTGTAAAAGCCTAAGACTATCCATAAATTCCATGAAAAGAAATAAACTTTATGCTAAGGAAAACAAAAAGAATTGAACAAAAATAAAAAGGAAATGATAGAAAATAGAAAGATGCAATGCAGGAAATGAAAATATGGAAATACTAATGAAAAACTGTAAAGGGACTGATTCGCCCTAGGTGGCGAATGAGCCCTAGGAGATGAATTTTTTAATGTTTTTATGATTTTTTGTGTTTTATGTGAAATTTCAACTCTATATGATGCAAATAAAGAATGTAAATACAGAGATGTAGGGTAATAGAATGAAATAAAGTAAAGAATGCTTTCACTAATGCAATGCTTTTAAGAATCCTAAAACAATGCAAGAGCATGAAATAATGAAAACCTAAGATGTAATTAGATGTAAATCAGAATGTTGTTATGTTCAAAAGTTGGGTTCACCAAAATGGATCCTATGGACTACTCTTGCACTTCTAGGGTTTTTCACCTAAAAGGAGAGAGATAGGGCCAACAATGCTTATGTATCACTCAATCAAACTAGGATGTATACAATGTTGTTTAATGTAAATGGACTTAACTAAATGCAATGGATTAGTCTAGATGAATGAAAAAATTCAAAGCTAAGATTTATGCAATGTTTGAAAACATGGTGTTGTTTGAAAAAAGACTAAAATAATGAACAAAAATGCAACTTTTAACCAAACAAAAAGCTATTTCTCAAAATATTTGCACCTGGAAAGTTGTAGAGGACTGGAGAACAATTTGGAAAGTTGATGAATTTTTGAACTTGGGCTGACTGGGGCTCATTCACCACCTTGGGCGAATCAGTCCTAGGTCAAGAATTTTCTGCACATAACCTATTTTCTGACAGTCGGGGATCTGAAACAACATCTAACTCAAGTATGCATCTTTAGGTAGGAATCATTCACCAAGCATGGTGAATCAGTCCACTTTCTGATTCCTACAAACTAAAAACTCAAATTTGTATCTTGACACCTGCACAACAAATTATGACGGAGACCTGATTCCAAATCTCAAAAAATCCCTACAAAATAGCTTAAAAGAGTTGGTCTAATGAGGGGTTTTCCTTGGTCAAACCCCTAGGTAGGTAATTAAACCTTGAATAGAGAAAAATATGCATAAACCCTAGCCTTAGATGTGTCAAAGACTAGGAAAGGCTGAAACATAAGGAGGGTCTTATTCTATTGTTCTAGAACAAGACATGAAAGATTGATTGAAATGATGCAAGGTCTCTACCCTATAAACCTTACAACACATGAAACATGGATATAAAATGACATGCAAATGCTAAATAAACACAATACAAACCTTAGTTTGAAGATAGAGTGAAAATGGAAGATAGAATCAATAGGAAACCAAGTCCTTAGGCATGATTTGGTGGCTAGTTGCACCTCTTCACCCTATATTTCTTCATGATTCACCATAGGCATCCATCATCAACCCTTTGCAATGTTGGATCTTGAAAAGATTAGTGAGCTTCAAGACCTACAAAAACCCTAGTTTGTTGTCCTAAAACTTCAACTTTTGATGATGAAACTTGTTGTAGAATGCTTTTCCTTTGGAATTACTCTTGAAGAATGAAAATGAGATCATAAGAGATGAAAAAGATTGTGTAAAATGACTTAAAATGTGTATTCATAAGAAATAACACCTTATTTTCTCGTTAATTAGACCTAAGAGGCTAATATTCACAAGAAACAAAAGTTAAATTTATTGAATTCCTGATTGATTTTGAAATTTCCCTCAAAGGGGACTCATTCACCACCCTTGGAAAATGGGTCCCACCAGAGGGGACTCATTCGCCCAAGGTGGAGAATGGGTCCCACTACTGCTGTTTGAAGGTGGGTTGTCGGGGTATGATGTTATTAAATGCTATTTGTCGGGTTTTATGTGATTTCACATGTGAAACGAGCCTTTAGATCAAAATTCATAGGTCTAAGGGGCCTATAAATGTTGTTTTGAAGGGAAACGATGTGAAGGGACTCAAAAGTGGGTCTAATTATGCGAGAAATTGTCTCTTTTCTCAAGAGGGTCCAATTTTGTATGGCACACTTGCATCTTCTTGATTCTTATAGGACTGCTTTGGAGTAGAAGTGGAACCTCTTCCTCTAGCATTGCTGTCTCTGCCTCTACCTTGTCTCTCTTGCCTTCTCTTCAACTTTTCTTATGCTCTAACAACCAATTGAAAACATTCTTTAACCGTTCTAGGAGTGGCCATACTCATTTCATCTTGGATATTGAACCTTAGTCCATTCATATACCTTGTTGTCTTTTCAACTTCATGCTCAACATGACCTACTCTAATGCTCAACTTGTGAAACTCCTCGGTGTAAGCCATGAAATCTATCTCTTTTTTCTTGAGATTTTGCAACTTTCTAAAAGTTTGGATTGCATAATCACCAAGCAAGAATTGAATCTTAACTTTAAACACCATCCTATCCCATGAATTGATCTTTGCTTTTACCTTTTTCACTCTCTCCTCCTGTACATAGTTCTACCAAGTTAGGGTAGGGCCTTTCAACTTAGTCTTTGCAAACTTTACCTTTTGTTCTTCTACTACCTCTTTTTATTCAAAATAATTATCTAGTGCATCAATCCAGCCCAATACTTCCTCACTATCCATCTTCCCACTATAAATGTGCAATTCCATTTTAACCTCAGTAGTCTCTCCTCTGACAACCTTCAACATCTTGACCATCCTTCTTTCATCAGGGTCCAACTCATCATCACGTTGGATTCATCTTCAAGGGTTTTCATTCTCACCCTCTTCCTCTTCCTCTTGATCACTCTCCTCTTCAATGGCCTTACCTCTTCTCTGGTTTGTTTCCAATGCTGCAAGTCTAGTTAAAATAACTTCTTGAGACTCCTTCATCATCCTTATTTCCCTACCAATGACTGCACTACCCTTTGGAGGCATCTTGTCCTTTCAAATTGCAACTTATCCTTCTTCAAACTTCAACCTCTTTCCTTCAAATGATCAAAACCTATTCTCTGATACCAATTTGATGTAGAGAAGGGAGGGAGAGTACAAATCCACTCAAAACTAACTCAATCAGACCAAGCTTCCAAACTTAGAATGCCAATTTCATGGATTTCCCTTACAAACTCACCATTCTCCTAGTAGGTCAGAAAACCTTGTTTTTCTCTCATAACTTCCATGTTAGGCCACCAACCCAAAATTTCAAAGCTATTTCAAATACCCATTTTTAAGTTCTACAGTATATCAAATTTCCAAGGTGGGTTCCTTTGTAACACAAACGTCAAAAACTTGCTGCTACGCTACCCTTAAGCCCAATTATGTCATTTTTACAAAACAACTACAATGAAAAATCTTCCCCAATCACAAATCACTATTCCATGACTTCAATCAGGTCACATGAAGTCAGAAACAACAACTTTTTCCAATTGAAACACCCTTAGATTCACCAAACTTCAAAACCCTACTTAGGCCTAATTAGACTTGTTCACATAGGGTTTTATTGGTTCTTAGCCCTCCTAGCCTCAAACCTCTTTATAAACACCTTAAAAACTTAATTTAGGCTCTACACATGCTTCCCAAACTGACTCCCACTCTTTACCAATTCTTTTTCATCAAACCCTAACCCCTAGCCATCTTTTCATGCCTAAAACATGGTGATTTCTATCTAGGGCATCAACAAAACTTTATAAATCTAACTCCCCTACTCTTCCTAACTCAAAAAACATGAAAAAAAACCTATATAACACCATTCCATCGATTTTCAGAGATTCCCATCAATGGAATGGTGTTTTATTCCATATTTACACTCTCAAACCCTCAAATTAGGGTTTCAAGGTTGCTCTAAAAAAAATGCAATAAAATCCTTTAAACTCAATGAAAACTTATTATACAAAGACCAAAATGAAGATAATTCAATTCTCCATCAACTCAATTGCATAAAATTTCACTCTTAGGCCGTACTAGGCCGTACAAGAGCATGTAGCAGCAAATTTGGCCTTTTCAACATAGAAAACAAAGCTTTTATTGAATTTCAATCTTCAAATCCACTTCTAGAACCTTTATTTGACCCTTACATGGTGTATTTAAGCCTGACACATCAAAAAACAACCAACACAACTAACTCTAATAACCTTTTAAACTTCTTGATCGTTGAACTTCCCATTTTTGCATTTTTACAACATGACAACAATTACAAGAATTGACAAATTTTACTCTAACTGGCCCTATAAGACTCTAATCAACTAAAAACATTAGAAATGGTCTCACTAGACCTTATTACATCCAAATACATGACTACAAACACAAAATCCAATACTAGACCCTATTTACATGTTGTTGATTAGGTGCCCTTGCACCACTTTGACAACATTTTGACAACTTGACAATATTTTGCAACTAGACATCAACTCACACCTAAATGACTCAAACTAACTCAAAAACATATGAAATGGTCTTAGAAGACCTTATTACATACAATTGACTCAATCAAAACAAAATTTCACTTTTTGATCCCTCTTGGGGCATGAAAACCTGAGTGCCCCTGCACCATACTCTTGGGGAAGAAAGATTCAAGCTCCACTTGAATGGAAGGTAGAAACATGAGAACTATGTTGGAAAGCTCCTACTTGATATCTTTAAATCCCTACTTATTATCTTCTTTGAAATAATCCCATGTTGGTTTCATCTTCACCTTAGGTTTCTTGAACATTTGGAAAAGGTATTTGAACTTGTTAAAATAAGCCTATCCCCCAGCCTCTAAATCCTTCTTCCCATAATGCTTTAACAACTAAAATAGTAACTCTATATGGTGTATGTAAAGCATAAAACTCAAGTTGCTTGATTTCTTGAACTTGAAGGGATTGAAACTCACTCACAACTGCTGATAACCCTTGAAAAAACACACAATAGTGAAATAAACCATGTTGCAATTTACCTTCTAGAGATACTTCATGCAATGACAGTTGAAATTGTTTAGTCTTCCCATCAGATTGATGATACTCTTCCTCCTACACTTGGATGATAACAATGGAAACATTCTCCTTTGAAACTATTTGTTTAACACCATCACCGGCTATGCCTTCTTTTCCCTACTTTTTATACTCTCTCAATGACCCTTCCAACATAACAACAACTGATTGAGGCAACTTGGTCTGCAAACCCACAAGAGCAGCCTTATCTTCCCCATCTACAACCCTCTCTACTAATCTAAGAGCATACATAAAGCTCTTTGCATCCTTAAACTAAAATGGTATATGTGTAACATGGTGAACTAAATGGAAATCTCCATCCATGCATTGAAATAACTAAAAATCTAAACCATGCATTGTGTTCACCAGTAACTTACCTTGTTCCACTTGCACATTAGAATCAAATCACCTTGCTTCAAACAAAAAAAAATGATTAGTCCTTTGCATTGGGAATAAATAAGGTGAAAACTCATCCACAACTATGTCCATATTGTCCTTCAACATGCTTTGGATATCCCATGGAAAATTAGATATGTCAACTGTTGTCCTAACAGTCTGAGGCCTGATCATGATTTCAAAATCCACCTTGTCCTCCATCATGGATTGTGGGAAATCTTTGTGACTCATTAACATCATCCTTGACCTCATCTTTGGATCTTTGTCTTCCTTATCTTTGATTTGGACAAACTCCTTTTCACTCACCAACATAGCACTAGAATCCACTTGTGATTCATGACTTACCTCTTTCTCAAATGGTTGTTGCTCTTCCTTCATCAACAATGATTCTTCAATATCTAGTTTTGTTGTCCTCTCTTGCCTTCTTCTCCTTTGAATGATCTTCTTGATAGGACA
>VDFB02105785.1:327363847-327392453 GCA_007258455.2 Sequoia sempervirens
TTTAGCATCACAACAATCTTCTCATCTTAGCATAGCTTTGCATTTAGCATAATATGCATTTTAATATCTCATTCTTTAGTTGTCCTTTTGTTGAGCTTGATCTGTTGATCTGAGAACCATTTGGAAACCAACAAAACGCTGGAGTTAGAGAGAGATAAGATGGTTTCGGGAAAGCTGCGATAATGGTTTGCTTATTCTGCTTTTCAGTTTTCTTGATTTAATGTCTTATTGATATGTGTTTGAATTTCATATATTGATACATTTTCACACACATACGCTATGTCATCTTAACCTTAGGGTGTGTATCAAGGAGTTGTGTCAGATTAAATTTGATGGAAGTGTGATGTATATAGTCGCTAAAAATATTTCCTTTGTCAAGAAAATGATTCAAAAATGGAATAAGGAGTCTTTTAGTTAAATTTTTCAGATAAAAAAGAGGTTGCTAATTGCTTGGATGAGGTTCAACATGAAATTCAAATCTCTGGTATGGACTATGCCTTGCAGTTGGAAGAAGATGATCTCCTCAGCTCTCACCTTCATGATATCATATCTAAGGAAGAATACTTTTGGAAACAGAGGTCAAGAGTGACTTGGATGAGGAATGGAGACTGCAATACTAAATTCTTCCATCTCACCTCTCTAAAGCATAAAGTTTCTAATAGAATCAATTTCATTCTTGTGGATAACTATTTGATTGAGGATCCTAATGATATCCATAGGGAAGCTTCAAAGTGCTTTAGAAATGTGCTTAAGGATGATGTAATATATAATCAAGCCTATGAGGAGATGTACTTGGAGACCATCCCAAATATTATTTTTGAAGATCAAAATAAGAAGTTAACCTGCATCCCATCTGAGGAGGAAATCAAAGTGTCTATTTTTTATTTGAGGGTAATAAAGCCCCTAGACCTGATGGTTTCCCCTTTCTTTTATTTTAGGATTTTTGGTACATTGTGCCATTGGATGTGGTTAATGTTACTAAGGAGATCTTTGGATGTAGGATGTTGTTGAAAGAGCTCAGCTCAAATTTTCATGTTTTGGTTCTGAAGAGGCTTAAGGCTAATTCTTTTGGTTATTTTAGGCCCATAAGTCTTTGCAATTATATCTAAAAAAAATCCTCTAAAGTGTTGGTAGTAAGGCTTCAAGATATTCTTCCTTTTCTTATTTCTAGTTAGCAAAATGGTTTTGTTCTAGAGGGAGACAAATTTTAGACTCAATCATCATGGTTCATGAAATTATTCATTCTCTTTCAATTAACAAGAAGGAGGGGTTTATTCTATAGCTTAATCTGGTTAAAGCTTATAATAGAGTGAATTGGAGCTTCTTAGCCAAGGTCCTATTGAGAGTTGGTTTTTGTGGTAGATTTAGGCAGCTCATTTCTCAGATGGTGTCTTCCCTGAGATTTTCAATTTTGATTAATAGATCTCCTTATCCTTTCTTTAAAACCTCTTGTGGGCTTCGCCAAGGGGACCTAATCTCTCCTTTTCTTTTTATTCTTATGGCACAAGTGTTGTGTAGATTTTTTAGATAAATTTCTCTTTTGGATCTTTAAAAGGTATTAAACCTTATTCTTTGTGTTGGACTCATTTGCATTAACAATTTTTTGATGACACAATCATCATGGGCGAAGCCTCGATCAAGAAAGTAAATTTTATTAAAGAAATTTTAGGTGGTTATGAAAGAGCTTTGGGGAAATTGGTCATCCCTCCCAAAAGTATGATTTTTTTCTCAATACCCTATCCAGCTTCAAGCAAAGTTGGCTACTATCTTAAATTTTAAATTGGGGATTCTTCCCTCAACTTATTTGGGCCTTCCACTCTATGCTAATAAGATGCCTGATTCTCTTTGGCTCAATTTATCGGATAGGTTTAATTCCAATTTAGTTGGTTTAAAATGTGTGTTACTTAGTCAAGTTGGTAAGTTGCAACTCATTCAAGATTCTCTACAGAATTTTCCTGTTTATTCTTTGAGACTCTTTAAGGTTTCAGCTAAGTTTGAGAAGTTTGAGCAAATTCAGAAGTGTTTCCTTTTGTTTGGATCTAAGGAAAGAAAGAGAATTCCTTTAGTGGTATGGGATAGAGTTTGCATGTCGAATCAATGGGGTGACTTGGGTATCAAGAAAATCAAAAGTCTCAATATGGCTCAACTATCTAAAATTACTTGATGTCTTTTATTTGAGAACACAGTATGGTTGTGTATTATTAATAATAAATTCCTTGTTGAGTACAAGAATGTAAGGGATATATTGGCCACTCTGAACATCCCTAATGGTTCCTTCATTTGGAAGAACATTCCTCCTACTTGGAAGGTCATTAACGAAGGTACTAGATGGCTTTTTGGGGATGGTAGAAAGATCCTTTTCTAGGAATATATTTGATGCACTAATGATTTTCTTATGGAGTTGTAGTGGGAACTTCCTCTTAAAGAGTCTTTCTTAAGGCTCTTTGGTTGTTGGGTATTGGATTATTTAAAAGATGGAAAATGGAAAATTTTATAAAGTTTTGATCCATATTTAGCTCCTCTTCAGGTGTTCCTTTCATGGATACATGTCCCTTCTAGTCCCAAATCTGACAAGCTTATTTGGTCTCTTACTGCTAATGAGAAGCTCTCAATATCCTCAACTTTTGGTTTTATATCAAAAAATATTACACCTCCTCCCTTTTGAAGTGGTTTGTGGAATCAGTTTTTAACCCACAAGCTTAATATATTTTTCTAGATCCTAGTTCAAAAGAAAGTCTTGAATGTGGATATTTTATGTTAGCAAGGGTTTTCCCTTCCCAATAGATGTGATTTGTGTGAAATTTTTTTGAAGATTCCTTCCATATCATCATTAGCTGCAATTTCTCAACTGTTGTGTGGGGCTAGTTCCTTTCAGTGCTTTGGAACCTTGGTTGGTTGTTTCCTAAATCTTTTATGGAGTTTTTGGACCAATGGAAGTTTCCTTCTTCTAATCCTTCTCTTCAACTGATTTTTTCTTTATCAGTGCCTCATATTTCTTGGGGGATATGGAAGGAGAGGAATAATAGGGTTTTTAGAGATGAGAAGCTCAAGGAGGTGATTATATTTTGTAAAATCTAGAGAGCTATTAAAGAAATCTTTCTTGCTAGGATTCAGGATAAGAAGTTGGATTCTCATAATATTTTTTTCCATAAGTATGATACCCAAGTGACGACTAATTGGAATCTAAATTATGATTTATCTATTCTTCTCAATTCTTTGAAAAATCCTAGATAGAATTTTGTTTGGACAAGACCATGAGGAGGGTGGATTAAAGCCAATTTTTATGGGGTATCTAAGTGGAATCTTAGGCCTATAGGGTGTGAGTGGGTGTTAAGAGATGAAGGGGGAAAGCTTATATCAATGATGGAACTCCCTTTGGGTACTCAAACTAAACACTTAACTGAAGTTGAGGCAACTTTTAATACCATTAAATAGGATTTTAATAGGGTTTTTAAAAAGTGTGGATTGAGGGGGAATCACTTAATATTTTAGGTTTTTTCTTAATTTGAGCCCCCTTATTTGGATGATCGAGTCACCTATTCATGATTCCCTAGGCATGAATAATAATTTTTATGATGTCAAAATCTCTCATATTTTCAAGGAAGGCAAATATGTTGGCTATTTTTTTTTTGCCAATGAAGGGGTTAAACTTCAGTCCTCTAAAGCTTGGGAAGGGTACTTGTTAGTACCTATTGAGGTCCTTACCATTCCGATTAATGATGCAAATCATGAGTTTTAAGGAGAGAGAATGGGATGTTAATTATTTTCATTAACATCACACACTTTATGGGTATTTTGGAGTTGTTTCTTGTTGTCCATTTGTAGACTTTGGGAAGCTTCTCAAGTGAGAAGTGTAGAGAAATCTTGGTGAAAATGGGTGGTGATCAAAATCATGTTGAATTTCTCTACTATGATGGGTTCAAGAGGAAACCGAAAGTGTGGTGTATTCTAGAGGAGGTTGGTATCACATAATATATGGAGATTCTCCATGAATTTTTTTTGTCAAAGGATGGAGAAATCAAGCATTGATAGTTCAAGGTGTCGAATTCACCATCTCTAAGGAAATAATAGCAGAGATCTCTAGGCTTCAATTGCAGGTAAAGAAATTATGGAAAGACCAAAAAGCTAATGAGGAAGCTTTGAACTATATTTTTAAAGGGGACGAAGAGAAAAGTTTGTGAAGCTTTCCTCTTGGGGATATGATATAATTTCCATCAAGCCCATATAGGTTGAGATTGATGAGGTGATTATGCAATACATCACCCTTGATGGTAAGTTTACAACTATCCTTGTTGTGCATTTCAATTTTCTTAACCATTTTAGACATAAGCTTCTGGTCTCTTTTCCATTTTATCTGCTTGCATCCCTTGACTCCTTTGTGAAAGATCATCTCAAAAACCCTAATGCACTACTCTTGCATGAGGGTTTGTTTTTGTTATTGATGGAGTATGCTAAATCCCATATGCAAATTATTCCTCCAAAATATAAAGGGAATGTTAAGAAGAAGTGACAACCTGTGCTTTCTAATATGAGGTATAATTCTTTGGAGGATGAAGAAGATGAGGAGTGGTAGGATATTGAGGTTGGGGAAAACTCCATATAAGTTCTTTCATCTTCCCCTTTTGGATTGGGCGGGAAGAAGAAAATTAATGTGCCTTCTAAAAGTACCTCACCTAAGAAGAAAATTGGAAAATCTATCTCATGGTTGAAAGGTTATCAGAAAGGTGAGGAGGAGGTTGGGTGCACAAACTAGAGGTGGGGTAAACAATTCTTGTCTGCTCTTGGGTTTGTTGGTGACAAAGAGAAAAATAAGGTGGTTGAGGAAACTATCATGGAGAAAGGGGATCCTAGAGTGTTCTTGGGCCAATCCCTAATGAAGGGCCCGAACAAGAACTCTATTGATGCTGCGAGTATTGACCCTTTCTTGGAGGATTTTTTACTTGCATGTTGAACTTGGGAAGTGATAACTAATTTTTTAGGGGTGCGAGGGAAAGTGTGACAAGAAACTTTAGATTGACCAAGTGGTTCCTTATGGAACTAAAAAAATTCAACGTTAAAGTTTGTGGCTTACAAGAGAAGGTTGCTAGAGAGGATTCTGACTAGTTTACTTCTAGGGTTGAAGAATTAAAGAAAAAAATTATGGACGTTGAGGATGTTATTTTTGAGATCAAAATGGAGTATGGTATCCACATTTAGTACATTGAAAAAATGATTCAACAAATCAAAACAAGAACGAAAAATCTCTTAAGAATCAACTAATGCTCTATTAAGAACAATGCAAAAACTTTAGAAAATTTCATAGAGAAATTAAGGGAATTGAAAGAAGAGCATATGATTGATCAGAACCTTTCCATCAACAAGTTGAAGGAATATTCTATCAAAGAAAAAGGTTAAAATATGGTGATGGAGGGTGAGCAAGGTCCTAGTGCACATACCCAAGAGAAAAACAAGAAGACCTTTGATGAAGAAAAGGATGAATTGCTTACCCTAGTTAATAAACACTATAACCAGGAATTGGAGGTGGTAGAAACTGTCAAGAATATGAAATAGTATGTTGTTTAGTTTCTTTTTGTTTTCCTACTGTCTGTTGGTTGCTTTTGGATAGTTTTGGTTTAGTTGTTGGTTGGTTGTACTTTTATCTAATGTAGTAGCATTTTGTAACTTGGGGTTCCAAGTTCTTTATAAATAAAAAATTCTATTAATCAAATATGTGGAACAAATTATAATTTTACAATTGAAATGAAGAAAATTGTGTATGGATGCTATCGTATGGTTTAGGAAATAGAGCACACCCACTTTCCAATTTCATTCAAGGATAACCCTAGAGATCTCAATGCAAAGGAGAAAGAGATCTTGCAATAGGGTTGTCTTAGGGGCTGATTGTAAACTAATAAGGGGTTCACCACCAAGTAAGGACTTGGAAAGACAAATATAATGCAAGATGTAACACTAAACCATAATATGATGCAATGACTTACAAAATGACCCAGAAAAGTATGCAAAACAAGATAGAAAGTTGCAAGATGAAATGTGTGCACCTAGGATTCTAGAGATGCTTGGAAGGATGTCTAAAATGATGGAAAATCTAACTTTAATACTAAGTGGGATGCATTCACCAAGTTGGGTGAATTAGTCCAAAATATGGGTTTCTATGTAGGAATAAGAATCTAGCAAATGGGTATCTAAATCTACAAAAATCTAAATTTTTACCTAATCTGGGACTCATTTTCTAGAAGTACTGAATCAATCTAGTTAGGGTTTTCTGAAATTTCAGGATCTGAATCTGCTCTCCTCAATCTACTCAATCTGCTTCTTCAGGTTTTTGGATTTGAATCTCTATAAATCAACCTAAAGGTGTTTTCTAATGTTCTCCAATGCTTTCTGACAACTTTGACAACTTCTAGGCACTTTGAAAACTTTATCCAATCTTTCTCTTTAATGTTTCTTCAATATAAACTTGTAAATCACACTCTAAAGAGAGGAAAAAATGTTGTTTTGTTAGTGGAAGGGGGTTTTCCTTGGTCAAACCCCGTTTTGGTAATCAAACTTTGAAATAGGAATGGAGAATGATGAATGAACAAAATGTGATGTTGCAACTCACCAAACCCTAGTAATTAAGTGTTGCAAACATGTATGAGGTAGCTCCAATGGATGTAGATCTTGACTCTTGCTTGAATAGGATAGATATTGAATGAAATGCTATCTTGAATCATGAAACCCTACATCACAATTGTTAGCTAAAAAACAAACATGATGCATGAAATCCTTGACATGATGCTTGATGCCTGAATAATTCTCTAAAATGTTTGATAATCTACCCTTGAAGACTCTTGAATGCTCTTGTGAACTCAAACTTGCTATAAGGAAATTCTCTCACAAAAGTCTTAGGTGAAAATGAGTGAAAGAACCTTGTATTTATACTTAATTATGCAAGAATTCCTGAAATTACAGCACTAAAAATTGAAATCAGATCTAGGATGATAAAATCCTATGAGAAATTTGAATTTGGGCCACATGGGACTCATTCGCCTAGGGAAAATGAGTCCCATTAGGCCTAATTTTTGTGACCATTTTTAAAATTGCTTAGAAAGGTGTGAAACTAGGTTTGGGACCCAAAAACCTAGGTGGGACTCATTTTCCCAAGGTGGTGAATGAGTCCTAGATCACTAAATTTGGGCAACACAAGCTAAAAACACCTAAATCATGATTGTATGTTGATTTTTGTTGGTATTATCCTTGAAAAGATACATTAAATGAGGCTTTTGGATGCAAAATAAAGCCAATTAAAGCATAAGAAATCCCAATTATTAATGAAAACCCTAGAAAAGTGTGAAAGTGTGTTACAACACTCTAAATAAGATAGGATTTAAGGTTAAAAATAGATTTATTAGGTGTAATAAAACCTCAAAAAAGTGTGAAAGTGTGTTACAACACTTCACAACACTTTAGAAAGGTACCATTTAAGTTCATTAGCTCATAAGGACACAAGACCTAATGTGAATATGTTAGAAACATTGCAACATTAAATCAAGGAAAATTTATGGGGGGGATTTTTCCGTCATTACATCTAGCCCCCACTTTAGTGAGAGGAGGAACTTTCTTCCAACTCACACTAAAGTAGACCAAATGCACCAACACTAGGAAGATAGGACAACAATGATCAAGATGGGTTCAAATGCACCAATGTTGGAAAGATAGGATGGCAATGATCAAGAGGGTTGTGCAAGCCCCTAGGACTAAGGTCCTATGTCAAACCAACATAGGCACAAAAGAACACACATGAAAATGATATAAAGAGAAACAACAAAGCACAAGCATGTACTGTCAAAGACATAACGGAAATGAAACAATATGAAAAATAAAAGGGCAGATCAAGCTTCGATCATTTTTTCAACACGATGTGGATCAAATCTAGGCTATTTGTCCAAAAAGAAATGCATACTCACTCTGAGGAAATGGAAATCTAGTTGTCCGTTGGGTGAGAAGTTCAAGAAGGTGAGACACATACACACATGGTCGGTATGCACTCACACACACACACACACAAGTGGATAACAAAAAGTCAAGCCCTCATTCGGCTTCTCGCCAAAACCATACCAAAGTTATACCTCCTGATAACTTTCATAAGACGTCACACAACAAATGGTTTTCAAGCTTCATGAGACAAGAAAAAATTCGTATGCTTGGAGCTCATGAACAAACAAGATGGATCCATAGGCATGCAAGTTGTGTTATGGAAGGTGGCCATATAACTGAAAATGCAAATGCAACAATAAGGAATATTCAAGGGAGTCTTTGTTAGTTCATGTGAGGTCTTTAACTTAGGGAACATTGTGCCTAATGTCTCCAAGAGAGGACCAATCAAAGAATAGAAGATTCACAACTTAGGGGATCTAGTGTGTCACATCAAGCCACTAAGAGAAATATAATATGCTAAGAGAGATCGTGCTCTTGAAGGACATTAGACCCAATGTCATCCACAAAGCAAAAGACACATCGTATAAAGTAAAAAGACTACACCATGAAACATGGAAAGAAAAATGAAAAATACTAATGCCAATATATGCCCCCACTTTAAAGAAATTGCTAAACACCAAGTTGTGAGCAATTACTTTAAAGTAGCAAATGATAAATGAAAACAATAAATAAGACATGAGAGCTAACTTGGAAATCCCTATTCCAAGTCACATTTTTCCAATTAAAGCTACATCATGTAAAAAGAAAGAGAGGCGTTGCCCCCAAAAATGAAAATCCAAACACATAATGGATCTATCGATTTGGATTCAGTATGTTCTTGTGACAATGTTTTTAGAGAGCTTGGAACTTTCGTCATTCCTCAAATACACATAGAACTAGAAGAATGACACAAAGAGAGTGAAACAAAGAAAAAACCCTTTGGGTCAATATGGAAGAGACATGAAAGTCTCAACCCCTTGCGTCATCCCCAAAAGGAAAACACAAGACAAATGAAAAAGAAATAAAGAAAAAAATTTGGGTCAACATGGAAGAGACATGAATGTCTTGATTCCTTGCATCATCCCTAAAAGGAAAACACAAGACAAATGAAAAAGAAATAAAGAAAATATTTTGGGTCAACATGGAAGAGACATGAGTGTCTTAACACCTTGCATCATCCCCAAAAGGAAAACATAAGACAAATGAAAAATAAATAAAGAAAAATATAAAAGATTTATGACGTAGAGAAGAATGAAGGTACAAATAAAGGAATGTCACGAAGAGAGAGGGATACGTCAAATAAAATAGTACAGGGGATCACAATACACACATGCAATCACTCAAAAGAAAAATAAAAAGAAATAATGCAAAGAGACTAATAAGGAATGTGTGAGACAACCTAAAGTAGGTTGTTTTCCTCCCAACCATGTTCATTGTATATCGAAGGCGGACAACTAGCCAAATGGACAATAGCATGTGTTGGACAAGGGCCATCACTAGGTTCAACACTCTTCTTAGGAGAATTGTTATGTAAGCTCATGGAAGAGGAAAAAAATGTATTCAATTCATTATGCACTTCTTCATCAATTTGAGCAACTTCCTCATCATCATCTAAGTTAATCACAACCGGAGGTCGAATGATAATTTCCAAGGGAGGGTTCAACTCTTGTTGTGGTTGTTGTATTGGATTGTTTTGTTATGGGGCAGGGGTAGAGTCATCATGAATTGCTTCATTCAAGTTTGGATTTTGATTTTCTTTGTTCAATTATTCATGTAACCT
Source organism: Sequoia sempervirens (assembly GCA_007258455.2). Classification (NCBI taxonomy): domain Eukaryota; kingdom Viridiplantae; phylum Streptophyta; class Pinopsida; order Cupressales; family Cupressaceae; genus Sequoia; species Sequoia sempervirens. Next base: position 327,373,584 of record VDFB02105785.1, read on the forward strand.
GCAAGCAAGGGCACAACGTCTACACCTATGCTCTCTAGCACCTCTATTTCTTTTAGTTCTATTTTCAAGTTGTGTTTGTGTAGGAGCGAGTTGATCAACCATAGGTTTATTTTATTCCCTAAGGGGAGGAACGGAAGGAACCATGAGAGTTTTTTCAACCAATTTCTCTTTGACTTTGTAAACTTGTTTTATTCTAGGAGGTGTGACAGAATTATTTTTGTTGTCTCTTGGCCTTTTGTAAGAGGTAGGTGAAAGTCTTGTCTTAGGTTGGTCTTGGTTATTTGGAATTTCTTTAGGTTCAATGATGGTTTCATCAAGAATGGTAGGTTCAATGGGAGACATGTTTTAGAGGGATAATTCTATTATTTTCTTCGCCTTGAACTTTTGATAGGACAGGAAAAAGAAGTCTTCTCATGGTTTGATAGGTTCTATGGGATCGGGCCAAAAGAAGTCTAAGGAAAATTTTCCTTTGGAGGACAATGGGTTAAAGTCACTATGATGGATGGTGAAAATTTAATTGTCAAAGGGAAACTTTAAGAATTTATGCACAACTGAAGGGAAAACATTCATGGAGTGAATCCATGGATAGCCTAGCTTCACACAAAATTGGTTCGATTGCGGGATGATGGAGAATGAGATATCTAATGTTTTTGGTCCTATTTACAAAGGAAGGGTGATTGATCCCATCATAGGGAAAGCAAAACCATTACGTGTCTTGATTAATGCTTTTGGTTTATCATATATATCTTGATAGAGCTTGTGCAAAAGTAAGAATTCCTTGGTGATCACATTCTCTTCACAGACAGGATCTATTAGTATCCCATTAGTGGGCTTGTCATAGATTCGGTTAGCTATGTAAAGATGACCATCAGGTACATGTTTAAGTATATCCTTAGAGGAGAAAGCAATGTCAAGAGGATTTTTAGTTTGGCCCTTACAAGGAATGACATCTATCACTCCTACCATGTCATCCATAGGATCATTATCTATAGAATCATGTTGAACAGTATCGTTATTATCATCATCCATGTCAACATTCATCACATAATTCTTTGTAGTTTTGTTGGATTTGATAAATGAAATGTTATGATTAGGCATAGGGTTGGTAAAAAAAATTAATTTTTTGTTAGGAGGAGAAAAAAACTTATTTCCTTGATCACTAACACTTCCAACAGAAAGACAACCAGAATCAATGAGGTCTTGCACAAGATGCTTAATATGCTTGCACTGTTTTGTATCATGTCCATTTTGTCGATGATAATGATAGTAAGCATTAGGTCTATGGCTTGCAGGTAATGGTTTATTAGGATCGGGTTGTTTAATGGGAGGCAAGGTAATTATTATTTGTTCTAGGAGTTGTGACATTGTGTTATGAAGGGTATCGAGTAAGGGAGTGAATTTTCTTTTTGGGTCCCCAAAGCTAAAGGGTATTGTGGTTTTAATAGAAGCTAATTGGTTATTGACATTATGAGTTGTTTGTTGAGGGGGATTGAATTGATGGAAACCTTTATTCTATTTTCTAAAAGGTTGGGAATTGTTTTGGTTTGCGGACTCATATTTCTCAGTACGACTAGAGGTGGATTTTGTATCTCAACTACTAACCGAATTTTCATAATCATGGAGGGTAGTACACAAGTGCATAAAGGAAGGGAATTTCATCATGGTAAGCTTGTCTTGTATCCTACTTTGAAAATTTTCTATGAACATCTTTTGAAGGTGAGGATCGAGAACCTTGACATCGATTTGGGAATAAAGCGATTGATAGTGTTAGATAATGTCAGTTATCTTTTCTTCTTTTTGCTTGCATCTCATCAAATCAGCCAAGGTCATCCTAGAAGTCATATGCACTTGGAAATGGTTGAAAAATTCTTCAACAAGTTCATTGAATGAATGAATTGAGTTATTCAATAAAGAAGAAAACCACTCCAAGGCAGTATCCTTCAAGGACCTAGGGAAAAAATTAGCCAAGAGTTTATCGTCAAGGACAAAGTCACTGCACACGACGGTATAAGCATTAACATGGTTAGAAGGATCTCCCTTTTCTCCATATTTCTCAAATCTAGGCACCTTTACACTTTGTGGCATCGGTGTTTGCAATATATCCAAGGAAAATGGATTGATTTTGACATAATATGTGGGTGGGCCATTTTTATTTTGGTTGATGGTCGAAACTTTATTTTGAAGGGATGAAATAGTTTGCAAAAGTTGATTTATGAGAGGGTCATTGCTTGTGTTATGAGATAGAGGTGAAAAAGGTGAGGTGGTGTATGTGTTTGAAGGACAGGTGAATGGAATGCTTATAGTTGGTAAAGTGGTAGGAGATATGACATGTGATGCCACAAAGGTACTAGAGATACTAGCAAAAATACCCAAGGAAGTAATCACATTACTAATTTGTTGCATTGTTGTTGTGACTTGAGGGTTTGTATAGGTAGGAATTGAGGTTATTGTTGTGAGAGGAGGAATTTTAGTTCCTCCTTGGCTTGTGACATTGCTTGTAGGTAAAGGACAAATAGTGGTTGAGGTGAGGTGTTTTCCAAAGATTTGAACTATATTTTTCACAAGGTCAAGTCCATCTTCAGTTTCAATCATGCAGTGAATGTTATCTATGGTAGGGATGGAAGTAGTTGAAATGTTGTCATTTGTTGTAGGTTTTCTAAATCTTCATGAATTTTAATTATGTTTTCTTGTAGAAAACTAGTAGCCATTGTTTCAACATGTGTCACACTACTTGAAGGTAAATAGTTGTTAAGGGTATGGTCCATACCTAGTGTACTAGTGTCAATACTAGGAGTGAAAGAGCTAGACAACCCAAGATCCATGACGATTGTGCTATCATAGGATGACATGAGTCTCGAACTTTGTCTCACTATAGTATTAGCAATAGGACACCAAATACTCATGCAAGGTCTTCTAAATGCAAGATGAATGCAAATGCAATATGAGCTAAGAGAAATGAAATGAATATAACAGAAATTTTGTAAACTAAAAGAGAGTTATAAACAACAAACAAAAGCTCAAAAACAATACTTTAAAATCCAAAAAATGTAGTGCAAAATCTACACTGGGACTGATTTGCCCAAGGTGACAAATGAGTCCCAATGGGGATTTTTTCAAAAATTATAGAAATTTTTAATTGATTTTTATGTCTTTTATGTTGTAAGACCTGAAAACTAAGTGCATATGCAGATTTTGTTTGATTTTCAATGATTTTGGATGGAAAAATGCAAGCTATATGAACTTTCACTAATGCAAAATTTAAAACCCTAGAATGCCAATTAACTAATTTGCAAATCCTAGTGCAATGTTAATGCAAGTAAGATCTAGGATGATGATGCACTCCAAATCAGAAAAATGATGTTCTAAATGAAAGCTCACCAAAATGAAATGAAGAAAAATGTGTACGGATGCTATCATATGGTTTAGGACATAGAGCACACTCATTTTCCAATTTCATTCAAGGATAACCCTAAAGATATCAATGCAAAGGAGAAAGAGATCTTGCAATAGGGTTGTCCTAGGGGTTGATTGTAAACTAATAAGGGGTTCACCACCAAGTAAGGACTTGGAAAGACAAATGTAATGCAAGACGTAACACTAAACTTTAATTTTATGCAATGAATTACAAAATGACCTAGAAAAGTATGCAAAACAAGATAGAAAGTTGCAAGATGAAATGTGTGCACCTGGGATTCTGGAGATGGCTGGAAGGAGGTCTGAAATGTTGGAAAATATAACTTTAATACTGAGTGGTACTCATTCGCTAGAAGTGGAAAATTAGTCCAAATAGGGTTTTCTGAAACTTCAGGATTTGAATCTACTCTCCTCAGTCTACTCAATCTGCTTCTTCAGGTGTTCAGATTTGAATTTCTGTAAATCAACTTGTAGGTGTTCTCTAATGTTCTCCAATCCTTTATGACAACATTGACAACTTCTAGGCACTTTGAAAACTTTATCCAATCTTTCTCTTCAATTTTTCTTCAATCTAAACCTACAAATCACACACTAAAGGGGGGAAAATGTTGTTTTGTTAGTGGAAAGGGGTTTTCCTTGGTCAAACCCCATTTTGGTAATCAAAATTTGAAATAGAATGAAATAGGAATGGAGAATGATGAGTGAATAAAATGTGATGTTGAAACTCACCAAACCCTAGCAATGAAGTGTTGCAAACATGTATAAGGTGGCTCCAATGGATGTAGATCTTGACTCTTGCTTGAATAGGATAGATCTTGAATGAAATACTATCTTGAATCATGAAACCCTACATCACAATTGTTAGCTCAAAAACAAACATGATGCATGAAATCCTTGATATGATACTTGATGCTTGAATAATGCTCTAAAATGCTTGATAATCTACCCTTCAAGACTCTTGAATGCTCTTGTAAATGCTTGAATGCTCTTGTGAACTCAAACTTTCTATAAGGAAATGCTCTCACAAAATTTTTAGGTGAAAATGAGTGAAAGAACCTTGTATTTATACTTAATTATGCAAGAATTCCTAAAATTACATTACTACAAGTTGACATCAAATCTAGGAGGATAAAATCCTGTGAGAAATTTGAATTAACTTTGATTTTGGGCCACACGAGACTCATTCACCCAAGGTGGCGAATAAGTCCCATTAGGCCTAATTTTTGGAACCATTTTAAAAATTGCTTAGAAAGGTGTGAAACCAAGTTCAGGACCCAAAAACCTAGGTGGGACTCATTCGCCCAAGGTGGCGAATGAGTCCCAGATCACTAAATCTAGGCCACACAAGTTGAAAAAACCTGAATTATGATTGGATGTTGATTTGTGTCAGGATTATCCTCAAAAAGATAAATTAAATGAGGCTTGTGGGTGAAAAATAAGGCCAATTAAAGCATAAGAAAGCCCAATTATTAATGACAACCCTAGAAAAGTGTGAAAGTGTGTTACAACACTTTACAATACTCCAAATAAGGTAGGATTTAAGGTTAAAAATAGATTTATTAGGTGTAATGAAACCTCATAAAAGTGTGAAAGTGTGTTACAACACTCCATAACATTTTATCAAAGTACCATTTAAGTTCATTAGTTCACAAGGGCCCAAGACCTAATGTGAATATGTTCGACACATTGCAACATTAAATCAAGGCCAAGTTAGGGGGGGCCTTTTTCCATGATTACAACAATAAATAGAGAGAGGGTGTACAAAGCACTAAAATATAAGATAAAACGTGATAAATTTTATAAAGATATTCAAATTGATGAAAATACTATCATTGAACTTGCATGCAATTCAGATGAAAACATTTTTGACAAATTGAACTTTGTTCATATTGATTTTAATTCATATGCAAATGAATATGTATTTGTGGGTCAAGTGATAGAGATGGATGAAGAAAACATTATTGATCACACTACATAAATGAAATGAAAACCACAAAATATTCAAAGAGAGATGGAAATAATCCATGCATGGTTAAATAACCCTAATCTAGATCTTGGATCACTAATTTATTAACCAAGAATTGGAACATCTCCAATAAATAAGTATGTCACTGAAGGATTACTTGATATGGCTTTTCCAACACTATTTTTGGATGGACGATGTGATTAGCTAGAACCACGAATAAGGAGATTCTATCTACATGAGTTTGTTAAGATTTTTTTTTTTGATATAAAGATCATCATTTTGGACAACACCCTTGATTTAGATATTATATGATGAATATGATTATGAAACATTGTGCACAAAACTCATCTTTCATGTTCGTCAAAAATATTTTTTAAGATATGTCAATCATAATCAATGAGTTACGAGAGCATATTGGAAATATCCCCCACTCACATCTAGCTAATTGTTTGATGTTTTTTGGTACTACACTAAGGGGTACAAGATCTTATTGGGAAAAATGTCGAGTTGAATTAACTAACCTCTTGCATCAAATCAAAACACCAAATATTTTATTTACTTTGAGTACAAAAAATATGTATTGCCCATATTTGTATGCACTAATGCCAAGAACACAACCAACTAATCCACAGAAAGCACAAAAGTGGCAACGACAAAATATTATTGACTATCCACATATTGTGGCATATTACATCCACCTATGATATATAATGATTTGAAAGGAATCAATGTAAAAGGGAACATAAGTAAAATATATTGGTCAAGATATGAATGGAAACATAAAGGATCACCACATGTGCATGGATTTATATGGTTACAGGGAACACCAAATATAGACAACCTTAATTGGGGAAATGATAATGAAAGAAAAATACACAAAAATATTTTTATTTTATTATTCATGCATGGAATCTATAGGAGAGCCACATCAATGAAACATATAGGTATGATATTAATTCTCAATTATATATTTTTAAAATATATTATAAAATATGTTATATCATCAATGATAGGTCCTAAAAAAAATTACACAACATCCATGCCTTTGAAATATGCAATAATTGAGCCATATTATCTTGGAATGTGACTATGAAGAGTTACTCAATTGTGTTGAATGTCATACAATATATAAATAAGATGCTTTCCTCAGAGGAAGGATGGTTTGTATGTAAGCTATTTAGATATTCAAATATTTTGTATCAAATAACAATTAAAATGTTTATATAAACTCCAACATATTCAGATAGTAAAAATTTTAGGAGAGTGCTAGTTAGTATGTTGTTGCTTTGTCTTGTCTGTTGGGTCATTGTTTTGTCGGTTGTTTGTCTGTTGTTACTGTGTTTTGTTTTGGTGGTTAATGTAATTTTCTTTGGACTTGATCTTTTTTGGCCCTTGGGGATCATTGTGTAAAGGGTACAACACCCTATAAATGTTTCTTATCTTATAAAAAAAAATGACCTTTTGTTTGTAGGTACAATGCATACATTATTAGATATCATTCTTTTATTAAAATATAATTACATAACATGGAGATTATATTTTTTGGTTTAATATGAAATGTCTCGTTCAATATATACAAAGGATAAAAATACTTTATTCAAACACAAGAAAAATATGCTAAAGTAATATTTTACATACTACACTACAGATGTTAGTAGCATAGATATCTTAAATACAACTATCTAAAAGATGTTGAGAGATATCAGTCTCAAGATGCCTATCTATTCTCAGAAATAATTTAAATATAGGCGCCTTGAGACTAATATCTCTCAACGTCTTTTAGATAGATGTATTTAAGATATCTATGCTAGTTATTTAATATTTAAAATTAATTATCATTTATTCTATTTAATTATAAAATTAACTAATGAAATTTCATTTAAAATTAATTTTAAAATAAAATAAATATATTTATATCAAATAAATTCTATTTATCAATGACATTGTATTTATTAAATAGTTGATTAATATTATATGATTTATATTTATAATTTTTTTATTAATCTTTTATTTATTTATTTTTTACTATTATTTTATTTATTCTTGAATCGTAAATTTTTGGCTCTTAGGTCTTCTCTAACTCTTCTAGGGTTTTTCACCTAAAAGGAGAGAGTTAGGCCAAAAGTGCTAACTAGTTCATTCAAATTATGTTATGTGGAATGTTGTCTAAGCTAAATGAAGTAAACTAACTGCAATTGAATGATCTATAAAACAGATTATGAATGCAAAACTAAGATCTATGCTATGTTTGAAAACATAGTGTTGTTTACAAAAATGCCTTAAAGAATGAACAAAAATGCAAATTAAACTAAACAAAAGGTTGTTTCTTAGAATGTGTGCACCTGGAAAATTGGAGAAGATTGGAAAATAGTCAGGAAAACTAATGAAACTTGACTTTAGGCTGATTGGGACTCATTCGCCACCTTGGGCGAATCAGTCCCAGATCAGGACTTTTCTGCACATAAGCTATTTTCTGACAGTCGGGGACCTAGATCTGAATCTAACTCAAATTTGCACCTCAGGAGGGACTCATTCGCCATGCATGGCAAATCAGTCCACTTTCAAATTTCTATAATTTCAAAGTTTTGTCCTGCACTTTGACACCTGCACAAAAATTTCTAACGGAAACCCAACATCGGATCTCAAAAAATTCTTGCAAAACAACTGAAAATTATTTGTCTAATGGGGGTTTTTCCTTAGTCAAACCCCTAGTTGGGTAATTAAACCTTGAATGGAGAAAAATCTGCATAAACCCTAGCCTTAGATGTGTTAAAGACTAGGAAAAGTTGAGATGTGACAAAGATCCTATCCTATTGTTCTAGAATAAGACATGCAAGAATGATCTATATGATGCAAGATCTCAACCCTAGAAACCTTACAACACATGAAAAATAGGAATGAAATGACATGCAAATGATAAACAAACAAGATGCAAACCTTAATCTGAAGATAGAATGAAAATGGAAGATGGAATCAATAGGAAACCAAGTCCTTAGGTGTGATTTGGTGGCTAGTTGCACCTCTTCACCCTATATTTCTTCATGATTCACCATAGGCATCCATCATCAACCCTTTGCAATGTTGGATCTTGACAAGAGAAGTGAGCTTCAAGACCTACAAAAACCCTAGTTTGTTTCCCTAGAACTTCAACTTTTGCTAATGAAAATTGTTTTGGAAGACTTGAATTTATGAATTGCTCTTGAGGAATAATAAAAGATAAGAAAATATGATAAAAAGATGTGTGAAATGACTTGAAATGAGTATTTATAAGAAACAACACCTTATTTTCCTATTAATTAGACCTAAGAGGCCGACATTCACCAAAAATTAAAGTTAAATTGATTAAACTCCCACTTAAATTTGAATTTTCCCTCAAAGGGGACTCATTCACCCAAGGTGGCGAATGGGTCACACTACTGCTATTTGAAGGTGGGTTTTTAGGGTATGATATAATTAAATGTTGTTTGTCAGGTTTTATGTGATTTCTCAGGTAAAATGAGCCTCTAGATCAAAATTAATGGGTCTAAGGGGCCTATAAATGTTGTTTTGAAGGGTGAATGATGTGAAGGGACTCAAAAGTGGGTCCAATTATTCATGAAATTGTCTCTTTTCTCAAGAGGATCCAATTTTCTATGGCACATTTAGCCCCCACTTTAGCACCCATATGACTCTATGTGCATATGTAAGCTAAAGGACTCTAAAGGATGCACCTTATTACATAAAAGGATACTCATTCAAAAGGCAGGAGAACGAAGCCCCCAGTGTAGTTATTTGCACAACCACAATATGAGGAACTCCATCCTACAACAATCATTCGTTAATTGCTCAAAAATCCTTATATCTAACTCTTAGGAATTCAATTCAAGGGTAGATGTATGCCCCCCCTTGATTTCCCTTGCTTTACAGAGGTGGAATCAAGGTAGCAATCTAGCCATGTCGAATAAGAAACATCATATTGTTGGGAATTTCCAAGTACCATGCCACATAATGATAAACAATTGATGATTTTGATTGCGGAATCACAATTCCAATGCATCAAACAGTGTCGAAAACGGATTACCCTAGCTCCCATTATGTTGATTTGAAGAATATCTACATTTGAAAAGATGATAACTATATGTGAATGTGTAAAAGTAAAAAGAGATGAAAAGTAATTAAAAGAAGGATAAGAAAGTAACTTTTCACTTACTATTCATTTTACCTTCATGTAGCTTGAGAGTGACACGTGAGAGAAGAATATGACGAGCAAATGAGATTACACACCTTCATGGCTGGATGATCTTCGTGAGCAGGTGGCACGCGGTGAGCTGTATCATGAGGTGAGTTAATTCTGCAACTTTTTCCTTGTAATTTTATAATAATTTAATGATTTTTATGCATGGATAGGTTAATTTAGGGTTCTTGGAAAAAAGTTCACAAAGTGTCCCCTTTTTTCGCGAAGTGTCCCATTTGTTTGCAGAGTGTCCCTTTTGTTCGCAAAGTGTCATGTTTCTTCGCGAAGTGTCCTATTTCTTCGCGAAGTGTCCCATTTTTTTGCAGAGTGTCCCTTTTGTTCGCAAAGTGTCATGTTTCTTCACGAAGTGTCTTATTTCTTCACGAAGTGTCCCCCTTTCTTTGTGAAATGTCCAAAAGGGGTTCTAAAGTGTCTAGGGTCGAAAGCACACTAGATTGACTTTAGCACACTTGATTGATGAATATTGTGAAAATTGAAGATATTAGATGAAATTTAGAGCATTTTATGATGATTTTGATAGGTCCCCACCCAGTCGCAACAGCGGCTAGGGGGAAGAAAACTCACATTTCTAAGAGATCATGCGCTAGTGCTATCAACGACAAAGGTAGAGCATTTATAGTCAGTGGGTATCTATTGGGCATATCTTATGCCACCTATGAGATACCATGACACCATGCTTATGGCTCTATTTAAGCGTTGGGATGCAGATACCTGTACCTTTCATCTTCCCATCGGGGAAATGACTATCACTCTCGACGATGTACACCACATTCTTAAAGTTCCCATTCGGGGAGAGCGGGTATATTTTTGGGGGGATCAATCATTCCAAGAGAAGAAGAGAGTCATGCAGTATTGTCTAGGTGGCCTAATACATGATGAGAGGGTTAGAGAGCGGATCGAGCTTCCTATGCTATTGTATTCATGAGCTCTTGTGGTTAGATAGATTAATCTGCATACAGTGGAACTGATTCTAAATCCATATGGACGAGATACACACTTGGATGGGGGACTGGTACACTTGATATGAGGGATGTATGAGCAGAGGACAGTTTATGCTTGGGGCCGCTGCATTCTAGCACACTTGTATTATGATCTTGGTCAGTTTTTATTTTGAGAGATCTACAGTATGGTCCATTGTACGCTTCTACAGGTGTGGTACCTTGATCATATCACATGTACCAGGCCTGTCAGATACCCTTGTACTATAGCTGCAGGCTATCCACGAGCATTCGGCTATCCTTTGCGACACTTGTGGAAGTATGGGGATATACACTTTTGGAGGGTGAGATTTGACCAACTGGAGGAGGATGAGATCCTATGGAGACCTTATCTACTCACTTTATAGTGGCCAAATCCCATTGGACAGTTACAGATGTAGATGGATAGATATCTACCAGGGAGGCATGACTATGTTGTACGACCGTTCTATTATGGGTGAGTCATGCAAAAATTTGGACAGGTGCAGACACCACCTAGGGTGTTCCCCTTCAATAGACGATCAATGCAGAGTTCCCAAAGGATAGGTGATTTTATTCGACTAACTATAGATCATGTTCATGAGAGTGATTCCAATGATTCAAATCATGACCAACCACCAACATTCAACATTGATGATGTCGGTAGCAAAAATGAGCATGAGGAGTGGTGGTCATATGCACGACCAACTCCTGTGTTCCCCATGGATTTCCCTATAGGTGATGCAAAGCTAGCAGAAGATGAGGGTGATGAGCCAAAGGAGAGAGCAGAGGAGGTACAGTATAGGCCAACATATATTTTTAAAGATGTTATTGATGATGAGTACTAGTTTGAGGCCGATCCTGATTATGAGGACCAAGATGGAGGAGAGGATGATGAGGAGGAGGATTATGAGGAGGATGATTACTACGAGGAGGAGCCACCCCTGAGTGAGGATGCAGAGGTAGCTATTGAGGATCGGTATGAGCATGGAGAGTCCTCACATACTTATAGGACCAAATCATGGGTAGTAGCTATAGCAGACATTAGCACTCAAAGTTAGAGAGATGCTAACACATCCTTGATGCCCCCTAGAGATGAGGAGGTTGACATTCCTCATGCATCTGGGGACATAAGTGATGATATTTGATTTTACACATGTCCTTTAGTGATTTATGCTTTATTTTCATATATATATATATATATATATCATGATGATGTGTTACTGATTGTGTACATTGTCTATCTTGCAAGAGCGACGAGAGACTGACAAGAGTTCTATCATCAGGCTGCCACATAGATAGTGCATGCATCCATCGACGAGGAGGAGATGGATCCTGACTACGTGCCCCCACCGATCATGGAGTAAGAGCTAGAGTCACTCAGGACTTTTGCAAGGTTACGACTAGCATACGAGAGTGTGAGGAGGTGAATCCATCGAGCTGAGAGTGCACTACAGTTAGCACAATCCTCAGTAGAGGTAGAGATACTTCATGCAAAGTTGGCACAAGCACGAGCAAAGAGGGATCAAATGGCAGATGAGTGACTTATAGTCGTTGGTCGAGTACAGGGTTTGGAGTATGCACTTAGACTCAATAGTTCACGATCATGGTCACACTCGACCATCTCACGATGTCCAAGGACTAGATCATGAGTGCCAGATCCTGAGGGGTCTAGCTCTCACAGACCATTATGACTTTATATATGATTTTGAGATGTATATAAAACTTTGATATATATATAGACATGCACATATGATTTTATGATGATGTGTCTCTTTATGTGGATGTTAAATGCTATGTGATTAATTAAATGACTTATAGTAAAATTATTTAATTAATGGCTACATGATTTAACAGGATTGATGTGATCTAGTGTAAAACATATTGCAATTTTAGCATAGATACAACATTGATAATGAGAAAAGAATATGTTAAATTAAATACATTGATAAGGATCTAACTTAACACAACAGGAATGTGAATAGTATTAGGGCTAAAGCAATTATAAAATGAACTTAAATAATTACCTTAGTGTTCAAGACAAACACAAATTTAGTTGTCATGAACGAAGCAAAGTGAAAGTTATTTAGAATAACATCAAATAACTTTAAACAACACTGCTATATGAACATACTATTCAAAGGGGATTAGAGATAATACCGACGCAAATGTGTGGCATTAATGGGTTCCCTAAGGGCTGTTTTGTCAAGTTGTGTTAAGAGATAAGCACCAGATCCATAATTGGTATCAACTATATAAGGTCCCAGCCAATTAGGGCTAAACTTATCTTTATCTTCGTTGTCAGCACTAGCATTTTGTTGATTTTCAATAAGGACAAAATCTCCCTTAGAAAATGAGCGAGGGATGACATGAATGTTGTGTTTGTGTTGTAATTGTTTGATGTGAGCTTGGAGATGTTCGAGAGAATTAATGTTTTGTTCATTGAGCATCTTGAGTTGATGTAATCGTTGATCTTGATAAGTCTCATCGTCAAAAAGATCTCGGAGAGCAACTCGCAAAGTAGGAATTTCTAACTCCAAGGGAATAATCGCATCAGTGCCATAAACAAGGTTATAAGGGGTATTTCCTGTGGATGATCAAGCATTAGTTCTATAAGCCCAAAGCGCATAAGATAGTTGTGTATACCAATCTTTATGATGCTTGGTGATAGTTTTCTTGAGGATTTGTTCGAGAAGCTTATTAGTATTTTCAACTTGTCCATTGGATTGTGGATAATACGGTGTAGAAAAGTGATGTTGAATATTGAATGTTGCAACAAATTTTTGAATGTCATTATTCTTAAATGGAGTTCCATTGTTTGAAACGATTGCAGAAGGGAGTCCAAAGCAAGCAATTATGTGGTCCAAGATGAAATGACAAATTGCTTTAGTTGTTGTAAAACGGAGGGGAATAACTTCCACCCATTTCATGAAATAGTCTGTTATGGTCATGATAAACGTATGTCCAACAGAAGAAGGTGGTGAAAATTTTCCAATAAGATTTAATCCCCATACTAAAAATGGCCAAATGGGAACATTGGCACAGAGCTCAGTAGCAGGAGTGTGGATCAAATTGCTATTCTCTTGGCATTTGTGACATCATTTAACGTAGGCAAAGCAATCCTTCTCCATATGTCTCCAATAATAACCCATATGAATAAGTTTTTGCACTAACGAATGTCCTCCAAAATGACCTCCCCAGGCACCAGCATGAGCCTGTTCGAGCACTAAAGGGATTTCAGAATCTCTAAGACACCGTAATAAGAGACAATTAAAAGATCTTCTATACAATGCATTTGCAAGGATCACATATTTAGCAACGAGCTTACGTAAACACTTTCGAGTATTCATAGTAGTAGGTTCGGGAATGGTACCATCTTTCAAATAGTTATATATTGTATCGTACCATTCACACGAAGCATCTTGAGTTATCGCCAAAATGTCTTCTAACGGAGTATCAATCGAGGGTTTCATGATGGGATGGATAATGAAAGTGAAGTCTATGGAAGGATCATGTGGGGATATGAGAGAAGCTACACTTGCCATTGCATCCACATGTTGATTGTCTTTCCATGGGATATTATCAATGGTGAACGAGTCAAATTTTTCTAATAGTCTCATTATAAGATACTTGTATTTTAATAATTTTTCATGTTTAGTTTGATATGTACCATTGATTTGTTTGATGACCAATTGTGAATCACCAAAGATATTGATATGTTTAGTCTTTAGAGATAAAGCAGCTTGTAAACCTACAATCAGTGCCTCATAATCAGTTGTATTATTTGTGCATAGGAAATTTAATTGATAGGATAAGGGAATAGGTTTTCCATCAGGTGGAATTAGTACCACTCTGGCACTGGAACCTATTTGACACTTAGATCCATCTAAAAATAACTCCCATGGTGTAATGTCAGCGGTTAAGACATGATCATCAGAAAAGGAATCAGGAGTAGGTAAAGCAAAAGGAGGAGCATCAGGTAAGTGATCGGTTAAGTCTTGTCCTTTGATTTCTTTTCTGTGAAACAAATTTAAGGTCAAACTCAGTTAACAACATCGCCCATTTAGCTAAGCGTCTGGAGAGGTATGTTTTGTTGAAAAGATATTTAAGAGGATCAAATTTTGTGATGACTTATATTTCAACAATTAGTAAATAATGTCGCAACTTACTAGTAGTGAATACAAGAGCCAAACATTGTTTTTCAATTGGTGAATAGCATGTCTCATAATCAATTAAGGTGTGACTAATGTAATAAATAGGGTGTTATTTACCATGATTATTGTGTTGATCCAACAATGTTGCAAGAGCATGGGTCGATACGGCGATGTACAAGATAAACGGTCTATGTGGTACAACAGGTTGTAAAACAGGTGGAGTAGCTAGATATTCCTTTAAACTCTCAAAGACCTGTTTACAATCCTCATCCCAATCAAAATGGATACCCTTTTTAAGGAGATGCGTGAAAGGTAATGTGTGATCGGCTAAAGATGCAACGAAATGACAGATAGCTTGAATTCGACCTTGTAACGTGTGCAACTGAGAAATATTCCTAGGATGTGGCATGTTAATAATTGCATCAATTTTCTTTGTGTCCACCTCAATGCCTCTGTGAGATATGACAAACCCCAAAAGTTTACCACTATCTACGCCAAAGACACACTTTTTTGGATTCAATCACATATCGTATTGTCGTATTCGTTCAAAGATTTTATGGACATTTATATTGTCTTGTCGTGTTAACGATTTAGCTAGGATATCATCGACAAAATCTTTCAGAATTTTGTGAATGTAATCATGAAATATTAATTTCATTGCACATTGATAAGTGGCACTAGAATTCTTTAGACCAAAGGGCATCACAACCCAACAAAATGTTCCCTAAGCAGTTGTGAAGGCAGTTTTATATTCATCTTGAGGGTTAATAAGGATTTTATTATAACCATAAAATCCATCCATGAATGACAACAAATCATGTCCAGTAGTTGAATCCACGATCATGTCTATATTAGGAAGCAGAAAATCATATTTTAAAGAGGCTTTATTCAAGTCTCAAAAATTCGTGCACATCCGAATACGATTATTGGGTTTTGCAACTACGACAATGTTTGAGTTCCAAGGAGAATAATCAATAGGTCTAATAAATCCTGCATCAAGAATTTTTTTGAGTTCCTCTTTAACACGCAAGGCTATGTTAGGATGCATTTTTTGGATCTTTTGACAAACGGGTTTAGCATTTTTAGCAAGGACAATGTTATGCATCACAATTTTTGGGTCAATTGTGGGCATATCAGAATATTTCCAAGAATTTTTTTTAGGAAAATCATGAAGGAAAGTGGTAGTATATTCTTGTTCTTCATCATCAAGGCACTTCCCAATCTTAATAACTTTATCTTTATCATTAATGTCCATTGGCACATCAATTATATCTCCTAAAGGGAGTGCATTGGATTTAGGACTTTCAGATTCAAAAAATTCTTTAGTGAAATCACTTGTTTCTTGCTCGGTAACGTTCATGACACGAGTAATGTTTTTCATGTAAGTACGTGAGGATGGGGTATCGTAAAAACCTAACATTTGTTTCAAAGCCTCATCGCTATCGTCATACATCAATGAAGGTGCTAAGGTTATATCAAGTAAATCAAGATGTTTAATTGTAAGTTTGTGTTGTGAGTGACATGTTATAGCATTAATGGTCAAGGATGGTTGTTGAGTAGCTTTGGTCATTTTAGAAAAAGAATATCCCAATCCGGTTTTTGTTTCTTGTGTATTAGGTTCAATAGGGACACAAATACCTTGCTCATGTTTTCCACACCCTTTTCCAGTATAGCCTAATTGTTTTACAAATTTATAGCCTTTTCCATAATTTTTTTCCATTTCGTGCAGAGTAGGTGGGGATTGGTAATCTATCTCATCAAAATTTGTTGTGTATGTTGCATTGTCATCTGAATTATAGGAGATAGATGTTTGAGAAGATTGTTCAAGATTTTGAGTGGACATAATGGTTGGTTGATCTTGTTTCTCATCTTTCTTTTGCGTGAATATGTATTTGTCCATAAATGAGGGTGTGAATTTTAAGGATCCCCAATCATCACCAAATGATTTAGATATTGATTCCTTATTGTTGTGTTCAATTTGAAGAGGGTCTATATTGGATATTGGAATTAATGTTTTCAAAGGACTTGTAACCCCTTTTTCAAGGTGCAAGTAACTTTTAGGCTCGGGATCGATTTCAACTTGATAGATGTGATTGTTATAGACATATTTCATAATACGCTAACTAAAGGGTTGAAGGCACTGCATTCATCTCATGAATCCACGATTGGCCTAAAAGAAGATTATATGAAAGATCATAAGGCATGACGTGGATAGGAGTCTGCAAAGTAGCCACCCCAACCGTAATAGGCAAAGTAATTATCCCAAGTGATCTCTGTTTTGTATTATCAAATCCTCGAATAGAGACATAATCTAGTATTATTTGTGGCATGTCAACATCTAATCGATCAAGGAGACTCACACTACACACATTAAGGGCATAACCATTATCTATGAGAGTGCATTTGATACCTGTGTGATTGAATCGAGCAATTATCATAAAGGCATCATGTTGTTTACGCAACTCCAAAGGAGGGAGCTCATGTTGATGGAAGGTAATGTCAAGATTCCTTTTGTGAATGAGAGCTTCCACATCATTTAGAGTTGTACCAGGAGGAATTGTAATTTGTTTTAGAGTAGTTTGAAGAATGTTGTGATAATTTGGTTAGTTTTGAAGCAAATCCCAAAGGGAAATTTTGGTAAGAGTATTCTTTAATTGTTGAACACGATCATACTCCTTTGTGTGTGGGCTATAACGAGGAGCACTAGGCGGATTGGGTAAAGGTAAGGAGGGTGGGATTGGTTGTGGTGGTTTTGGGTTGTTTTGGGTGTTATATGTATGAACAACAATATCATTACTAGATTGCTGCGATACATCAGTTTTAGGGGGGTAGAGGGTGTACTGGGGTCGATTAGAGGGGTCAAGCGGATGTGAGGGTGGGTAAAGGATAAGCTTAGGTTGAATTACATTAACATCCTTGATGTTAGAGGTCTCACAACAAAGAAAAGTAGATGAGTTGGGTGAGATGAATTCTTGAAGAGACTCATCTAGCAAATGAAAATCATCACGACTAAAGGGTTTGAGGGGTAAATTTTCGTCAACTGGTTTAAGATGTTCAAGAGAATCATTAGAGGTTGTAAAATTCGATATTGTGAGTTGGTCACCACAAACCTTAGTGGATGGCTTATGCAAGATGAAGTCTTGGAGGGCTTCATCTAAAAAATCAAA
The DNA here is from genome assembly GCA_007258455.2 of Sequoia sempervirens. Taxonomy (NCBI): domain Eukaryota; kingdom Viridiplantae; phylum Streptophyta; class Pinopsida; order Cupressales; family Cupressaceae; genus Sequoia; species Sequoia sempervirens. The sequence goes on from VDFB02105785.1 coordinate 327,391,475, forward strand.
GTCATCACAAGCAAAAGGTTTGAGGGAAACTTTATCATTAAGGGGTTTATGTTTCTCATTGCAAGCATTAGAGGATGAAGTGAGTGAGAGGAAATCTTGAAGGACTTCATCTAAAATATCAACATTATAACTACTAAGAGGCTTAGATGAGATGTTTCTAATTTGAATCATGTGTTTAAAAGGATTGTTTGATGTTTTAGTTTTTGTGTCCTTATGTATCGATGAATCTGATCTAAAAGAACTAGGAATGAAAACAAAAAAGGGAATTTTCAAAGATCTAAAACTATCCATGAATGCCATGAAAAGAAATGAAATTTATGCTAATGAAAATTGAAACTAATGAACTGTAACAAAAATATAATGACATATAACAGAAAGATGCAATGCAAGAAATTAAAATATGGAAATGTTGATGCAGAATTGCAGAGGTATTGATTCACCCTAGGTGGCGAACGAGTCCCAGGGAATGATTTTTTTAAAGATTTTTCTAATTTTTTATGTTTTCTAAAGAGTTTTAGGTCTGTAAAATTCAAAAACAAAATGAAAATGTAAAATGTTGAAATTATTGAATGAAATACAATGTAATAATGAGATCTAAATAATGCTTTCACTAATGCAATGTTTAAGAATTCTAAAGATGCAAACAATGCAAAATGATGAAGCAATTAAGTCCTCAGATGAAAATAATTTAAATTAGAATGATGTTATGCAAAATATTCAGGTTCACAAAAATGAACTATTGATTTTTGGCTCTTTGGACCTCGCTGACTCTTCTAGGGTTTTTCACCTAAAAGGAGAGAGTTAGGCTAAACATGCTAACTAGTTCATTCAAATTATGTTATGTGCGATGTTTTCTAAGATAAATGGTAAACTAAATGAAAATTGAATGATCTATATAAAAGCAGTTATGAATGCAAAACTAAGATCTAACATGTTTGAAAACATGGTGTTGTTTACAAAAATGCCTTAAGAATGAACA
>VDFB02105785.1:327392553-327467909 GCA_007258455.2 Sequoia sempervirens
CTCTCTCCTTAAAACTCATGATTTGCATCATTAATCAGAATGGTAAGGACCTCAATAGGTACTAACAAGTACCCTTCCCAAGCTTTAGAGGACTGAAGTTTAACCCCTTCATTGGTAAAAAAAAAATTGCAAACATATTTGCCTTCCTTGAAAATATGAGAAATTTTGACATCATCAAAATTATTATTCATGCCTAGGGAATCATGAATAAGTGACTCGATCATCCAAATAAGGGGACTCAAATTAAGAAAAAACCTAAAATATTAAGTGATTCCCCCTCAATCCACACTTTTTAAAAACCCTATTAAAATCCTATTTAATGGTATTAAAATTTGCCTCAACTTCAGCTAAGTGTTTAGTTTGAGTACCCAAAGGGAGTGCCATCATTGATATAAGATTTCCCTCTTCATCTCTTAACACCCCCTCACACCCTATAGGCCTAAGATTCCCCTTAGATACCCCATAAAAATTGGCTTTAATCCACCCTCCTCATGGTCTTGTCGAAACAAAATTCTATCTAGGATTTTTCAAAGAATTGAGAAGAATAGATAAATCATAATTTAGATTCCAATTAGCCATCACTTGGGTATCATACTTATGGAAAAAAAATATTATGAGAATCCAACTTCTTATCCTGAATCCTAGCAAGAAATATTTCTTTAATAGCTCTCTGGATTTTACAAAATATAATCACCTCCTTGAGCTTCTCATATCTAAAAACCTTATTATTCCTCTCCTTCCATAGCCCCTAAGAAATATGAGGCACTGATAAAGAACAAATCAGTTGAAGAGAAGGATTATGATAGGGAGGCTAGTTGGAGGAACCAATCACTAGTTCCTGCTCTAGGTCTTTCTTTGTAAGACCCCCTTGGTGCTTGGCTTCACCAATCTAACCTATAGGCCTCTATTCTTGTCTATATGCCCCTGGTTTGCCTGACCAACTCCTCTCCTATCAACAAGCTTCCTTTCTACCAAGCCAACCTTGGTGCTGTCTCATGTTCTCCATTGGCCCTTATTATGCCTTAAAGACCAAAAACCTCCAAAACGTTGAACACAACTTTGCAGGAGAGTGAGGGTGCTACAAATGCTTCCAAACATATCATCCTTTTCTCTCTAATATCCTCCTAACTCCACTTAACCATCACTTACAACAAACCCTACTTTTGGGCTACTAGCCTAAGTACCCAATTAGGCCCCTGAACAGGGATAAAATGCATTTTCCTTAAAAACCCACTAAAGGACCTGGTTTCTTCATTTTTGGGTTGTGATTCCCATACCCTCACCTTAAAGTTTCTTGAGGTTTTGAGCCTGTACAGGCCGTACATAGCCCAGACACAAAAATGGCTAAGAACCCTAGGGTTTCCTAACTTTTCTGGCTGATTTCGGACTGGTGAAAATTTCTCCCTCCAAACGGCCTGTTGGAACCTCCTCCTAACCTCCAAGCATAGACAAGACCTTCCCCTAAATTCTCCAAAAATAATTTCTCAAAAATCTTTATTCCCCTGCAAGTTATGCTACTTTTACTCCAAGACTGCCCCAACCAGACCTGCACTGGCTCGCCTAGGGCATCATCATGTTGGCAGCTCCTGCACTCAAACAAACTTTTCTATGTACATAATATACAGGGAGGGAGTCTAGTCTTGTTTCCATTGATTCCATACTACTTGGTACGGTCTGGAAACTAGCTAGAACTCCATATTTCTGGACTTTACCAGTCCAAAACAGCAAAACAAAGAGACCACGGTATTTACAATAACAGAAAATGATGGAAAAGCTGATTAAAATTCCACAAGAAACATTCAAAAGGATTCACCACATGCTATACAACACAGAAAAATCTTAACTTAAGTCATCTACTTGCTATTTCAGATGCAAGAACAAAAAAACTATCTTTTTCCCATCAAGAAAATCATTGTCCTCTTGTATTCACAGCAAAAATCCAATAACAAAAGTCTCCAACCTCTTCCAAGGTCGAGAAAGAGTCTTTTTCCACACCTCCAAAACAGTTAGGTTTACGTTTTTAACCAAGAATGGCAAAAAAACTTGCTGTTTGAAAACACAGTGTGTTTTCAAACTTTTACAAAAACATAGGAAATGGCCACCAAAACATTTCCTAATTTATTAAAAATTTTCCAATGAACCAAAAAGGTTCCCAAACACAAACTAAAGGTGTTAAATACCCTACATAACAAAACAAAAATGATTTTAAAACAACACTTCAAAAATGTGCTTGTAATTTGGCACCTTGACAAGTGCTCCTGCACCAGATTAGAAGAAGGAAACTTACATTGGTCCAAAAACTCCATAAAATAATTAGGAGACAACCAACTAAGGTTCCAAAGCACTGAAAGGAACTATCCCCACACAACAATCGAGAAATTGCAGCTAATGATGATATGGAAGGAATCTTCAAAACAAAATTCACACAAATCACATCTATTGGGAAGGGAAAACCCTTTCTAACATAAAATATCCATAGTCAGGACTTTCTTTTGAACTAGGAGCCAGAAAAAGATATTAAGCTTGTGGGTTAAAAACTGATTCTACAAACCACTTCAAAAGGGAGGAGGTGTAATATTTTTTGATATAAAACCAAAAGTTGAGGATATTGAGAACTTCTCATTAGCAGTAAGAGACCAAATAAGCTTGTCAGATTTGGGACTAGAAGGGACATGAATCCATGAAAGGAACACCTGAAGAGGAGCTAAATATGGATCAAAACTTTATAAAATTTTCCATTTTCCATCTTTTAAATAATCCAATACCCAACAACCAAAGAGCCTTAAGAAAGACTCTTTAAGAGGAAGTGCCCACTACAACTCCATAATAAAATCATTAGTGAATCAAATATATTCCTAGAAAAGGATCTTTCTACTATCCCCAAAAATCCATCTAGTACCTTTGTTAATGACCTTCCAAGTAGGAGGAATGTTCTTCCAAATGAAGGAACCATTAGGGATGTTCACAGTGGCCAATATATCCCTTAAATTCTTGTACTCAACAAGGAATTTATTATTAAGAATATATGACCATACTGTGTTCTCAAATAAAAGATATCAAGTAATTTTTAGATAGTTGAGCCATATTGAGACTTTTGATTTTCTTGATACCCAAGTCACCCCACTGATTCGACATGCAAACTCTATCCCATACCACTAAAGGAATTCTCTTTCTTTCCTTAGATCCAAACAAAAGGAAACACTTCTGAATTTGCTCAAACTTCTCCTCAAACTTAGTTGAAACTTTAAAGAGTCTCAAAGAATAAACATGAAAATTCTGTAGAGAATCTTGAATGAGTTGCAACTTACCAACTTGACTAAGTAACACACATTTTAAACCAACTAAATTGGAATTAAACCTATCCAATAAATTGAGCCAAAGAGAATCAAGCATCTTATTAGCATAGAGTGGAAGGCCCAAATAAGTTGAGGGAAGAATCCCCAATTTAAAATTTAAGATAGTAGCCAACTTTGCTTGAAGCTGGATAGGGTATTGAGAAAAAAATCATAATTTTGGGAAGGATGACCAATTTCCCCAAAGCTCTTTCATAACCACCTAAAATTTCTTTAATCAACTGTACTTTCTTGATCGAGGCTTCACCCATGATGATTGTATCATCAAAAAATTGTTGATGAAAATGAGTCCAACACAAAGAATAAGGTTTAATACCTTTTAAAGATCCAAAAGAGAAATTTATCTAAAACATCTACACAACACTTGTGTCATAAGAATAAAAATAAAAAGAGAGATCAGGTCCCCTTGGCGAAGCCCACAAGGGGTTTTAAAGAAGGATAAGGAGATCTATTAATCAAAATTGAAAATCTCAGGGAAGACACCATCTGAGAAATGAGCTACCTAAATCTACCACAAAAACCAAATCTCAATAGGACCTTAGCTAAGAAGCTCCAATTCACTCTATTATAAGTTTTAACCAGATCAAGCTATAGAATAAACCCCTCTTTCTTATTAACTGAAAGACAATGAATAATTTCATGAACCATGATGATTGAGTCTAAAATTTTTCTCTCTCTAGAACAAAACCATTTTGCTAACTAGAAATAAGCAAAGGAAGAATAGCTTGAAGCCTTACTACCAACACTTAGAGGATTTTTTTTAGATATAATTACAAAGACTTATGGGCCTAAAATAACCAAATAATTGGCCCTGAGCCTCTCCAGAACCAAAACATGAAAATTTGAGCTGAGCTCTTTCAACAACATCCTACATCCAAAGATCTCCTTAGTAACATTAGCCACATCCAATGGCACAATGTACAAAAAATCCTAAAATAAAAGAAAGGGGAAAGCATCAGGTCTAGGGGCTTTATTCGCCTCAAATAAAAAAATAGACACTTTGATTTCCTCCTCAGATGGGATGCAGGTTAACTTCTTATTTTGATCTTCAAAAATAATACTTGGGATGGTCTCCAAGTACATCTCCTCATAGGCTTGATTATATATTAGATCATCCTTAAGAACATTTGTAAAGCACTCTGAAGCTTCCCTATTGATATCATTAGGATCCTCAATCAAATAGTTATCCACAAGAATGAAATTGATTCTATTAGAAACTTTATGCTTTAGAGAGGTGAGATGGGAGAATTTAGTATTGCAGTCTCCATTCCTCATCCAGGTCACTCTTGACCTCTATTTCCAAAAGTCTTCTTCCTTAGATATGATATCATGAAGGTGAGAGCTAAGGAGATCATCTTCTTCTAGCTGCAAGGAACAGTCCATACCAGAGATTTGAATTTCATGTTGAACCTCATCTAGGCAATTAGCAACCTCTTTTTTATCTAAAAAATTTGACTAAAAGACTCCTTATTCCATTTTTTGAATAATTTTCTTGACAAAGGAAAGATTTTTAGCCACTCTATACATCACACTTCCATCAAATTTAATTTGACACAACTCCTTGATACACACCTTAAGGTTAGGATGACATAACCACATAGCTTCAAATCTGAATGAGAATCCTTTCCTTTTTCCCAATTTATCCACCAATAGAGAAATAGGAAAGTGATAAGAGCCACACCTAGTAAGGGTAGAAAGAGCACGAGAGTAATTTAGATACCAATTCATCGAAACAAGAGCCCCATCTAGCCTAACTTGAATAAGGTCAATTCCAACCCTTCTATTGGAGCATGTATACAAGGTCCCCTACAAATCCAAGTCAACAAGAGCATTTCCATCAATAAATTCTATTATATCAAATCGGCTATCCAAGGGAACTTGAGATCCCCCCATCTTCTTGTGATATTTGAGAGGAGTATTGAAGTCCCCCATAACAAGCCAAGGAAAGTACAGGAATGAAGGTATGAGATAACCTAGATTGAGCCACAATTGCTTCCTATATTTTCTTAAGTTAGGGGCATAAACATTTGAGATAACCCAAGATGTATCCTTATTTAGATGGAAAAAAATGAGTCTCCACATGGTTTGTATTAGCAAAGAGTGCAATACCTTTCATGGTCTTAGTATTCTAGAAGTTTTCAATACCACCTGATGCCCCATCCAAACTAAACCCATGAAACCCACAATCTTTAAACAAAAAATTCTTAAATTTCTCAATTTTCTCACATTTCATTTTGGTTTCTTAAATAAGTAAGATATCCGGTTTATGATCCTAGATGATATTTCTCAGGAGGTCATGTTTATAAAAATGTTTAAGCCCCCTAATACTCCATGAGATTATCTTCATTTTATTTTAGAGACTATGATCTTTGAGCACATATCAAAAAGAGTTTTTTGAACCCCCTCAACAATGTCCTTTCTTTCTTTCTCTCTATGTTTTTGGGAAGAAGGTCTCCCCTGCACCCTATGCTTGGATTTGTAGTCCACCTTTTATCTATTTCTAGTCGACATACCTTTTGGGCTAGAAGGAGAATACAAATATTTATTATTATTTTTCCCTTTAACCAAAATGAAAAGTTCTTATTCTTGTGAACTTTTACCATCTAGGTATTCAAAATCCTCTTGATATTTGCACACCAGAAAACACCCATCCACTATAGAATCAATCACCAACTTTAAAGATTTTGAAAATAATTTTGAACCTTCCTTAGAGGGGACTTTACTTTCCTTCACCTCAACCTTACTAGCCAAGGAATCTAAATTTTTTTGGACAATGAGGAGAAGCTACCATCTTTTATTTTACATAATCCATATAACCACTCACCACCTCCAAACAATCCTATAATGATGGAAATTGACCCCCCCTTCTTGGAGATAGGGAAATTTATCATTTAATATGGACCTATTTTAGTACCCTTACATTAACTACCCCTTTAATTCATCATTAATAGGCCCCTAATACCCATTATTTCAGATCTCAAGGTTTATTTCAACTAAAAACCCAAAAAAATCATCTAAAACATCAAAAATCTCGAAAACCCACCTCAAAAGGGTAGGACTCATTCGCCACCTTGGGAAAATGAGTCCCCCTAGGTGGGACCCATTCACCACCTTGGGTGAATGAGTCCCATTTGGGAATTTTTAAGTTTTGAATGGGAAAATCACCTTTTTAATTTAAATTTTTGGTTGGTGTCCGCTTTTGAGGTCTAAATAATGATAAGTTAGGTGTTAGTGCCTATATAAGCAATATTTTAAGTCATTATTTCATCTAAGAAAGCATTTTCAAGAGAAATTTCAAGAGACAAGCATCAAGAATCTTCAAGCATTCTTTGAGAAGATCATTCAAGTTTCAAAAACAAGTAAAGTTGAAGTCTTGGAGTAGCATTAAAGTGTTTTTGTAGGTCTTCAAGCTCACTTTCATTCAAGATCTAGCATTTTCAAGGGTTGTTCATGGTTTTCTATGGTGAATCATGATGGATTCTAGGTTGGGGAGATGCAACTAGCCATCAAGCCAAGCCTAATGACTTGTTTCCTAAGTCATTCCATCCTCCATTATCACTCTACATTCAGCCTAAGGAAGGTACAAGCATTATTGAGGCTCCTTTGAGTGATTAGAGATCTCTTAAAGTGAGTCATCCATTGTCATATTCTATTCATGCATCTCATTCTTGCACATTAGAATAGGGTTGCATTGCATTTCGGATTTTCTAATCTTAGACACACTTAAGGTTAGGGTTTTCATTCCAATTTACATGCACATTTCATTATTTCTATCAAGATTTAATTACCAAACTAGGGGTTTGACCGAGGCAAACCCCCCATAAGAAAATCAAGTCTATATTATGTTTTGTAGGTATTTTCGCAGATTCAGATCTAGAAATCAGTTTGGAAGGGAAGGATAGAGTTTGGAGCATAGATCTAAACTTTAAATTCTTGAAAAAAGAGAAATGAGACTAATTCACCAAAAGTGGTGAATGAGTCCCACTACAGGAATTTTTTCAAGATTTTTGTAGATTCAGATACCTTTTCTCTCGAAACCTGTTCTTGTACAGAAACCCAAATTTGGGATTGATTCACCCAGATTGGTGAATGAGTCCTAGTAGGTCAAAAAGTGGGAATTTCTAGCATTTTAGACCTCCTTTTAGTCATCTTCAGATTCCTAGGTGCATACATTTCATCTTGCAGCTTTCCATCTTGTTTTGCATACTTTTCTAGGTCATTTTGTAAGTCATTGCATCATATTAGGGTTTAGTGTTACATCTTGCATTTCATATATCTTTCCAAGTATTAAATTGTTGGTGAACCCTTTATTAGTTTACAATCATCCCCTAGGACAACCCTGTTACAAGATCTCCTTCTCCTTTGCATTCAGATCTCTAGGGTTATCCTTGAATGAAATTAGAAAGTAGGTGTGCTCTATGTCCTAAATCATATGATAACATCTCCTACCCATTTTTTTGCATTTCAAATCCATATCCGAACCCTGATGAGCAAGAGATGGAGAGAATTCACCCACCAAGATTGAAGAGGGAGGATCTTGGCTAGGAACAACCACAACCCCTTCTGGCTACAAATCCACATCCTTAGAAATTATAGAAACCAAAGGAGAGTACTCTTTAGATTTTTCACCCTTTTCCTTCCAAATCTTGGGATTAGGTTTAAGAACCTTGGATGGGTATTTCTTGGCCCAGTGACCCAACTTCTTATACTGGAAACAAACAAAGGGAAAATTTTCAAACTCCACCACCTATTTCTAAACCCCAAGGCTAGACTTTAAAGAGATAAAGTCTGATAAGCTCACCTTCTGATCCACCATAATACACATCCTGACAAACACTAATCACCTTATTGAAACCGTGATATTATCAATGGTCACTAGATGGCCAAAGGTGCATGTAATTCCTTTAAATATTTCTTCATCCCAGTACTCCAAAGGAAAACCCAAGAGTCTCACCCAAATCAACATTGAGTTGAAGAAGCACTTCAAGAGATCTAACACTGGTTCCCAAGGGTGCAAAACCAAAGTATATTTTCATATGATCCAATGACCCTTTGTAAAGACTCTCCCCATATCCTCCTCAAGGAAAAGAGGAGAAAAAAACTTTGTCCATAGCCATAATAACCACTTGGCTTTTCAACGACCAATGCTTCCTAGCCCAAGATCTCACAACATCTATATTTGGCCTTGAGCCCAAAAATTTATTGACTAAAGAAAAATCCATAAGGGAAATACTCTTTTGAACTAAAGCATCCATAATAGAAAGTGTGATCTCACTTGAAGCTGAAGTTGAATCCACAAGAACAAGGGAAAATATCTTTTCCCTTTTGGTTTGGAGCCAAACAAGTCTGACCATCAAGAGATGGGCCTACCACCTAACCCCACATTACTTTTTAGACCATCCACACATACCCCCACGCCATTCTCCTTAATGTTTGGGTGAGAAGAGAGATCAAATATGTCAAGGAGTAACCTCCTTTCTCGATGCACCAATGGAAATTCCTCGAAAGCTGACATCCCAACCCCCAAATGGGCCCTCACTACTAGACAAAAAGCCATTCACCATCGCTCCAACAATCAAACCACTAAAAACTGACCTGTTCCCCACAACAACTTTTGAAAAATTCAAATTCAAACCTAGTTTTCCTGCTTCACCATTAAAATCCACCTCCATCATTCGATCAAGTAGAAGATATTTTTCCTTCCTTTGAACAATAATAATTGGTAAATATTTTATTTTATGTGGTAAATTTTTAGCTTTTTCTCTTACTTCTTGTGGAAGAATTATGGTCTTTCTGTTATATTTATATTGACCTCTTGTTGCATGTGTGACTTGAAGTATTCGATTCACATGTTCTATCATCATTTCCTCAATTTGTGTTAAGTTTGTAAGTTCTAGTGGTTGTGAACCAAGGTTCATATTATTTAATGTTGAGAACATTAAATAATATAACACATTATTGGCACTGCAAGTTTATCTAGTCCATGTCAAAATATCATTTGTAAATCTTTCAAATGATTCTACACATTTCTATTGTTATTACGTGTACTTAGATCTCTTTCATTTTATTTTTCTTTGTAGTTGTCTTCATCTTCTCAATTGAGAGGTTAACTTCTCTTGTGAACTATTATTTTCTACATTATTTTTATTTTCAATATTCATTACATCTTGAACTCTATTATTTGGTGTTTGTAGCACATGATCTATTGTAATTGAAATTATTTTTTCAGATTTACCCTTTGTATTCCCATCAGATTGACAATGTTTTTCAAGTAATTCACAAGTATGTGCGTGTATTTGTTGTCTTTCTATCTCATGAAATTGGTCTAAATTCTCATCTCTTTGTAATCTTCTTCTTAATATATATTGCTCCTCTTGAGATGTTTGCACATGATGTATTCTCATCTCATCTACATGTTGCCTCATTTATGCTTTAATCTCTTCAACTGTAATATCTACCTTATGTTTAGCATGTCTTTCTCTATTATTTTGGTTTCAACGATTTATCGATTCCTCTCTTTGTGCATCATTCATTTGTTCACGTCGTTGTCTTGTGTAATTTTGAGCATATTCTCTTCGATGTTCTCTTGGTTGTTCTTCATTTTAAAAATTTAATCTTGGATGAAGCATCCAAAAAATTATATAATAAATTTAATCAATCAAGCTATATTACATTATAAATAATTAAATGTATATATAGCTAAAATTTATTTGTTACACACTATTCTATTTGTATTTTTTCTATGATTATATTATAAATTAAATACATATTTAAATATGAGCAATTGTATTATACACTAATTTCATAAAAAAATATATTACAAAATTAATAAAAATTAATTGATAAATCTTATTTATTTATAATATAAAATTTATAATTTAATCCTCTTAATAAAAAATGAGTGTCTTTAAAAAACTATTCAAAAATAAAATATATGCAAACCATTTCTTAACAAATAATATTTTCATAGAAAATAGAAAGTAAAATTTAATTTATGAATTACATTTTAGAATTTACCTTTTTACCCTTAAAATTTAATAATTTTAAAAGGTATTATTTTGAAAGTATTAAAATTTTATTCATATGTTAACCAAAAAAATAGTCTATTTAGAAAACTATATATATATATATATATCATAGAAAATAAAATTTTATTTATTAATTCTATTTTAGATTTTACATTTTTACCCTTAAAAATAATTTTAAAAAAGTATTATGTCAAATGTTATATTTTAGATTTTTTTTAAACAGTATAAATATTTTTAATAAGGTGGGTGGCAGGGTGGGTGACCCTCCATGTTGGCGGAGGGTACTTTGGGCTTTGCATACGTGGTATGCAGTCTTGCTTGAGGGGGTCAGGGTCCATTAGTGAGGTGGCATGCTTTTCTTTCTCTCTGTTGGGGGACGTGGTGGCCCACTCTTATCAAGAGGAAGGATAGGTGTTTCTTTTGTTATTTCCATGAGCTTTAATGATGCTTGTGTTTGGCAACAATGGTAGTGGTTTGTACTCTGACAATGAGTGATAAATGTTTCTTTTAAAAAAGTATTATGTCAAATGTTATATTTTAGATTCTTTTTAAACAGTAAAAATATTTTTAATAAGGTGGGTGGCAGGGTGGTGACCCTCCATGTTGGCGGAGGGTACTTTGGGCTTTGCATACGTGGTATGCAATCTTGCTTGAGGGGGTCGGGGTCCATTAGTGAGGTGGCATTCTTTTATTTCTCTCTGTTGGGGGATGTGGTGGCCCACTCTTTCAAGAGGAAGGATAGGTGTTTCTTTTGTTATTTCCATGAGCTTTAATGATGCTTGTGTTTGGCAACGATGGTAGTGGTTTGTACTCTGACAATGAGTGAAGTGACCCATTCGTTCATTGTTGGACATGGAATTCGTGGGAAGGACGACCTTCTTGTGTGAACTGCTTGGCATTAATTGCCTGTGTAGCTCTATTTAATGAGTGTTAGGCTGGCATTCACCTTTAAATGTGTGTGCGACAAAAGCGGTAGCTTCATTCGCATATTTGGATTGGTTTGTTTGGCTGGTTTTGTGGGAAATTTGAGAGTCTTTGGGAGTTTTGAGGGTGGTTGCGATGACAAGGAAATCTCGCTTTGATATTGAGGTTTCAGTTGATGGTCTGGCTTGTTTCGGTGTGGACATGTCAATTTCGTTGGAAGCCTCATCTCGCCATACGTCCTTTAGGGAGGTTTTAGAGTAGCGGTTGAAGAGGAATATGAACAACATTGACCCCTTTCTTGTCGTGGTGGTGAAAATGGTGTTGGGTTGTGGGCATTTGAGTCGAAGCAAGTACGCCAGAGACAATACGAATATCACTTCTCGTTTCTTGGCGTCCCTGTTGGACTGTTGTGTGCCAAAGAAGGAGGCCCGATTGCTACTTGAGAAGGTGTTCCATGGTGACTTATTGGTTGGTGTGGAGGAGGTGTTGAGGCTGGTGGTAGAAGGAAGAGGAAATCCATGCTCGAGAGATTGGGAATTGGTGAAAATTTTAGATGAGGTTGTAAAAATTTACCCCTTCCTTTTGGATTTGAGGGGTCCAACCTTGACAAAGCATCGTTTGGTGGTTGTGGTAGCTGTGGAGTATATGAAGAAGTTTTTTGGTCTGAAGGTAGTGGAGAATATCAATTGGATCCAATATTTCGAAGACTTTGCCATGCTTAATGGGTTTCTCTAATATGCAAGTGTCGGATGGGCTTAATTTTATTAAATTTTGTAATGTGGGGGTTTCTAGTTTCTGGTCTGGTCTTTGTTCTGTGATTTTTGTCCTGCATTGGGTGGTCGGGTTGTGTTTTGGGCCACATATCATTGATTTTTTTGGGTTGTTTGGGACCCTGGCTGACCGTTTTGAGCAGGGATTTTTTCTATTGCAATTCCTTGTTTATCTTGCGTTGTAAATCTTTTCCTATATTTTAATTAATAAATAAATGATCTTACGTATCAAAAAAAAAATTAATAAGAATTATCTTTGAAGTATTAAAATGCACAAAATTATTTCATTAAATGATTTACTTGTAATTTTTTGTCTTGATTATCACTTAAATGCATGTCCACAATTTTATATATTTTAAATTATAGATAAAAATCACAAGTTTACAATAATAGATTTAGAATGTTACTTAGAAATGAGTAAGGAAAAAGATGTAGTTTATAACCCATTCTATGGTAAGAAAAACAAATTTATTTTTAGAAGTTTTGTGAAGCTATTAGTATGAACTAAATTTTAAAATGCAAAGGTACTAGTTTCTACTTATTTAAAAAAGAAAAAATTAGATGATTTGTGTACACCTAGATACCATATATATATATACAAAATTTTATTTTCTAAAAATATTCAACATTTATTCATAAAGAAAATGAATTTAATTATATATTTATATATAATAGATACACCTAATTTTAACATTTATTATAATTATTTCTTATTATTTAAGGGGTAAATGATTTTGATGTTAAGCTATGAACCGATAAGGTCACAAATGGGAGACCTCATCCCCAAAACAACCACTTAACAATACCACCCTAATGGGGTTTGAACCTTGGTGGCAAGAACAACACCACCTTTAAACCATCACACCATGCCAATATTTGCATTATTATAATTGTTTCTTAAGTACTAGCAAAAAAAATAAAAAAATTAATACTTAAATTAATTAAATTATTTTCCACAAAAATATTTATAAAGTATCTAGTATTAACTTATGTTTATTAATTACATCAATTTATTAATTATATTTATATTGAAAAAGTAGTTAGTAATTATTTTTCAATTTTTAAAATCATTTTAATTCCAAAAGTGAGAAGTATTTATTAGATCAATATTATAGGATAATTTAATAAATTACTAAATAATTAGAGTTAAATTAATCTATTTAAAAAAAGTAATTATATCAAAATGACTTAAAAATAAATTATTTTCATTTAAACAATTAAACAATTAATGATAGTTAAGTTTATATTGCAAAAGAAATTTAAGAAAATTAATTTAGTTCAACTTATAATTTTTTCAAAAAAAATTTAGTATGAATTGATTCTATATTTCAAAAATAGATTCCAAGAAATATAGTTTTATTTATCAAAGATAATTAAAAAATTAATCAAATCTATTAATAGTTTTTGATTAGAGGTAAAGCGATTTTTGAAGGGGCCTCGAAACCCTTTACAAAAAGGAAAGTTGTTTCAAAAGATAATCAAACAGATCAACCAATAGTCAACATGCAACAAAACATCAGCAAGAAAGCCGCTAAAAAGGAGGAACAAAAACAAAAAGCTACATATTCTTTAGAATATTAATAGCTTCCATGTCACTCTCAATTATCTTCTAATGCACATCCATAACTTTAGAATTCTCTTTGACATGGAACCTAGCTTGTAGCTTAGTCTTGTTGTGAGTTCTAATGCCAGGCCCCAAAACATTTACCTCTTTAATCAAAACATCCTACGAACCAGCAACCTTATCAACCAAAGCTTCGTCCATCACTTGCTTATCCCCAACAACTTCCTTATCACTAGGAGCTTCCTCCATCCAATTCCTAGCCTTCTCATTGAGAATAGTAAGGCCCTTCACTCCATTCCTCATAGCATATTTAGTCACTTCAACAACCTTATCCAGCTTCATGTTAACCCATTCCATCTGCTCTTCCAAGGTCACAATTTTTTGTTCAAAAATCTGCTTCAGCTTAAGCATCTCCTCCACAACAATTTGTAAAGCATCAAACAATTGGTCAACTTGTGTCTATAGAGAGGACGAATAAGATTCCCCAACTTTTCTCACAGCCCCCCGAATCCTCACATTGGTCATATTAATCTCATGAAAATCCCATTTGAACAATCTAAACAATGAATGAGAACCCTCTTTCACTAGACCCAAAACATTAGGAAAATTCTCCTGATTAAAATTAAACACATCCATGGCCTCCTGTTCACCCTCCTAGGAGATACTATTCATTTCTTGGTGCTCACAAACCTATTTCCCTTTAGCTCCAACCACTGGAGTCTATATTTTATGAAGAGATCTCGCAATATCATTCGCCACCGTCCTCCTTCTATTCTACTTCTCCATCCCCTCATTAGGGGTATCCATAACAACCTACTCGCCAACAACCTTCGGAGGAGAAGCAGTAGGTTCCTCTTGCACAAGGCTACCAGTCCGCTTAGCCAACTTATTTTTCCTACCATCCTTCAAACCCTTCTTTCTCTTAGACCCCAAAACAGGGGGTGTAGAAGTCTCGTCCCCAACATCCATCAATTCTTTCAAGAGGGTAGAGGGAGCAACTACCCCATTTTTACATGGTTTATCACCAACCCATTCCTCACTGCAAGTCTCGTATTCTATCGAATCAGGAGTAGATTTACCTTTACCACTCTTACCCAGAGCAGGAGGTTGTGAATAAAATTTCATAGAAGCCTCAGAGTCAAGTTCATAATCCTCATCTTCTTCTGACCGAGACTCCTCCAAAATCACTTTGTTCTTCTTCCCTTTTAGACTAATCATCGGTTCCTCCTTCGACACTGTCTCATACTCCAAGGCCGGTTTATTTTTCTTTCCTTTAGGAACCCTTTCATGCTGCTTAGGAATGACATAAGCCTTGGAATAATTCATAATTAGAATAATTAAACCAACATGTAGCACAAGATTTTTAGGATTTCTCTTATGATCCTTAAGACCACTCTCTAAAGAAGCCAAAAGATAGAAAGGAAAGGAAACTTTCTTCTTATGACAAAAATGATTCAAAAGAACAAAGTGATGGCCATTAATAGTAGAGAACTGACCTTCTAAGGTTATGTACCTCATCAATTCCCCAACAAAATCTCCCCATGGATCTTTTATAGAGTTGCGCAAATAGCCACCACTTTTAGCACGTTCAAGCTTCATTTCTTCATCCTCTTTAAAGAAAATCTGCATTGCAACATTGGATTCCTTCTTATCTCTATACACCTTTCTGCCCTTAGTGGAAAGACTAGTAATGTTTGCTATGAAGTCCTCATTGATATCAAATTCAGTACCACCCAAATTCAGAACCCTATTATTCCATCCCTTGACAAACAACTCTGTAGCCTTTGGATCATTCCCATGAAGCTGCTCTAAGTAAGGCATTAGCCCACCCCGCTATAATATTTCCCATACTTTAGGTTTAGTTTTCACTAAATCACAAGAAAATGGATCAACCCTATTTCTATCTCCGCCCATGATAAAAAACTTAGCAAAACCCAAGAGCTAGAGGACTTTATAGACAATTAGGAAAAGCCTCAAGAACAAAGGCAAGGAAATACCCACAATCTATGTGAAAATGGAAAGGTGGTAGAGAGTCATTATTAACCTTGAAGGCCACCTCATACGAAGGTTATTCAAATTACCATAAGCCCAAGCACGATCCAACTCATGATCACTCCAAAGGATAATCTGCCACGTGAACAGGGCCATGTGAACACAGATCATAATGAGCTGCCATCCAACTTAGCACTTTTGATAATCATTATTATAACAAGAAAGTTCCTCAATGGGTAGGGGATCATCCACATCCAAAAACCTATAGCCACTAACACCAATATTAGGAGACATCCGCAAGACCATTACCCTCCCTAAAAATATGGGAAATAAAAAATTCATCAAATGAATTTAAAATTGCAATGACATCCAAAATAAGGGGTTCAACACTCCAAGAGGGGGCAAAAGAATTCTTGAAGTTGTTGATGACATTTAATGAATCTCCCTCAAGCCAAACCTTTCAAAATCCTTTAGATTGAGCCATCTTCAACCCATGATAGGTTGCAGATGAAATCTATTAATAGTTAAACTTACATTAAATGTAGTTTTCAAGAAGTTCTAGTAGAATTGTATTTACTAGTTTTAGCGGCATAATACATCTATTTTGTAAAAATTAACCTTCTAGAAATTGGTATAATTGAATTTACTAACATTGAGAATTAGCTAGATTTGAATTACAAAAATAAATTGAACAATCAATTTATATAGTTTAAATTACTTAGTAATATTATAATATTATAGTAGAATTTGTTAGCATTTAGAATTAGTTAATTTTAGATTGAAAAAGTAAGTAGAATAGTTAAGTCCAAATTATTTTTGCAAAAGTAATTTTTAATAAATTAATATAGTCTATTATTTTTCGAAGGCATTAGTTCACAAATAAGAAGCGAGATACTGGAGACGACTAACTGCCCTAGAAAAAATGTCACTATTCCTAATGCAGAGATGGCGAAAGCCCTAGACAATGGAGAGAAAATACTTTAAAAATGTTTATATTTTCCTTGCGGCCCTTGACTGTAATAGGTGTTAGGAATTGCATGCAAGAAATATCAATTAAATGCAAATAAAGATTAAACAGAGGAATGAAAAACATTGAAATAATAACGAGAGACAATTTTTAACGTGGTTACCCAAACTCGAGCTACATCCACCAACAGAGAGTCCAATATTATTATCCAGCAAATCAAACCGATTACCACTTGTAGTCCTTGAAACTCAATACCGCTACAAATGCTACAATACAATGTCAATGGAAACCCTAACCTTTAGCATTTTATCAAGACTTATGTTGGTTACAAAATAGGTTTTTTTTCTTATGTCAGCCAATAGAAAAAATAACTCTCGATGCCTTTATAAAATAATTTGGGGGGAAACCACATTGATAAAAGTGGGAAAAATTTAACCTCTGAGTCTGATTAGGCTCCATATAAAAACAATAGGATTCCCACAAGATGAATTGTTTGCGAATGTATGGAATAAAAAACAAAGATTTTTCCACACCTTCTATCATATGATTCAAAAAAGTTTATTCATAGTTTTCTTTAAATACAAAGAATTACAAGAAAAAGCAATAACGAAGGAGTTTTGGACCATTGGTAGCTCAGTTTTCAGAGCAATTGCATGGTCTCCAAAACTATTAAATGAGGAGGTCCTTTCCCTCTCATACCCTGGGTAGATCAATATTAAAATGTTATGTTGTTGCTTTGGGGTGTCTTACCACAACTAGTTTCACAATTTGGGAAAGCCCTAAGGGTTGAAGAACCAAAGAATACCTTGCTTCACATGGAGACCAAAATCTTGGTATCCATTACACTTGGAGTGGAAATTCTAAAAGAATTTAAATTAGAAACAAAGAAGAGTAACCCGACTTGCAAAATTGAATTGCTTGGGGGAATAAATGCATGTTTTTAATGTAAAAAAGGAGGACATGTAAGAAAGAATTTCCCAATTTTTAAAACAAAGAAAAATTGCAAAGAAAAAGGATGGTGAGGAACAACCCCACCATGATCTCAAATTCAATAATATAAAATAATGGGGATATTGGGAAAGAAAATGATCATGGAGTAGAACTCCTCACAAAACAAAAAAAAGGTGCTCCTCCCCAAGGGAGACTACAAACCCTGATAATGAAAATTTAGGAAATAAACCACTCCTAGATATAGATACAGATAATAGTATAAGATTATCCCCTAACAAGGAATATATCCTTATGGGGAAATGAAAATTGATAATGGAAAATGATAACAAATCTTCTAATTTAAGCGACTTGAATAATTACCTACCAAGCTTCAAACCGTTAAAGGTTGTTTCTCCTCATAGTGAGACTCAACAACCCACCATAGAAACCTCCAAAGGGGAAATCATAATCCACCTGGGCATTAAAAAACACCCAAGAATTAGTATTAGAAAAAATTAAACAATAGATTGCTAAGAATAATAAGCTCCTCCATGATATTAGGGCTAACTTGGCAACTTGTGAAATAACAGATGCTGATCAAAACCTATTTGAAACCCCAGATGGTCTAGGAAGAGGAGTAATAGAAGAGTCATTAATAAGAAAGGAAAATCTAAAATTTGGAACTAAAAATAAGTATTCTAGACCTCATTTCCAGGATGCATAACACAAATTTTTGATCCAAAAATAAGGTATCATTGGAAAATGGAATGAAAATAAAGCCCCTAAAGAAATGAAAAAATATTTAGAAGATCAACTGTTAAAGGAGGAGGATCAAGATGAAACCCTCGAGATTGGAAAGCATGTGTCTTGGCCTTTGACTAGTCTTGGGTAGCCATGTGCTACCCTTTAATTAGCCAAGGATAGGGTATGTGTAGGATCATCATGGAAAAAACAGGCCCTTAAGTGGCGAAAAATTCAAAAAAATAAGAGTTAGGCAACTTGACGTAAAAATTTGAATAAGTTATCTATATTATTTCAAAAATATGTAAAAATAGAATCTATAGAAAATTGAATGTAGTTTCTAAACTACTAGGTTTATTTAAAAAAAAATCTATTTGGTGAAAATTTGAAATTTCAATGCGTAGTACTTAAATTTTAGGGAAAAAATAAGTAGGTGTCTGTCTGACCACCCTAACCACAATAAAATGATAATATTTTTTATAAGATTTTAGATATAAGTAGAGGACTCATGTCCCGATGTGATGCATATTCTTTTGTATTTTTTTTCCAAGTAAATAATTAATTATGATTTTTATTAAAACTTTTAAAAAATATAAAAACTCATATGTCTGACCACCTTAACTTGGTCAAAACTTCATGAAATTCATTTTTTTTAATCCTATAGTATGCAAAGCATAGATGTTAGTGTAGGCTTTTTAATATTTATTTTTCCTATACATTATTAAGCATACCTTAGGTTATGGGAGACGTGGTTCATGTGAGGACACGTGGCGTAATCCATCGATTACATGTGCTGCTCTCACCCACACTTGGGTGGTTGAGTTTCACACCCTCTTTTGGCCTTTTATGCCACCTCACAAAACCACTCATTTGTCTCTTTTTAGTAGGTTATGCCACCTATTTGGAATTTTACAATTAGGCATAACTCCCACCTAATTTGGTTATTTGGGAGTTATTACCCCTCTTGGAATTATTTACCAATATTCAGCTATTTATTTAGCACTCACCTCTCTCTCCTATCAAGTCCAGATGAGTTGATATCAACTTAGTCAATTCAAGGGAGAGTTGAGGCATATTGTATCATTTAGTGTGTGATAATAACATCATTTTGTTATTTCACTATATTCCAGCATTTTATCTCTTGTTTCTCTCGTGTGGAAGGCTTATCTTGGTTTTGCATGTGATTTTGGGTGCTCGAGTTCATCAACAACTCTTACATGGTATCAGAGCATTAGATCTACAAGCCCCTTCTCAAATTTGAGAGATTTGTGAGTGTTTTAAGAAGTATTGCAGGTTGTAGTATGTCCTTACTTGTCTTAGGCTTTGTAGGGGTTGAATCCATTTTTGCTCAAGTGATCTAGATTTTCCAGAAATTCAGTTTTCTCAGCAGATCTGAAGGACAGTTCTCATTTTTGGAACTTCAAACGGCTATAACTTTCACATATGACCTCGGATCGAGGTGATTCTTTTTTTGAAAGTTGATATTTTTCTGAGCACTACTTATTCTAGTGCTATTTTTAGGTTCTTATTCTAAGATTATTTTGTATGTTCAGTATTTGGGTCCAATATTGGGCATTGTAAAACTCTGGAAACAACTCTAGAATTGTACTCGCACTCAATTATAAAGTTCCACCATCATATTTTTCTAGGGGGATCATGATTGAGTAATTTGGGGGGGTAATATTTTTCCTTTGAACTGGCTTATGTCTCTTGATTGGTCTATTGTGTGACTAAAGTAGAGGAGTTTAATATGGGAATCAAAACACATCCTGCTATAATAAGGTTAAATCAATGGAACTTTAAGTCTTGGCAAGATGGAATCCCAATAGATTGTATGTGGCTTAATCTTTTGCCCTATCTCTATGGACTGGTTCCTAAAACTTCATCAAAATGGAAGAGAGTTGTGTGGGACTTAAAAATAGAACATATCCTAGGAGTAATTGATTGTAGTTGTGATATAGATACACAAATGGTCACTGATGGTATTGAGATCCCTCGTGACCTTATGACCAAACTTTGGGAGAAGTATGGAGACTCAAATGAACCTCCATTCCTAGAGGATCTTGTTGTGGATTTTCTTGTTCCACTTGAAGAGTTTTGACCTATTGATGATAAAACAACCGAAACACTTTCTGATTGGGAAAGGTATGTTAGTTTTGATGACAAAATATTCTCCTCCTATAGAGACATCTATTGAGACTTCATTTCCTATGGCTCCTAATCCATATTTAGAGGGTTCATCTTCTTCATCTATGATTCAACATCTTGAGGTTGAGGGCTCTTTTATTCCAGCATTGGCAGAATCATCTATTTCATCATGTTTTGAAGATATAATGGGGGATGATAGGTGTAGTCATATTACATGCACTAAGATCTCATCTCCTTCATCTACTATTGTACTTGAGGATGCTTGTGTTTCCATAGTTTTGGCTCCTAGTGATTCAGTGCAACAGGACATACATTGTCTTTCAAATTTGGATACTTGTGATGGCTTCATGACAGGAATTTTAGACTTGTTCATGGAGTCTCATATTGCAGATTTGGGAGACATCATCGATAGCATTCATCTTCTCTTTGATGGAAATGATCCTTCTTCAGTTACTATGAGGGAACACTCTGACCCTCTTGTTCATTCTCTACATGATCATTCTTTATAGTTTGGTGTGAGTGTGGATACTTTTGGACAACATTTGGAGGAGGCTTCTTTATCTTCAGAGGGGATATTATTTTCTTCTTATTTTTTTCTACATCCATCTCCACTAGGTTTTGGATTTTCATCTTCATCAGTGTGGCCTAGAACACCTGATTTGATGGTGACAATTTTTGGCATCGACATGGAGACACCTAAGTAGAGTTTAGATACATCATACATTTTCATCATTCTTCCTCAATATTCCTTTCAAGAATGGAAAGATATCCTACATACATCCTTGGTTTTCTTTCTTCCTAAGGGGAGGATTATTTTTCGACGATCTAGGATCATCTTCAGCTTCTTGTGTAAAGCATTCACCAACAATTCAGGAGATTCTATATTTGGGGACTATATGGTCTCTCTTCTTCTTCTCTCTTGGGGGAGAGTTTTTTCCTACGAGTTTTCTCTTTCTCATTTTTGAGAGATTTCATCATTGTACATGGGTGCCTTACATGGCCTTGTAGCCATGACCCATCTTTGCATTGTTTCATCCTTTCACCCACCTAAGCTATGCTTAAGGGGGGTGTTAGTGTAGGTTTTTTAATATTTATTTTTCCTACACATTATTAAGCATACCTTAGGTTATAGGAGACGTGGTTCATGTGAGGACACGTGGCGTTATCCATCGATTACATGTGTCGCTATCACCCACACTTGGGTGGTTGATTTTCACACCCTCTTTTGGCCTTTTATGCCACCTCACAAAACCACTCATTTGTCTCTTTCTGAGTAGGTTATGCCACCTATTTGTCATTTTCCAAGTAGGCATAACTCCCACCTAATTTGGTTATTTGGGAGTTATTACCCCTCTTGGAATTATTTGCCAATATTCAACTATTTATTCAGCACTCACCTCTCCCTCCTATCAAGTCCAGATGAGTTCATATCAACTCAATCAATTCAAGGGAGAGTTGAGGCATATTGTATCATTTAGTGTGTGATAATAACATCATTTTTTTATTGCATTATATTCCAACATTTTATCTCGTGTTGCTCTCGTGTGGAAGGCTTATCTTGGTTTTACAGTTGATCTTGGGTGCTCGAGTTCATCAACAACTCTTACAATAGAATGTGTTGCATGTTTCAGATTCAAAAAATGTGATACCATTTGAAAGCTATAGATGTTTTTCAATCAACCTATCAACCAGGACTTTAGTCATAATTCAAATAGAAAATGAATAATAATTATTTATTAAATTCAAAGTAAAGCATAATTTATATTGGTGGAAAGCTAAGAATCTCCTTTAAAAACCCTTTTCGTTTCATCAATTTTGGGTAAAAAAAGTTGTCAGCCACATACCCTACTCATACCCATCATATTGCCACTTTTTGGCCCATCATGATCCTGCACATACCCGACAAACACACCCTATAAATACCAAAAGGGATTATGAAATCTCCCCTTCTAAGATGAGGGATCCAAAAGACCTCACTAAAGAAACTGATCCTATAAAGATAATTAATTCAGTGAAATGCTCCAAGAAAGTTGAACATGTCCTTGAACTTGAACCCGACAAGTTGGACCCCAAAATGACACCATCAAAAACTCAAATACAACTTGTAAACTAGAAAATAACACTGGAAAACTAGATAAGGAAAAGAGCATAGAGAAGCATATTTCCCAAGAGGATAACCTCTCACAAGGGGATGGAAATAATAGCTCCTTTGTAAATGGTTGGTTCAAACATAAAAAGAGGAAAAGAAATCAAAGACATACAAATCAAGCAATTCCCTATCTAAAGAGTAACACAAACAAAGTTAATCTTCCTAAATGATTTGAAGGATTTAGGAACTTGGAGGAAGGCCCACAAGAAATGGAAGCTGATGAAATTTAATTATATCTCATGGGATATATGAGGACTAGAGTCCCCTTATAGAAAATACAACATTAGAAGGTTTCTAAATCAAGAAAAATGGAAAGATATAGTTCTACCACAAGAAGTTAAAGAAGTAAACTTTACATTGGAAACAAACCTTAATTTATCTAGGACTCTATTTTTTATACCACAAAGCATGAAAAAGGAAAAGGAGGGTCATTAATTTTATTAGCTAACAAGTTGATAAAATGGGTGAGAGCCCATGGTACTTCACCATGCAACACAGTAGTTTGGGTTGTTATTGAATGTGACAACAAAAAATTTGGATTATGCTTCATATATGCACCCAATTATTATAGACAAAGGTGTGAATTATGGGAGTGGGCAAGCAATTTTAAGTATATTCCTTTAGATCATTGGTGGTGACTTCAATATGATAGAAACTTGGAAGATAAAAGTGGAGGGTGTGACATGGATAGGAAAGGAAATGAAAAATATTTTTGGTATAAAATAAAGTTAAAATTGAAGTTGATTGACCTAATCAGGGGAAAAAATAAAGAAAATAAAAGCATCCAGTTCACATGGTGTAACTACGAAAAAGGAAATAAAAGAATCTATTGTAGATTAGACAAGTTCTATGCAAACAAAGATGCTCTGCAATTTGATCAAGTTGAAGGGACAATCAACACAGTGAAAGTACACCCCTAGACCTTATCAGACCACATCCAATCATGGTTAAAATATTATTAGACAAGGAAGTACCAAGGGAAAGTAAGAAAGTGTAACGTAGAAAATTGTATACACTTACAATCTTACATTATGTTTTGGTCCCTAATTTATTGGACTTAATTAAGCTTCTAATTTTCCAAATTATGCATTCCAAAGCCTAATTTTTACAATTTTCCAAAGGAGGACAAGAATTGAATAAATGCATCCAATCACTAAATTTTTCTCAACTTTGAGTTTCCTTGAAATTTGGGCCAAGACCCATTCACCCATGGGTGATTGGGTCCCCCTTCTTAGCTAGGACCCAAGTTAAAATATGTTGTTGGCAGTATTTTAACATCTAAAATTCAGATTGTAAGTGTTGGATTTTGGAATCTAATTTTTGGGAAATTGGATAAACACCTATAAATACCTAGTTATTTTATTATTTAAAATCTATCTAGAAAGAACATAATTTGGAGAAGAATTTATGATCAAGAATTATTTTCTAGAGCATTCAAAAGAAACATTATCAATCATTTATAGAAACAATCCAAGATCCAACATCATGCCAAAGTTTATGCGTGTTCATAGTATCTTGTGAAGGCTAACATTATTGTACGTCTCCAAGCATTCAAGCATTCAAGAAAATCTATCAAGAAAGATCCAAATCCTTGAGGAGATGTGTATGACCTCAATCCTTCAAGGAAGCCATTGAAGGGTGGTGAGTTACAACATTTTTTTCATTCATCATTTCCTTCCTTTCCATTAAGGTTTTATCATTGACATTACCATTGTGGAAATGAGAACACTTACATAGGGTTTGACTGAGGCAAGCCCCTATATGGAACAAAATTTTCCCTCTTTGTGAATGTGCAAGTTATAGGTTCAAGAAGTATTAAAGAGAGATTGAAGATCAATTTTGCATTGTTGCATTTGTTCTCATCAACCTTGTTAAGAAACAAAAACTCACCTACACAATTTATTTATGACATTTTGATAGTGGGATAGGCAGAAAATAGAATCCCAGATCCAGTAGCAAAGGGCCCCAAAAATTGAGCAGGACTCCCTTACAAAGACTTAACTTCACCATTGGGTGACCTAGTCCTTGTAGGAACACCAAAACCTTTTTTTTGGGCAAGTACATATTAGTTTGCACCTTCCAAATCTCTTAGAACTTGAATATTTATGTTTATCAGTTGTCAGATAATTATATTTTTAATATTAGTGCATATAGGATCATTAGGTCAATCACTCCAAAATATCTCCAATCATTCCTAAGACTCAAAAAGATGCAAATCTAGGTCCAATTGACTCACCTTGGAGATTGAAAGTGAATCTATGCACCTTGTTGATTTGCATCCTAGTGAAATCCTAGAAATGATGGAATGTACCCTAGGTTATTAGTATTAAACTTAGGGTGCACCACATTGTTATGTTTCATTTTGGCGAACCCGACATGTTAACACTATAAAATTTCTAAAATTGGAAGTTTTTCAAACCCTAGGTCTAGGTTTTTCTTTGCATTTCTCATTTAGGGTTTCATTTTTCATAAAAATTCAAAAAAATTGCATCACATATTGCATTATAGGTTGAATTAGGTTCATCTATAGATCATATTTACATTCATTATGTGGTTAAAGTTTCAAATTGTTCATTGCATTTAAATTATGCCCTTTCATTTAAGCCTAAAAAGTGAAAAAACTTACATTATTTTGTTTCAATTTTGCATCAAACTATCATTTTTAGAAATTTGCATCTTAGACTCAAGCAGTTGTTGCATGATTAAGATCTAGAAATTGTATTCAAAATTGTCCTTTATTATTTCACATTTTTTTTTAATTACATTGTCTTAAATTGAAGAAATTCTAGAAAAACAGTCACTACCAAACCTATTTGCAAATAGGAACAAATACCTCAAACATCAAACTAAACATTCAAATTTTGAATTTTTAGAACCTTGTTCAAAGAAACAATTTCCATCAAGTGACCTTGTCCTTGTACAAGTGTTTCTACAAGCTTTTTCACACATTTTTTTCTCTATTTTCTCAATTTGTTTATGCCTACAAAACCTAGAATTGGAATTCATAATTGCATTTTTTTATACATCTTTCATATAGTCAAGAATCTACTTGTGAAGAATCTACTTTAGTGTTAGAAGACCCAATCATTGAGTTCCATAAGAATATTTTTTGTGCCTCTCCTAATACTTCTACCACTTGGGAAGATATTATGGTGTAAGAAGATGAAATCATTGACACATTTTTTAATATCACTTTGCCTAGTCTTCATTCATCTCCTAATTTCTTTCCCATTTGTAAGGATGTTTTGATGCAAGAGGATTCAATCATGGAAAATCATGAAAATCCTAGTTGTTCTTCTCCCGATACCCCTCCTACTTGTCACAAAGGTACCTTGGTGTTAGAAGATCCAATCATTGACTGCCATGAGAATCTTGTGTTTTTCTCTCCATCCACCTCTCCTATTTGGGAAGATATTATTGGGAAAGAGGATGAAATCATTGATACATTCCTTTCAAAATATAGTAAGATGGATTTCTTAGATAAAGATGCTAAGTTCACCTTAGATACCCCCTTGATAGAATATCATCAACAAGAAGTCAAATCCATTGAGGTTATGAACGAAAAATTGGCCATTAGATCTCCCTTGATTATTGGACCTCCTAAAATTCCTTTTCAACCTCCTAAGAGTCCTCTAATTATTGGACCTCCTAAGTCACCTCTCATTATAGGATCTCCTAAACCTCATGACCATATCCTAAGATTTACAAGACAACTCACTCGTAACCATGTGTCAAAGTAGCCAAGTTATCACACTATAGCTCACACATATAATACTGGGAACAATAAGCAACTAAAGAAAACTCAAAATCCAATTCCATTGTATCTACCACCCACACCTAACATCCACAACATAGTGATAAAGGATTTGATCATGTTGAGCAACTTCACAACACTCCTTCTAAGATCTCCCTTTGGGATTTGATTCAAAAATTACCTACTTACCATGGCATGCTTCAAAATTCCTTACAAAAGGTTTTTGTCCCTAATACTGTGCAACCAAATGATGTGGAAGCTTTTATTGAGAACACAAATAAACCTAATTTGGACATTATCTTTCATCAAAGTGAATTACCTCCTTTAGAAATGCAAAAATAAAATGATGCTTTGATGATATTATTTGTTATTAACAAGGTTGGGATTAGACATACCCTTGTTGACAATGGCTAAGGGCTTAATGTTTTTTAGTGTGAAACATTTGGATAGAATTAGGGTGGATAAGACTAAAATTCAACTAGTTGAGTTGTCTATTTATGGTTTTGACAATGTGGAAAAACAACCGCTTGGTCTGTGTTGGTTAATAGATTTGTCACCTAACTCTATATTCTCATGCCCACATAGGTGACGAGTGTATCAATAGTTGAACAAGTCATAATATTGTTTCATGTTGATTCTCTACTTGTTTTACAAGGTGGAAACTACCTTCTTCAGATATTCAATGAATGATTTTTAACTAATATGGATTTTAACCAAAAATTAAATGAAAGGAGATGCTTTTAACCAGAAAGCTTTGAAAGGCATTCGCACAACTCAAATAGTGAAAAATTAAGCTACCAAAATCTCCAAAATTATATTAAATAAATTATTACGAATCCATCACCATAAAATCTTTATTTATAGATAAACATTCGACAACAATGAAACTAAACAAACATCTATCATTCCAATAATAGGTAATTCACTAGAAAAATACTCAACATAGGTAGAATAAATCCACACACCATAACACAAATATTATGCTTGCATGAACTTAACCATTGTCTTTCTAAATTGAAATAACAAAAAGGCAGTAAAACTAAAGATAGTAGATTTTTTTCTCTAATGAGTAAATCAAAGTTTTCCCAAAAGATTCCTACAACCAAGCATCGACCCCATATTTAAAGATTACAAATTGTCTTTGATTACGGTTTCTTGAAGATAACCATTTCAAAAATTAAAATAAAAAGTCTTTAAAGTATCATAAGAGAAAATTTAAAGAAAATAACATAACTAAAAAAACTAATTAGTAGTCCTAGCTCTGACTCATTCGCCTCCAATTATTTCAACCTCATGTTGCTCTAGTAACGCCTCCTGTGCCTTTACTCTTTGTCTATATTCCCAATACTTGGTGAAAATTCTAGTAATGTTTTTGCTTCCTAGAGTCGTGGTGATTTGAAACCTTGTTCTCCATCTAGAAAGCACATGATCTGACTCGACCTTGATATGTATGCAACATCCAGTATCTTCTCATCAAACTCATCTGTGAGGTCTACTTCGAGGGCATTGAAATTCTTCTTGATTTCCACTAATATGTCAAAATATTTTTCTAACACTTTATTGATTTCCTTGATAAAATCAATATATATTGACAGTTTCTAATCCAAGGAATCAAACCAATTGGGATCAATTTATTTGGGATCATCTACCAAATTTTCTCTAATCAACAAAGTGTGCTCCATGGAGATCAATTCTACAATTTCTTTAGAAAGCACATATGTGCTACCATGTTCTCTTTTGATCTGTTGGAGTTCAGCTACCAGTTCCTTTCTTTTGTTAGACACATTAACATAAAATTACACAAATTTACGAATGTAGAAAATACCATCTTGGTAAATCCTTTCTATCCACTCATTGGCAACTTTAGCATAACCCAATTTTTCTTGACCCTTTGCATAGGGTTAGAATCAATACCTTGAACATTTGAGCTTGAGGCTTCCTCAGGGGTTGGAGTCACAATTGATGAAATTAAATTTCTTAAAGAAAGAATATGAGATTGTAATTGAAGGTTCTCCTTTTTTGTTCCTTTTCTCTTTTAATTAATGCATTAATAGAGTAATCATCATGATAGAAATCGCCTTCTAAAGTAGAGGGCCCCATATCAACATGAGAAACCTTATAGTTGGCCTCTGTTATCTCATTTGCATTCAAGTCTTTTATAGGATCAGAAATTTCCAATAGTTGATGTCTAGAAAAAGAATCGGCGACCATCTGTAACATCCTTTTGGCCTTTTTGGGTTTCGGGGGAGCCTATAGTAGCATAACAACTGTATCAACCTCAACCTTCATTGCAGGGATATTTTTCCTTTTCTTTTCTATTGCTATCTTCAACCATGTTGGAGAAGATGCTATAAGTCTAGTGTCTCTACTTTCAATGTTTACACTTTCCACTTTCTCAATTGAATGAACAGGAATAGAGGTATCTTGTACCAGAGAAGAAGGGACTTCAAAAAATGTGGGAAAAGGGATAATCCTCAATTATATGCTAGAAAATAGCATCGGAGTCCGTAGATGCTGGTTTTTCCTGACTGACTCTTTTCTTAGGCACTGATGAGGATATATTGTTGTGCCATAGAAAAATGGCCCCTTGTCATTTTCATGGCCTTTTAGGTCTTGTTTCATGGTGTTGGATCTGTGATGCTCTAATTCTATGTTGTATCATGGCTTGAACATGCTTATTTAGGTACTAAAACTCAAAGAACGACATCTTGTGAAGGTGTTGTGAAGTGTTGTAAGAAATTTCTAAATTCTTCTAGACTCTATTTAATAAAATTTACCTAAAAATCACCTTTTTACTCATCAATAAGTCCTATATTGAAGTGTTGTAAAGTCTTGTAACAAGACTTCACACTTTTCTGGGCACAATCTCCTTATTTACATCTTTCTCATGCTTTATTTTGTCTCTTTATTCCCTCATATACTTAATTAAGTGTATTTTTGCATATTATCCTAACAAACAACATTAAACATAACATATTTACAAAGCGTAGAGACTCCCTATGTCTCTTCCATGTTGACCCAAATGGTCCTTGTCTTTTTCATTTTTGTTTTGTGTTTTCCTTTTGGGGATGACGCAAAGTGTAGAGATGCCCTATGTCTCTTCCATGTTGACCCAAATGGTCCTTTTTCCTTCTTCTTTTGTCTTTTCTTGTGTTTTACTTTTGGGGATGATGAAAGGCATTGAGACTAAAATGTCTCCTTCATGTTGACCCAAAAGATTTTTCATTTTAATTTTTCTTCCTTTTCGCTTATGTTTTCCTTTTGGGGATGATGCAAAGCGTCGAGACCGCAATGTCTCTTCCATGTTGGCTCAAAATGGAATTTGTTTTCACTATCTTCATGTCATTCTTCCATTTCTATGTGTATTTGGGGAATGATGACAGTTCCATGCTCTTTCATAAAAATATTGCAGCAACAAGCATACTGATCCCAAATCCATAGATCCCTTATGTGTTGGGTGTATTTTCCTTTTTGTGGGAAACTCCCTATCTTTATTTTTCCTTGACATGATGCAGCCTACCCTTGAAACATATGACTTGGCATAGAGCTTTCCAGGTTGGCTCTCATGTCTTTTGTTTCTTTTTACCTTTTCTTTTCTTCTCTACTTTCAAGTAATTGCTCACAGAACGATGTGTCACAATTCCTTTAAAGTGTGAGGCATACATTACCATCATTTCATTGTTCATTCATGCTTCTTAGTGTAAGCCTTGTCATTTACGTGATGCGTTTGTCACTTTATGGATGACATTGGGTGTAATTTCCTTCATAAGCATGATCTATCTTAGCATATTACATTCCTCTTTGTGGTTTGATGTGACACACTGCATCCCCTAAGTTGTGAGTATACTCTTCTCTGATTAGTCCTCTATTGGAGACATTAGACACAATGTTCCCTAAGTGACTGACCTTGCGTAGAACTGAACAAGACTCCTTTGAACAATCTTTCACATTACATTTATTGCATTCTCATTTGACCACCTTGCATAACACAACTTGCATTCCTGTGGAGCCATCTTATTTGTTTGGCGACCTTGCATAACGCAACTTGAATGCCTGTGGTACCATCCTATTTTTTTCCCATGAAGTTTAAACCGACATTTTCATTTGGATTTGTGGTGCCTTGTTAAAGTTATCAAGCGGTATAGCTTTAGCATGGTTGAGCGGGAAGCCCAACTAGCGGCATGACTTTTCCTCATAGCCACTTTTGTGTTTGTGAGTGCATACCAACTAGCGTATGTATCTTACTTTTTGGGCCCTATCACCCCGTGGACAACTAGTTCTGTGGCCCCAAAGTGAGTACACATTCTCTTTTACAAAATAATCAGCCTAGATCTCTTTTCACAACTAGTTGGATTGATGATCAAAGTTTCATCTAATGCATTTCAACACTTGTGTGTTCCTTCATCCTTATGCTTAGTTTTCCATGGGATCTTTGTCCTAGGGGCTTGATCATCCCTCTTGATTGTTGTATTCCATCTTGCTAGTGTAAGTGCATTTGAATCCTCCCCTCGATGTTCATGGCTACTTTAGTGTGAGTTTGAAGCTGGTTCATCCTCTCACTAAAGTGGGGGCTAAATGTGTCATAGAAAATGGCCCCTTGTCATTTTCATGGTCTTTTAGGTCTTGTTTCATGGTGTTGGATCTGTGTTGCTCTAATTCTATGTTGTATCATGGCTTGAACATGCTTATTTAGGTACTAAATCTCAAAGAACGACATCTTGTGAAGGTGTTGTGAAGTGTTGTAAGACATTTCTACATTCTTCTGACTCTATTTGATATCATTTACCTAAAAATCACCTTTTTACTCATCAACAAGTCCTATATTGAGGTGTTGTCAAGTCTTGTAACAAGCCTTCACGCTTTTCTAGGCACAATCTCCTTATTTACACCTTTCTCATGCTTTATTTTGTCTCTTTATGCCCTCATATGCTTAATTAAGTGTATTTTTGCATATTATCCCAACAAACAACATTAAAAATAACATTATTTCTGACACTTGGTTTTAGGTCCTAGGTGGGACCCATTCGCTTGCCCCCAAATTCAAAATATTTCAAATTTCCTTTCGGGATTTTATTCAAAATTACTTGATGTCGGCTTGTGATGAGGTATGAACAGATAGTAAGGCATAAGAATTGTTAATTTGTGTTCTTCATCTCATTTTAAACCCCAATTCATCAAATTAACTTATCCACATATACATTCAAGCATTCAAGTATCCTACATCATCAATTGAAGCAACTATTGAAGCACTTTGAAGTAGCCATTGACATTACTTCAAACTTACAAGATCAAGGATTTGGTGAGTTAATAGAATTTGCATGTTGTTCATTTATCATTTCCTTTGCATTTTATTTATTTCTATTGGGTTTTATTACCAAAGTGGGGTTTGACCAAGGCAAACCCCTATTTGCTAACCCTTCAACATTTTTCCCCTTTGCATATGTCTTTGCAGCCTTTGTTTTAGATTTGATAGGTTTAAAGGTGTTGAAAAGTGGAAATCAAGTCAACTAGGCTCTTCAAGTCAACATATCACTATTTCAAGCTTAGTAAGTGTTTTTTGTTCGTTTCCTACAAAATTGACCTTGGCAACCCGACATTCAGACATTCCCAAATTTGGTGTTGCAGAGTTGTCTAATTTTCTAGAAATCTAGGAGTGGACTTTTTTTCCACCCTAGGTGAATGAGTCCCACCTGAGACCTGAAAAATATTTATTTTGTCAGATCTCGTATCCCGACTGTCAGAAATCAATTCCTGACACTTTTTCATCAGTAGGAGGACTGATTCGCCACCTTGGGCTAATAAGTCCCACTGTGAAAAACCAATAAAATTCATCAACATTCCAAACACTCCAGACAACTCATATTTCATCCAAGTGCACTCTGATTTCATCTATCTCTTTCTGTTCTGCATATTTCTTTCAATTTTTCAATTTTCATAGTAATTTGCATATCACAATGTGTTTTTAAACATAGCTTGAATTACACTTTTGCATTCATTTTAGATCATTTTAATCAGTCAATTACATTTAGTTAAGTTCATTTACATTATATCATATAACATACATCCTAATTTGAGTGTTAAATAAACATTTTGGGACCTAAATCTCTCTCTTTCAAGGTGAAAAATCTTAGGAAGAGAGCAAGCATTCTTGGGTCCCCAAAATCTGTCACATTTTGGGGAACCCTACTTTTGAATACTTTAAAACTTCTAA
Organism: Sequoia sempervirens; assembly: GCA_007258455.2. Taxonomy (NCBI): domain Eukaryota; kingdom Viridiplantae; phylum Streptophyta; class Pinopsida; order Cupressales; family Cupressaceae; genus Sequoia; species Sequoia sempervirens. Next base: position 327,425,085 of record VDFB02105785.1, read on the forward strand.
TTGCATTTCACATCTTGCATCCTATTTTTCATTTGCATTAGCATTCAATTAGGACATTGATTTGTTATTGCATTCTAGGACTTTCCATTTTGCATTAGTGAAATATTCATTTCGTTTTCATTTTTGCATTTGAAAATTCATTGAAAAAACTAAAAATTTGCATTCTTCATTTGTACTTGCATTTTGTAGACCATTTAAATCATTCTCAAAATTCTGAAAAACACAAAAATATTGCATCTTGGGACTCATTCTCCACCCAGGGCGAATCATTCCCTCTGCACTTTTTAGATAGTATTTCCGCATTTCTTTTAACATTTTTCTACATTACACTTTTTTGTTCCCACATTATGTTTTCAGTTACAGATTCTTAGTTTTTCCTCATCTATTGCATCTTTGTTTCTTAGCATCATGGCATTTTCTTTCACTAAGTTTTGGAATTCCCTAAAATCATTGGTAGACATGTCCAACTATACCTTTTGTCGTGACCTTAATTACATTGTACAATCTCATGCTCCTTTAACTCCTCATGATTGTCCTCCTCACGATGTAGAAATAATTGGAGAAGATGATGTTAGCGTGAACAAGTTCTACAATGATTTCCTTGACAACCTAGAAGCGAATGCATCCTTTTACCCCTCTATGAGATCACAAGACCTTCCCACTGTTACATCTCTTGATCACTTTGCTTATTTACATCCTAAAGTCAACATAGGACCTATGGTTCCTCCCTCAAATAGACCTAGTTCCTCTCAACCACCACAATCTCAACCATTCTATGAGCACAAAGTCATAAACATTCCTATCAACCTTGAAGAAACACATGGTAGAGGATTTACAATTTTAAGTAAACAAGGTTGTGACATAAAACATGAACATGACATCCATCAACTTTTCGAAAAACAATCAATTGAAGCACATACAACAAGACTAGGATATCAAGATCCTTATCATCTTGATAGACATCCTCTTCAACCTAGGAGAATTTGGGATGCTAGTACAGTGGTCTTGAGTCCTCCTCCTAACTTGAACATTCTCCTTCCCCATGAACAACCATTCTCTCCTTCTAATGACAAAGATGTTAGGATCCCTATGGGTCCCCTTCCTCCTTCTATTCATGAAAAAGGAGAACCTAGTAAACACAAACAACCATATAAATTGAAAAAGATAAAGTTTCCTACACATCCTCCAACTAAATGTGAAAGGAGACTTCAATTTCTTTTAGATAAAGGACTTATACTTTTACCACCTTCAAATAGGTTGTTCATTCGTCCTAATGATTCTCATATACCATATTGCAAATATAATCGTATCCTTGGACATCGAACAGAAGAATGTCAGACATTGAATGACATACTAAATAAGTATCACTTCACTGATACTGATTATTTCCCCATCATACCTTAAACCAATCTGTACTCCTTTTGTCATGCCAATAGTTGTAGAATTTCCTATTCTCACTATTACATGACCTTTTCCCATCACTCATCATGGCTCATTCTTTCTTTTACTCTTTGTGGGAGGCAAGACATTGTTAGCCTTGTCCATGTAATGCATTTGTTTTGTCTCTTAACTTTGTTATTCCTTTTTCCGCTTGTTCATCCAAGATTGAGACACCAATAACCTAGTTAATGGTTGACTTACATTTGCATTACTTATTCTTTATTTTCTTTTTCTTTTCATGTGTGTATCGTGTTCCCCCGTATCATGCATTTGATATTTCTTCTCTTTGTACACTTCTTCTATTCGTACCTTTATTCTTCTATTCGTCGTGCTTTGTTTTGTGTTTTCCTTTTGGGGATGACACAAAGTGTAGAAACACCCTATGTCTCTTCCATGTTGACCCAAACGGTCCTTGTCTTTTTCATTTTTGTTTTATGTTTTCCTTTTGGGGATGACGCAAAGCGTAGAGATGCCCCATGTCTCTTCCATGTTGACCCAAACAGTCCTTGTCTTTTTCATTTTTGTTTTGTGTTTTCCTTTTGGGGATGACACAAAGCCTAGAGACGCCCTATGTCTCTTCCATGTTGTCCCAAATGGTCCTTGTCTTTTTCATTTTTATTTTTTGTTTTCCTTTTGGGGATGATGCAAAGCGTAGATACACCCTATGTCTCTTCCATGTTGACACAAATGGTCCTTTTTCCTTCTTTTTTATTTTCTTGTGTTTTCCTTTTGGGGATGACACAAGGAATTGAGTCAAAAATGTCTCCTTCATGTTGACCCAAAATATTTTTCATTTTCATTTTTCTTCCTTTTCACTTGTGTTTTCCTTATGGGGATGATGCAAAGCGTTGAGACCACAATGTCTCTTCCATGTTGACTCAAAATGGACTTTCTTTTCCTTTGTTTTCACTCTCTTCATGGCATTCTTCCAGTTCTATGTGTATTTGGGGAATGATGACAGTTTCACGCACTTTCATAAAAACATTGCAGCAATAAGCATACTAACCCCAAATCCATAGATCCCTTATGTGTTGGGTGTATTTTCTTTTCTGGGGGGCAACTCCCTTTCTTTATTTTTCCTTGATATGACACAACCTACCCTCGAAAAATATGACTTGGCATAGAGCTTTCCAGGTTGGCTCTCATGTCTTGTTTTTCTTTTTTCCTTTTCTTTTCTTCTCTACTTTCAAGTAATTTCTCACAGAACGATGTGTCACAATTCCTTTAAAGTGGGGGGCATACATTACCATCATTTCATTGTGTATTCATGCTTCTTAGTGTAAGACTTTTCATTTACGCAATGCGTTTGTCACTTTTTGGATGACATTGGGTGTGATGTCCTTCATAAGCGTGATCTATCTTGGCATATTACATTCCTCTTTGTGGTTTGATGTGATGCACTGCATCCCCTAAGTTGTGAGTATACTATTCTTTGATTGGTCCTCTCTTGGAGACATTAGACACAATGTTCCCTAATTGACTGACCTTGCATAAAACTAAACAAGATTCCTTTGAGCAATCTTTCACATTACATTTATTGCATTCTCATTCGACCACCTTGCATAACATAACTTGCATGCCTATGGAGCCATCTTATTTGTTTGGCGACCTTGCATAATGCAACTTGAATGCCTGTGGTGCCATCCTATTTTTTTCTCATGAAGTTTAAATCGACATTTTCATTTGGCTTTGTGGCGCCTTGTTAAAGTTATCAAGCGGTATAGCTTAAGCATGGTTGAGCGGGAAGCTCAACTAGCAGCATGACTTTTCCCCATAGCCACTTTTTTGTTTGTGAGTGCATACCAACTAGCGTATGTATCTTATTTTTTGGGCCTTCTCACCCTATGGAAAACTAGTTTTGTGGCCCTAGAGTGAGTACACATTCTCTTCTTCAAAACAATCAGCCTAGATCTCTTTTCACAACTAGTTGGATTGATGATCGAAGCTTCATCTAATTCATTTCAACACTTGTGTGTTCCTTTTTCCTTATGCTTAGTTTTCCATGGGATCTTTGTCCTGGGGGCTTGATCGTTGTATTCCATCTTCCTAGTGTAAGTGAATTTGAACCCTCCCCTTGATGTTCATGGCTACTTTAGTGTGAGTTTGAAGTTGGTTCATCCTCTCACTAAAGTGGGGGCTAAATGGCCCCTTGTCATTTTCATGGTCTTTTAGGTCTAGACTCTATTTAATATAATTTACCTAAAAATAACCTTTTTAATCATCAACAAGTCCTATATTGAAGTGTTGTAAAGTCTTGTAACAAGCCTTCATGCTTTTCCAGGAACAATCTCCTTATTTACACCTTTCTCATGCTTTATTTTGTCTCTTTATGCCCTCATATGCTTAATTAAGTGTATTTTTGCATATTATCTCAATGAACAACATTAAACATAACATTGTTTCCGACACTTGGTTTTAGGTCCTAGGTGGGACCCATTCGCCATGGGTGGCGAATGAGTCCACCTTGGCCCCAAATTCAAAATATTTCAAATTTCCTTTTGGGATTTTATTCAAAATTACTTGATGTCGGCCTGTGATGAGGTATGAATGGATAGTAAGGCACAATAATTGTATAAATAAGTGTCCTTCATCTCATTTTAAACCCCAATTCATCAAATTCACTTATCCACATATACATTCAAGCATTCAAGTATCCTACATCATCAATTGAAGCAACTATTAAAGCACTTTGAAGCAGCCCTTGACATTACTTCAGACTTACAAGATCAGGGATTTGAATGAGTTAATAACATTTGCATGTTGTTCATTTATCATTTCCTTTTCATTTTATTTATTTCTATTGGGTTTGATTACCAAAGTGGGGTTTGACCAAGGGAAACCCCTATTTGCTAACCCTCCAACATTTTTCCCCTTTGCATGTGTCTTTGCAGCCTTATTTTTTCCAATTTGATAGGTTTAAAGGTGTCAAAAAGTGGAAATCAAGTCAACTAGGCTCTTCAAGTCAACATATCACTATTTCAAGCTTATTGAGTGTTTTTTGTCCATTTCCGGTAGAACTGACTGTGGAAACCTGACATTCACACATTCCCAAATCTTGTGTTGCAGAGTTGTTTGATTTTCTAGAAATCTAGGAGTGGACTGATTCGCCACCCTTGGTGAATGAGTCCCACCTAAGACTTGAAAATCTGTATTTTGTGAGAGCTTGGATCCTGACTGTCAAAAATTAGTTTTGAATACTTTTTCATTAGTAGGAGGATTGATTCGCCACCTTGGGCGAATAAGTCCCACTATGAGAAACCAGTAAAATTCATCAACATTCCAGACACTCCAAAAAACTCATATTTCATCCAAGTGAAATCTGATTTCATCTATCTCTTTCTATTATGCATATTTCTTTCAATTTCTCCATTTTCATAGTAATTTGCATATCACAATGTGTTTTCAAACATAGCTTGAATTACACTTTTGCATTCATTTTAGATCATTTTAATTAGTCAATTTCATTTATTTAAGTTCATTTACATTATATCATATAACATACATCTTAATTTGAGTGTTACATAAGCATTTTGGGACCTAAATCTCTCTCTTTCTTGGTGAAAAATATTAGGAAGACAGCAAGCATTCTTGGGTCCCCAAAATCTATGTCACAAATTTTTTGTTCACAAATTGACTTTAGCTTAGCCCATGTGTCTTATGGATTCTCACAGTCTCCTTCCTAATTGTGAGCCAGTTCCAGAAGACCTAATTGTTTGCTTTCCAGATGATACGTTCATGCCAGAGGCCTGTACAGTTCCTTGCTCATCTATGAATTTATTTGTTCTTGAGGAGAACCTGTGCCTTGCCACCATTTTCCTTTTAACCATTCTTGAGTTCTTTTCAAAATAGGAGTAGAATGAACCATTAAATTGAATACTTCATCCTCTAACCAATTAACTTTGTACAAGGGCCTAGCAGCAAGGGCCTAATATTTAGGATCAATAATCACCAAATCTTCATTTACATCTTCTGGAATATCAAAGGAGAGACCAAAATTTTGTATCTTCTTCAAGGTTAAACTCATAAAACTTCTTCTCTGAACCTCACCTTCATCGGTACAATCTTCCCAAAAATCCTCAATATCTGGGCAATGTTCATAACTGCTAGCTCCGTACAAATTTTGTTTAACATAGCCCTTTCCATCAAAATTGGCTCTCATTGGAAAATACTGAAGATTAAAATCATTCAGGACCTTTTCTATGCCCCTAGCAATATTATTGCTTTTACAAGAAAATGAAGCCATAGATAATGGAAAAACATACCCCTTCTTCCCCATGTTTGAATACTTAACATTCACAATGGCCATTTGTTGGAAAATTTTAAGAAAAAAAAGATCACTTGGATAATAAGGAAACCTCAATGGAGCCTTCTCAAAACCCCCAATTCTGAGATAAGTAAATCTATTAAATTGAATGTAAAAACTTCCAAATCTCATTACTAGAGTAGTCGCTTTAGGTGAAACTCGAAGCTCATGGTTTCCATCAAGCCTTCTCACAATTTCCATCAAGAATGCGTCATTGACGTGACAATAGTTCCTCATCCTAATTTTCTTAGTGAGTTATGGAAAACCTTTATACACAGGCGTGTTTGGCGTCAGAGACCCTTGTGGTTCCAACCTTGTCCAGATAGCCTATTGACTGGCTAAAATGTAAACCAGATATGAGCACATGTGGAAGGTAATAGTTTGCCGAAAGATTATCAATTGCTCATTTAAGTGATAACTAATAATCTCATCCCATTAAATGAATTTATTTTTGCTACAAATCACAAGAATGAAACAACACATCCAAAATTCAAAAGAGTCTAAATATGCATTTCCAACCACACAATGCAGCAAAGTGATAACATCTAAAATTTTGTCCTTACAATGAATCATTTTAAGCTTTGAAGGTAACTAAGACTTACCCTTTTTCTCAAACTTCAACCAATTATTTTCAATGGAATTTTTGCACCATTCTTCATTCATTCTAAAAAATTCATCACCAATAGCTACAAACATCTCTTCCACAGTTTCCCTCTCTGGAATGCTTAATGCATGGGAAATGACCTCAGGAGTGATTCTCACAATAATAGACCTATCCACGGCTCTAATTTCCTATTTTTTTGGAATGTACCCCCACATACGCGATCACCAAGTCAACACTTTGCACAACTTCGGGAAAACCTCCAGCGCACACCAAACCACTTTGCAAAATTTTATCTCCTAGTGGCATTCTACTACTTTGCTCCAGGTGCACCAACAATTCCTCTAAATTGAGGTGCCCAATTTTAGTGGACCAATGATTTTGAATTCCACTCTACATGAGCACAAATCTGTGGAGACAGAATGCTTTTATTTTGAGAAGTATTAGTAGAGAGTAAGAATGTAGGCTAAATGACTTAGTGAATACTTCACCACCCAAATTTTTCATTACTTTGACATGATGTGCATTTAATGCGGCATTCAATTTCATTCCTTGAAAAGATAGCCTTAAAACTTGCATACTTTTTTGAAAACTTTGAAAATACAACTCAAGGTTGCTCCGTACATATCATTTAATGAGGTGGCGACACCTTTGAAAGTTAAGAAAAGTACACAATGTCGCGTGGCCATAGAAACTTGGGACCTTAGAACCAAAGTTAGGAGTTTCAAATTTTTGAAAACCTTAAACTCACCAACTTCAAAGACAACCAAACAAAGGCTTGCAACTTGACGAAAGGAAACCAAGTTGAACAATCGGGAAGTTATGAAAGTTTAGAACTCCACTACAAGGTTATGAAACTCAGAGGACTAGCGACCTAGGTTAGGAAAAATACAAAACCCATGACTTTGAGAAATTGTCAAGAGCAATAAACAACAAGGAATTAAAAATGAATGGGATAAAGACTCAAAAGATCCAAGGAGGGGAAGTTTAAAATTGTTGATACCAATTCAAAGGTTACAGATAACATTGGCTTCAAATGGGGACAAGGACTAACAGGACGCAAAGAATCTAGAACAACCTTGGTACATAGCCTTATTCATGGGAAATGAAGACAAAAAAAAACAAACCAAACCAAAATAAAATACTATGTACAAGGATGGTCCCAAGAACAACCTTAATCAAATAACTTCAAATCTTTCCCATTGTAGCCAAGAGGTAGAGCAGTACCATCTAGATAGGCCAGCAGAAAATTACTATCACCGATAAGTTGTTTGATTTGAAAAGGTCCTCTCCATGGAGAATCAAACTTTTTATGTGCTCCCTTTGGCTCTCTCCTCCTATCCCAAAGAAGAACAAAATCACCAACTGCAAAATTCCTTTCCCTAGCCTTTTCTTCAAAAATTATTTTCAACATCTTCTGATGTTTTACAATTTTATCTACCACCATATCCCTGTGTTCTTCCAACTTGTTCAGATACATAACTTGCTTTTCAATTACAAATTGAAATTTTTAATCTTCTATATCCTTTTGCAAGTTAAGTGTCGAGAGCTCCAGAGGCGTTGGTAAGATACTATCAATTCCATACACAAGTTGAAAGGGGGACTTACTGATAGCTCTTTTACATGTTACCCTATCAGCCCACAAAGCATCGTACAACTTCTTATGTCATCCCCTTTGATTTTCATCTACCAACTTTTTGATAATATAAATCGAATTTTTATTATTGGACTCAACCTGTCCATTGCCTTGTGGATAATAATATGATGAATGTGCTAGGATGATACCATAATAATAACATAAGAGAGTAATCTCAGCAGATGAAAAAGAACTAGCATTATCAGCAACAATCCTTTTGGGAACACCAAATCTTACTAGAATATTTTCCTTCAAGAAATTACACACACTTCTAAAGAAGTTTGTTTTACTGGAATGACCTCTACCCATTTGGTAAAGTAATCTGTAGCAGTTAAGATGTGTGTGTGTCCAACACTAGAGTTGGGATTAATTGGACCAATAAAATCTAGGCCCCATTGTTGGAAGGGTTCATCTATTACTACAAGCTTCAAAGGTAGGGCTGCAAGATGAGGTCTGTCGGTAAACCTTGAACACTTTTCACATTTTGACACCCATTCATCAGCATCCTTGAACATCCCTGGCCAATAAAAATTTTGACGCAAAAATTTGAAAGCTGTCAGAGAAGCTGAAAAATGACCACCGCATGCTTCATTATGAAAAACTTCTAGTAGCTTCTTTTGTTGCTCCTTATCTACACATCTCAAAAAAGTCCCATCCACACCCTTTTTGTATAGATTTCCTTCCAAAAGGACATATTTACTAGCTTTAAGTTTTAAATTCCTTTTTTCTTTGGATGATAGATGTGATGGAAAATCACCATAGATTAAGAAATAAGAAACATCAAAAAACCATTCATTTGTTGTGTTGGTGAAAAGAACCAAAGGAAGATGTTCCTCAGTAATTTTACATTCTACAATAATTTTTACCAACCTTTTTTCCTCTAACTAGGTTAGTGGGTTTAATGTCCACATTGTATTCTTGCACCCTTGCTATCCAGGATATTGTTTTATTACATCCAATTTCTTGTTGGGTGAGGATACTCTTCACAGCGGTCTCAGGAACAAAAAACTTGTATGAGAATGTAGAATAGAAAATCTAAATTTTTTCAAAGCCTTTACAATGTCATAAGCATTTTTTTCAAGTGGAGAATACTTAAGTTCATATTTCTTAAGAGGCGTACTCATAAAAGAAATAGGAGATTTCATACCTTGCACATTTTTTTGTAACAAAATGGCTAATAGGGCATGTTCTAATGCGTAATTGTATATGATAAAATCTTTTGTAAAATCTGGATGCACTAGGGTCAGTGCACTTGCAATAGTAGTTTTTATGTTTTCAAATGATTGTTTCCCTTCATTACTCCACTTGAACATGGGATGATTTTTTATCATGTCAGAGATAGGCTTTGTCAACTCAGCAAAATTGGGTACAAACCTTCTAAGAAAATTTACTTCGCCAAAGAAAGACCTAGTGTTGTCTTTATTTTCAGGTAAACTTACTTGTATGATAGCTTTCACTCTCTTAGGGTCTATTTTAATCCCATCTTTTGAGAAAATATGACCTAAGAGTTTCCCTTCAATTACAAAAAATATGTACTTCTTAGGATTTAAAGATATTCCTTCCTCCTTGCAATGCTAGAATACTACTTCAAGATCATGCAAATGATCAACTCTCTTCTTAGAAAAAACTATTAAGTCATCCAAATAAATCACAATGATTTTATTCCTTAAGTCATCAATAGACTAGTCCATGGCCCTTTGAAAATTTTCCCCTACATTTATAAGACCAAATGGCATTCTATTATAAGCAAAGACACCAATGAGGGTAGTGAATGTTGTTTTATGTTGATCATTTGGAGCTACTTCAATCTTATTATAGCCTGAGAATCCATCAAGCATAGACATCATTTCAAAACTAGCGACTATTTGCAATATGTGGTCTGTAATAGGTAATGGATAGTTATCCTTTAAAGAAGCCTAATTTAGGTTCCCAAAGTTGACACAAATCCTTATTTCTCTATTTTTCTTCCTAACATGAACTATATTAGCTACATGGATGTGGAATGATGGATAGGGTAGATAATTTTTTCTTTCAACATTTTATCTATCTCATTGATAATTATTCTACTACCTTAGGGTTATAATTTTGTTATTTCTGTCTATAAGGTGAAGCACCAAGTTTTAATGGAATTTTATGCTAAAATTCTCCATTTCTAGATCTCTTCAAATCAACATAGCACCATGCAAAGACATCTCTATAACATGTCAATAAAGATATTAACCTTTCTCTCTCCTTTGGAGAACAACACTTTCCAATGTGAACAATTTTAGGATCATCTTTTGTGCCAATATTTACCTGATCATACTCAACAAACGATTCAACAGAAACTTTGCTATTTTCATTCAGATACAGATCATGTTTGTTGAATAAATCTTCAAGAGAAACTAAGACCTTTGGAATCTTATTTCCTTTCAATTGAATGAATTCTATTTCCTTTCCATTAGAAGTAGTAATGTCACCTTCCAAGATATCATTACTTTTATCATCAATACCTTCAAAATAGATATGGGAAAAAGATTTATCCTTTTCGAGAAATTCAATAATATGTTGATCATTATTAAATACTTGCCAATTATTCACATTCTCAGGAACACTAGGCCGCTATACAATCTCAAATCGATAGGGTTTATTTTTAAGATCGGGATGTAGTAAAAGTAATGATGTTGAGACTGCTATGGAGTCAACTCTAGTATTTTTATCTCTTGGAACCGACTCTATAGAAAAGGAATCAAAATATTCAATACAATCCCAAACTCTGTTTCTGTAGTGCTTGAGCGAACCATTTTTCACAGTGTAAATTTTCTTGACCTTTTGTACAACCAATTCTACATCTCCCATAGCCCTCAATTTCTTAATACCTTTTTCTTTAACTACACTTAGACCAAGTAATAGGGCTTCATACTCTGTTGTTTTATTGGTATTAGTAAATTCTAGTTAGGCGAAAGGAAACTTATAACCATCTGATGAAACTAGAACTAGTCTTGCACATGATCTAGCATTAGCGCAACTTCCATCATATTCTAGTGTCCACAATTAATCAACTAGATCAGGACTAATTTGATTTGAGCATTCTCGTTGAGTAGAGGAACACATATAGGTATGTGGCCCAGTTTCCACAAATATATTATTTTCTCTTGGATCACTAGACTTTAACACTGTGAACTTAGCTTTTGGCTCAGGATTTAGGCATATCTTTTTCCCATCCAATGGTATTAAATCACAAGACCAATCCATTTGTATCTCCCCACCTAGGTCTTTACAAAAAATTCTACTCAAAAGCATCTCATAACTAGTTGGGATATCAACAACCAATATGGTTAATTTCAATATCTTTTTAGGAAAAGCAACTAGGGATTCTTGAGCATCTTTGATCTGACCTATGATAGGGACTTGGGAACCATCCATAGAATAACATTTACCTTGGGAAGAGGTAAAAGATAAACCTAGGGCCTTGTCTATTTGGGCAGGCATCACATTTTCAGAAGCTCCAGAATCAATGATACAATTACTTAACCTAAAACCAGCAATGTATAATGACGCATAACAAGGTTCTAGTTTTGCAACAAGACTTTCTGAACTTGAAATTTTATCTACTAAATTTGAGAAAATTTTATTTTCTGTGTGAATTTTGCCTCCATAGGATACTTGAGCATTGCACTGGCATGATGGAGGCTCTTGTTTGATATATCTAACTAGCATATCCAGTTTTGTAGGGTTGAGTCTTAAGTATTCAGCTTGTGAGTGTAGACACTGAAAAGTGTCCTAATCGATATCATACACTTAAGCTATATTTACTAACATCATTTCCTCTTTAACCCATCCTCTTTTCAGTTAATTAATTTAAATAGCCAAGCTATTTAATTAATTGCATCATTTTCATCCATTAACCTAATTAATTTAACTAGTTTAATTCATCCCTTTTCATGCTAACATTTCATCTCATTAAATTAAATACATCAAAATATTTAATTTAATTCCCTAATTCATCTTATTTAATTAAATAACCCTAAGTTATTTAATTAAATATCATTCCATCTCTCCCTCATTCATTAAATCATTTAATTTAATGAATATCACTTTAATTCTTCCAAATCCCCTAATTGCATGATTAAACCTTATTTAATTAGCAATTAAACTAACTTCCTCTAAGCAAAGGGAATATTCCCATAGAATATTCCTTATCCCATTTTTGCACAATTAATATTTTTTTTTAATTTGCAAAATGCCTTTTTCCTCATCCATGAGAATATTCCAAAAGAATATTCTTATTCCTCCATCATTAGAAAAAGGGATATTTTCACTTGGCTTCTTGAGCAAGTTTTAACCTTCAACCTTTTGAACAAGTCACCTTTGCCCTGTGTGAGCAAGTAAAAAGCATGTTTTTTTGAGGCAAGCGTGAACCCTTGATTAAAATTTCATCATGAATTTTCATCCGTTAATGAGAATCCATGATCCATGCCTCTCATCTCTTTCATCTTGGACCATTGATTAATCTGTTTAATCTCCACCCTTCATTCCTCATTTTCTCTTCTATAAATAGGTCACTATTTGGAGACAAATGGATCCATATTTCAATTGTAAAGTCATGTTGTTGAATTTACTTTCATCCATACACTCATATTTACTCACCTTTTAGCTTATCTTAGTTAAATTTAATTGCATCATAGCTTAGAGCATCCATTAATGGTGTCCATGCATCTATCATAGCTCTTTTATAAATTAGGGTTTTTCACATTTTAGCATAGAATTAGCTTAAATTATCTTAGCAATAGCATAATCAGTGCATTTTTAGCATAAAATAATGGTAACTTAGCTTGCATCATGTTCATTTTTAGCATAAACTAGGTTTTCATACATCAATCAAAATGGTTTCATCGATTCTCTTCCATAGAATCGACTGAAACTAGTTTACTAATCATGGGATTGGGAAAGGGTCGTCATTTCACATCAACACGACACCAATTCCAAAATGGGATAAGTTTCAAATGGGTTATATTAGGAATTCAACTATTTTTGTGTAGTTTGTAGCTTTCATTTTCAATTAAATGCTTAGTTTAGATTTCTAATTTGAATGATCTTGTTTGTAGATGTAGGTATGTTTGGCGAAGTTATGCTTTGATTCATCATGAGTCAAGCATAATCGACACTCACCGACATTCCCTCATCTCACATTTTGGTGCTAGGAGGGAAAACCATTACTCTAACAATTTTTTGGCTTGAATTCCATTTTATGCTATTTTGCAAGACCTGGCGATGCCCAAATTATAAACAGCGACACTATTTCAATAGTGTCACCATATAGCGACACCCTAACAATTTGAAACCTTGATGTTGAATTAATGCTCCAACACTAATTTAAATCTGGAGGTATCAAAAAATTTAAAATACGACTCTCAGATTCACCAATTTTACGCTTTGAAATTTCAAACTGTGATGCTAATGTGAGCAACGACACCGAGCAAAATACCGATGATATTGTGCTCACTATTTATGCTATAGAGTGATGCCCGTTTTCACCAAAGTGACATCCATACTTCAAACTGCAACACTATCGTTTTCAACAATGCCCAACCATGGTAAGAAATTGTATGCTTGTTTTTTTGACATGTGACTTAATTTCTTGGATTTATCTGACTACTGATGCATCTTTGACTATGTTCTAGTTGTTAGGCTAATAGGTTTTTCTAGATTTTAAAGATATGGAGTGAAAGTGAAGAAAGTCTTTTCTATCTTAAATTCTATAATTATAACAAGCGTTTGACACTTTGGGGCAATTATAACCCAATTTCATGCTTTCTACTTTCTGCTTTAGGAAACACACTAGAATTCAATTCGGTTTAAAGTGAATACTCAAAGTTGGATAAAATTGAACCTTCACATCATAATTTTACTTTGGGCTTAAAATTGAACAAGGAAAACTTCATTTTTCAACTGGTTCTTAAAGCAAACTCATCATTTCTTTGAAGGGTTAAAACTTACAACTATTTTCTATGTTTTGTGATTTTCAACATTGTTAGTGGATGCGTATGCAATTCTCTTGTGCCATTTGGAAACCTTGAGAAACAAAAAAAATCTCTAACACTTTGCAAGATCACCTACATCTTTCAATTGGGTTTAAAATTGAACAATCATGCTAGTGTGAGAAAGAGACATTGTGTGTGTTCCCTCCTTACACTTTATGTGAACTGGGTGGTCGAACTACAAGTGTACTCCCTCAATTTTTTTATCTTTAGAGGGGCTTGCCTAAGAACAATTTGAAGGAAACTCCAACTGATTTTTCACTCGGACCAGTATATAAATGGATAAGACTAAATTGTCAAGTCCTCATGGTATGTAGGCCTTAGTCATACAGTGTCTTTCAACAAGCCTTTAGTGGCTTGTTGGATTCTCACAAGGTGCCATGTCCCTAATTACCCTTACTACAACCCATTTGTTTAGCAAGCCAAAATCCTAAAATATTTGTTGGTGCAAGAATGGTCATTTTAAAGCCACCCCGTATTTGTACTATTCAATTGTAGAAACAAAAAAAAAAAATTTAATCTCTGGATTTTAAGGATTTTGAGATTTGGTGGTTCTGAGAAGTGTGTGTCGTGGAGGGGAGCCAGTGTCGCCAAATCTCTAACTATTCACATTTTCTAGTGTTTGGAGAAATCCTAGTGGGGACTCAACAAATATGGCCATTTCTATCCTAGGATTGTAAATGATTGTGAGTCAATTTAACACTTTGCTTGGTTTCAAAATGATACAAAAACAAACATTCACTATCATTCTCAAAATTTCAAACACTTTGGCTCAAATATCTTGAGTTAGCCTTGATATTACTACTTGTCCTAAGGATTTATCCTTAGCGATTTCTAAATATCTTGACATTAATCTCAAACCCATATTTTCCCAAAGACAACATAGGAAATTATGGATTTAACCTCATGATTTTTCATGAAATGGACATTGTGAAAGTTATGATGTTTTTGACATAAACATCTAGTTTGGAAACATAATCAATACAAGTGTTTGTGGTAAAATCAATTCACTTAAGCAAAGATAAATTGACAAATGAACCCCACATGACTATTTGGAGACCGATCGCTCCCGTTGAACAACCTAATCTTCCATGTACTATAATTCAACCAAACATTGAACTCATTAACGGTGAACAAACTGATCTCATTAGCAATTTGAGAAGTTTGACTTTTGAAAACAAGGAAACAAATACAGAGTGGAGAAACACAACAACCATTTTAGACGAAGAAGAGGAACAAGCTGACATTGAGGCTGGAAGGCCCACATTACCACCTCCCACGTGACAATAAATATCTTCCTTTCTTCCATAAACTTAAACTATTTTCACATGGTCTCACGTAAAATTAGGATCCCTAAGGAAAGGTCTACAGGTCATCATTTTAGAATTAGGCATCTCACTCCAAAAGCTCTCAAGAAACACCTTTTAGCAGTTCACGAAAAATAGAGATGGGTTGGTAGAATTTTTTATAGACACACTTCAAGGAACAATCCAAAATTATATGCATTCTTTTGGAGTCAATATCCTGATCTTTTTACATGATACCAAACTCCGATAAATGATTCATCGAACAATCAATATTCGTAGGGGAAAATCTCATGCCCTTCATTTCAGACTTAGGAATCATAGAACAAGGTTTGGTCAAAAGTGGGCTTCAATATTTTACCACAATCATTACACCTTGATGGGAAACTTTTATGCTTGAGCTAGGAGAGCCCGAACAGGTTTGAACATTCCCATCCATCCTCTCATTTAAATCAACATTGGGCCTTTAGGACTTGAATTTTTTTAGAGGTTTAGAATCATTCTCACTACCTTGGTCTTGTCAAAACAAAGGTTCACTTTACTAGATGATCTCATGCAAATTTAGGATTCCCAAAAGAAGATCAACTGGTTGTCACTTTAAGCTTAGGCATCGTAGTGCAAAAGCAATCAACTATTGCATTAAGGCACTCTAGGAAAACAAAAACAAGTTGTTGATAAACTTTTATGAACGCACACTAAGGAAATATCTGGACATGTATATGTTCTTTATGAGCCAAAACCCTCATCTTTTTGAGGATCAACAACTTTTCTAAAACATCGAGTCTTTAGGATTTGAACATTTTAGAGGTCTAGCATCATTCTCAATACCTTGGTCTTGAAAAACTAAGGTTCACTTCAAGTCAACATTGGGTGAAAACATTCCACTCACCCCTTTCATCAAATTTCATCCTTCACTTCATCCAACTTTACAAAATTTTGAGTACAACAACACTTTGGGACTTAAACATCAATCAAACCAACTAATAACTTAGCTACTTTGTATGTGAAATGTATCCTTTTCCATGCACTTAGTTAAGGTAGTTATCATTTTTGAACTAGCTCATCTTGAAGGTCACAAGTCTACCAAGATTTCTAAGTTCATAAACATCCTTTATCCCAACATCAAAACATCAAACACAAGTAAAAAGTGTTGTCCTAAAATTTTTGCAAAGATCACTTCCCAAATCATCCATCGTTCACCCCCCATTATCATCATTTCTCCCAAAAGACTTAGAGAATCCCTTTTACCTAGATTTAAGTCAACTAGAGAGTTCAAACATTACAAAACTCAACATAACTCTCCCATAGGTGACATAAAAATTATGGTAAAGACAAGATCACAACACAAGAGAATCATGGAGAAAACCAAAGTTACATTTACCTCAAGTGATCCAAATCCTTTAGAATTTGATCCTAGAAGACATGTTACCCCATCACAACAACCGTCATCTCCTTCAAGATCATATGAGATTGAAGACATCACAAATAATCCATTTGAGCTTACTAGGGAGGAACTTATGGAACATCAAGCCTTTGAAAATGTAGCTCCTATCTCCTCAACATTTGTAGCACATAATTTAACACAAGGTTTCACAACTCCATCGCTAGGGCTAAATCAAACCTACATTCCTAGTCTTGCAACCAGCCTTACTAAATATTTTGGTCACACCTCACAATTTGAAAGTAGTACACTTGTGGGTACCCTTGACACTAATCCTCCATCCCCAAAAATTGCTTGGACACCTAATTTTGGTTCTCCTCTTTTTCTCGAAGCTCCAATACAGCTACACACACCGCTTGAAATTCATTATTCCACAACCACTTCAACATTTCAGGAACACC
This sequence comes from Sequoia sempervirens, assembly GCA_007258455.2. Lineage (NCBI taxonomy): Eukaryota > Viridiplantae > Streptophyta > Pinopsida > Cupressales > Cupressaceae > Sequoia > Sequoia sempervirens. The sequence goes on from VDFB02105785.1 coordinate 327,442,231, forward strand.
CTTCTTCATCCACACCTATGAGTATCACAAGTGTTCCCACCATCACACAAAGTGGTATAGACCAAGTATCTCAAAACCACACACAAGGTCATGTCAATACTATATCACAGAACCAACCCTTAACACAAATAGGGAAATCTTTATCCAACCCTCTGGTGGGTTCATCCATCCCATCTACCATTTACACATCATCCACCATCAATCCACCTCAAAAAAATCCCTTGGTTATAAGGTCTATTAATCCTAGAATTACCTTGATCACAAATCCCTTGTTTACATCTTTTTCACAAAGCAATCCTCAAAACATAAGACAAGGGAATCTTTCAATCAATGGACTCAAGGTCCTAGTGTACCATTTCCATTGCAAAATTTAACATCATCTTTTCCCACAGTCCCCTTTACTATGCCAAATCAATCGAGACTCAAACATACATTCCTCCACCTCATTCTACCATATTAAAAGGAATGTTGAACCAAGGGAACCCTCCACCTTTCACTAGCAATCCACTACACACTCAAAACATCAATATCCATAATCCTTCACAGATGTCTCAACAACCACTTGATCCCACATTACAAGCACATGCCTTAGCTTTACAACAAGCCTATCAACAAGTTGTCCAACAAAAACAACAACAAGCAGCCTTAGCAGCTCAGCAAGTATCCTTGGCACAACAACATCTAGCTCAACAAGAAACCTTAGCACAAAAACAACATCAAGCTCAACAAGCAACCTTAGCACAACAAGCAACATTAGCAGCACAATAAGCCACACAACAAAAACATCAAGAACAACAAGAAACTTTATTAGCACACCAACAATAGTAGGCTCAACAACAAGCTCAATAGAAAGCCCTACTAGCTCAATAGTATTCCCACCAATAGTAACAACGTTCCTATTATCCTCATTTGAACATCATCAATCAAAATGCATTAGGAACATATGCATCAATACCCCCATCATCTTCACAGAATATAACACCATCATACACCCCATACAACTCATCTATCATCCCACCATATGTTCCTCCAACCAACCTGCAAGATGATCTAGCATTACAATTGAAAATACTCTCACAGGAAATATAGGATCTTCACATGGGTAAGAAAAAGAAACCTCATACAATGAACTTGTGTCCTTACCCATTTGAATGAAACATAGCAATGATACCATTCCCTCCTAGTTTTGAAATCTCCAAATTTTACAAATATAAAGGGAGAGGAAGTCCAATAGACCATATAAAGAATTTAACATCATGTGCATGCAGGTGGCTTACAATGATTCCTATCTAATGTGCCTCTTCCCTTGAAGTTTAACAGGTCATGCTATGGATTGGTTTTCTCATTTGCCTCCTGGTATCAAAAAATTTCAAGAAATCACTGATAAATTCATTAATCACTTCTCCTTCAATCTTGACATGGATGTTAGTCTAGAAGAATTATACACTCTTAGACAAAATCAAGGAGAAAATTTTGCTAATTTCTTACAACAATGGAGACAAAGAGCTAGTAAAATCAAGTAGCCTCTTCCTGACAAACAACAAGTGGGAATCATCATAGCCAATATTGATCCAAATCTATGATTCCACTTGAAAATTCAATGCATCACATCATATGATGAATTGGTCCCTAGAGCCCTTAACATTGAAAGAGCCCTAATCTCACAAGGAAATACTCATGCTTACAAAGACAACCATCCTTCAACTAGTTCAAATGAGAAACCTCATGTTTGGGCTAAGAACAAAAATGTAACAAATGACGGTGTAGTTGATGCTAAGGTATTCCTAAGTGCTCCTAGACCTAATACCAATCAAGTTACTAACATCCAACTGACTGTGCAACAAATAGTACCACCTCAAAACAATCAGATCAGTAACACCAACATGCACCAAAGGAAAACCGCTAACAGGAATAACTATCCCAAATGCAAGTACACATAGTTATCGGAACCTATCGAGATGATCATGAAGAAATTGGTAGAGTCAAATTTGATAACACTTCCCAAATTTGAAAAATACCAAGAACCACAAGAGAATCCATCCTGGTACAACAAGCATGATCTATGTGACTTCCATAAAATCAAAGGGCACAAAACAACAAACTGCATGAAACTCAAGAATATCATCCAAGATCTCATAGAAAATGATACCATATCTGTTGAGGTACCAGTTGGGAATCAAGATCTCAAGATATACAAGAACCCTATGCTGGATCATAACAAAGCAAACAACAACGGAAAAGCTAAGGATTACACCAATGTGAAACATACCTATTCCAGTTTAGTTGCTTCCTACAATAGCGTTATCATTGTTTTCACCATCAAAGGAGCTAGTAAAAATGTGGAGTCACCACACGACGTGGAAAAATAATCGTTCATGGAGTCCCATCTCAATCTAGGGCACAACCTACTTTTCCTACATCTAATCCTAGCAAGTACAATCTTCTAGATCAGCTTAAGTAGACCCCCACACATATTTCAATCTTAGAACTCTTAAGGTTATCCCCCACACACAAGGAAATACTCGAAAAAGCCTTGTTTGAGTCATCTATTCCTGAGAACATTGATACCAATTAGTTTCAAGCTATGGTGGAGCATATAGAAAAAAATATTCTCACCTTCTCTGAGCAAGACCTACCATCCCAACCATCTCATGACCGTGCTTTACATCTTGAGGTTGTCATTCATAAAAACAAGGTCAAAAGAGTCTTGGTAGATGGAGGTGCTGGTTTGAACATTTGTACCCTGCAGTTGATAAAAAATATAGGCTATTTAGAAGATACTACTGAGAAGACATATGACGATCAGGGCATATGACGATCAAGAATGGGTATCACAAGGAATTATTGCACTACCAATCCAAGTGGGACCTCTTATTGCAAAAACTACATGCCAAGTACTTGATCTTGATCTTCCCTATAACATACTACTTGGTCGAATCTGGATTCATGCTCTAAAATTTATAGCCTCAACCTATCATTAGTGTGTGAAATTTCCTTTTGAAGGCAAAGAAATCACTATCCATGGAGATCTTGAGCCTTTCTACTATTGAAAAATTCTCAAGGCCAAGTTCTATAAGATCCCACAAATACCTAAAACTGATAAAGGGCCTACACCACCAAGCTCATTTGTTGACCCATCATCCCTAGCCTCTACCCCAACAACAAAAATGCCCATTGTGCAAAGTATACCTGACGTCAAAGCAGTGATCCAAGATGATGGTTGTGGAAACTACAAACTATTGAAAGACACCTTTATCTTAGGAGAGTTACCTATTTCTCCTAAATCTCATGGGAAACCCACATCTAGCATCAAATAACCCAAAATAATCAATATGGCAGCTACTACCCTCACCAAGAGGGGAGATTTGAGTCAAGAAGATATCAATGAGGAAGATATCTCTAAACTTCTCTATCAAGATGAATGACCTATTCCTATTCTTCCCATGGAAGATGACAACAGATGCCTACAGCTAATGTAGAGCATGGGATATAACAAGAATTAGAAGCTAGGACATAACAACAATGGTTTACTAGAACCCCTCATTCCTGAGAAACAAATAAAGAATCTTGGCTTAGGTTGTACTACTAGAATGGTCACACTTATTGGAAAAGGTATTTCTGCTAAAAGAGATGAGGTTTCCTCTTGGTCACCTACATCGCGTAATACAACCTTAGATGACTTTCCCCTTGATGTTGCTAACCTATTTTAGAAAAACACTCTCTTTATGATATCCATAACATACTTTGTCCAAGCAACTAACCAACTAAAATATGTCCAATATACCCACAACTCATTGGCATAGACCAACAAGGACCACCAATTCTAGATTTATTCAAAAACGATGAAGTGATCTTAGAATTTAGGGGACTCTGTGACAACTTATCATGGAAGATCATAAAGCAGGCTTTAACATAGAGCTCGATACAGGGGCATACTATGGGGAGACGATTGAATCCTTTAGTCACAAAATAAATGAAATGCAACTAACATGCAGATCCTTGAGTGAAAACCACCTAGTGGCACTCTCTAATCCTAAAATAGTAAAAAACAAAGGACACATCCAATGGTGAAAACCTTTCTGAGGCACCCAAGGATGAGGGATTCAATCTCCCCCTTGGTGCAATGCATCTAGAAAAGTAAGCATTACTAGCTAAAAAGGCCACTCCAATCAATGTGGGAATGAAAGAAGCACCTAAGATCACTTTCTATGCCAAATCATTGATAGCTAAAGAACGTAAGAACCTAGCAACATTCCTCAAAGAAAGAAGAGCTAACTTTGCATGGTCATACACAGATATGTTAGGCCTTGATCCAGAAGTGGTTGTGCATTACTTAACAGCATATCCTGAAGCTAAACCAGTTAAGTAGAAATTAAGGAAGATGCACCCTCAGATAGCGCTCTTGGTTAAACTAGAATTACAAAAATCTTCTTGATGTTGGATTCATCCAACCAATAGATTATCCTGAGTGGGTTTCAAAACCTGGTACCAGTCTCAAAACCCATTGAGGGCACCAGAATATGCACTGATTTTAGAGATCTGAATAAAGCATATCCAAAGGATGATTTCCCTCTTCCCAACATCAATCTTATTGTGGATTTAATAGTTGGGCATGAAATTTTGTCACTCATGGATTGTTTTTCAGGCTATAATCAAATCATAATCTCCAAGGAGGATCAACACAAAACTGTGTTCACTTGTCCATGGGGAACTTATTGTTGGAATGTGATGCCATTTGGGTTAAAGAATGTAGGAGCAACCTATCAAAGAGAAATGACCCTCATCTTTCAGGACACGATCCACAAAATAGTTGAAGATTATGTGGATGATATTTTGGAAAAATAAAAAAAGAGAAGTTAGCACATACAAGTCTTAGGACCTATCTTTGAAAGGATTGAAGAATACAAGGTATGGTTGAATCCAAAAAAGTGTGTGTTCGGGGTCACATTAGGGAAACTTCTTGGCTTCATTGTTTCACAAAGAGGGATATAAATTGATCCAACAAAGGTAAAATCCATCCTAGACATGGAATCGCTGCAAACATTGAAGAAAATGAGTGGATTACAAGGAAGATTTCAATCCATCAGAAGGTTCATAGCATCATTATCAGATAAAATTCACCCCTTTTTGCATCGCCTCCATAAAAGGATAACCTACAAGTGGGATGAAAAGTGTGATAAAGCTTTCTAGCAAATCAAAGATTATTTACTAACACCTCAGTGCTCATGTTGTCGATACCAAACAAGCCATTGATCCTGTACATATCAACAACACAGCAGCACTAGGAGCTCTTTTAGCACAACATGATGAAAATGGAAAGGAAAGAGCCATATACTACATCAGTAGAACCTTGGTAGGCTATGAGATGAACTATTCACCCATTGAGAAGGCATGCCTAGCAGTATTTTTTGCTTCACAAAATTTTAGGAACTACATGTTGTCACATCAAGTCAAGCTCATTGCAAAGATTGATCCATTAAAATATTTGTTATCTAAAGCAACCATCACGGGATGAATGGCTAAATGGGTGATGATCTTGAAATAATTTGACAGAGTATGTGGAGCATAAGGAAATCAAAGGAAAAGTAATCACATACCAACTAGTAGAAGCACCTATCTATGCTGAGAACCCTTTAATATCTGAGTTCCCTGATGAATCAATGTTCCTTATCAATCTCATAGCTCAATGGAAGATGCAATTTGATGGATAGTTCACCCAACATGGATTAGGAGTAGGCATTCTTTTCATCACCTCTCCAGGTGATTGCAACCCAAAGTCATACAGGCTATCATTTACTTGTACCAACAACACTGTTGAGTACGAAGCCCTAATCATAGGTCTAAGGATAATAGTTTAGTGGCAGATTCAAGAGATGAAAGTGTATGGAGACTCACAGTTAGTTATCAACCAAGTCAATGAAGACTATCAAACTAAGGATGAAAAGGTCACTCCTTATAAGAAGATGGTGAAGAATCTCAAAGACCTTTTTATAGACATAACTTTTGAGCAGATTCCTCACATGAACAATAGAGCAGCAGACACCATGGCAACAATCAGATCACTACTAGACATGTCGAACAACATCCTCCAATGTGAATTCTTGGTAGAACAACTTCTCATACCAACTTTTGAAATCCATGAATTTGAATTCGCGTGTGTCATTGTTGGTCCTAGATCCCCGTGGTACCATGAAATCTTTACTTACCTTAACAGAGGAACTCTACCATTTGGTATCACCTCGAACCTTAAAAAGACCTTTGTTAAAAAGGCATCCCGATTTGTGATCCTAGGTGATACCCTTTACCGTCAAAGCATCGAAGGGACATTACTATGATGTATTAACCAAGAGGAAGCCTTAATTGATTTAATAGAGGTACATGATGGAATATGTGGGTCCCATTCTAGCGGTATGACATTAGCTAGGAAACTACTGAGGATGGGGTACTATTGGCCAACCATGGAAAAAGAAGCTTATCAGTATGTGTGGAAATGCATCTAATGTCAATAGCATGGAGATCTGATTCATGCTCCAGCTCAAGAATTGCAAACAATGATCACACCCTGGTCTTTTTCATAGTGGAGACTGGACCTCATAGGAAAAATCACTCCAACCTCATCCAACGACCATAAGTTTATCATAACCGCCACTGAGTACTTTACTAAGTGGGTTGAATCCATTCCTATGACCTACATAATGGGGAAGCAGATATCCAAGTTTATCCTGAATTACCTAATTTTTCTTTATGGTGTTCCACAAACCCTCATCTCAGACAATGGAACCCCTTTTAAAAATTAGGATGTGAAAGAGTTGTGCCAAAAATTCAATATCCAACACTAATTCTCTACCCCATACTACCCCCAAGGCAATGGTCAAGAAAAAGCTATGAACAAAACTATCTTGAAAATCCTGAAGAAAATAGTTAATGAAGTTGGTCGTGACTGGAATCTGTAGCTAAATCCTACTCTTTGAGCTTATCAAACCAATATCCACACGCCTACAGGTGCAACCCCTTTCTCCCTGGTCTATGGATCAGAGTCCATCTTTCTTATTGAGGTTGAGCTCCCATCATTGCAAGTATCACTATAGAACCTGATAACTGAGGAAGAATACAAAGTGTCTCGATTGAATGAGCTAGAATTCCTAGATGAATGTCATCTTTATTCCCTTAATCACTTGCAAGTATACAAAAAATGACTGAAATGAAGCTATAACAAGAGAATCAAATATCGATCGTTCTAGGTAGGTGATCTTTTCTTAAAGTATAATCAGAAGAATATTTTGAATCAAGACAACAAAGGAAAGTTTGAGCCTAACTGGTTAGGTCCCTTTGTCATCACAACAAGCTATGGATCAGGAGCATACCAACTGTCAACCCCTGAAGGTGAACCCTTACAGGAGCCAACCAACAACTTGCATCTCAAAAAAATTTATGCCTAATCTTGAAGGGTATAAATCAGAAAATATAAAATAATCATAAAATAATCAAAATCCAAAAAAATGAGAAAAATGATTGAAAAAGTAAAGAAAAAAATCATCCTCTAGTGAAAACCACTTCGGTGGCGCTTTGGGAAAGTACCTTGGTGAAAACCTGCGAAACAGGCGCCTTGCGTAAATAAAGCATCTCCATCTATTCTTTGGCTCTTTTTTCCTACCATTTTTTGCATAGTTGTTTATCCCTTCTGCACGTCCTTATCATGGCTTGACACTGTGAGGTATCACGAACCCTTTAGCACTACTTGGAATATTTGAAAGGTCATTTTTTTCTACCTTTATCGAAGTAGGCTAACATGTCACACTAGGGGCATTTCATTATGATTCATAATCGGGTTCTTGTATATCTTGAGGTAATTGGACATCTTATTAGAAAACACCCAAAACATTCATAAAATCTTATCCAAAAAATCCAAAAACATTTGCAAAATCCTATACAACTAAAATCCAAAAACATTCAAAAGATTATAAAGGCAAAATCCAAAACATCTAGAAAACATCAAAATCCCTAAAAAGGTCAAACATCAAAAATCCAAAAAAAAGAGTCCTCTTGTTGAACTACGGGTCTCTGACCTTGAACGTAAGCAAGGCCATCATCAATGTGCCCCTAAGACACCCTAGGTCAGTCCTTTAGGAGTTTGTCATAATAAATTGTTATCTTTCATCTGTGCATATTTTCATCTTGTAAATGGGTTGAGTCAGTTGAACTACATGGTCTTTGTGTGTATGACGTAGGCAAGGTTTATCTTTGATCAACCCTCGAGGTCCCTAGGATAGGTCCTTAGGTTAGGTTCTTTGTTGAAACTTAGAAATTCTCATAAAACTCCTAAACATTTGAAAAACCCTTGAAAATACCAAAAACATCCATATATTCTCTTCAAAAAAACAAAACATTTGAATATTCAGAAAACACAAAAACACTAGAAAACATTCAAAAAAGACCTAAAAAGCCTCAAAATATCTCAGAAAACCCTAAACAGCCTCAAAAAATTTGAAAATCCTAAAAATTCATATAAACTTTCAAAAATACCAAAAACAACCTCAAAACATTTTTAAAATACCAAAAACATTGAAATATTCCAAGAAAATCCAAAACCCATCCATCCCATTTCACTTACACCCGCAATAAACTTTCACCCATAGTAAATCGATTGTTACCTTCAACCTTTGATGAAACAAGTAGAAAGCAAGTATAGCAAGTTGTAAAGTGCGAACCTAAAAGTCAAAATCTAAAGTTTAAATCATAGGTAAATGTGTCAGTGAAGTTTATAGCAATAGCTCATCTTAGCATCATCATCCTAACATTAAGCAACCCTTTGATCAACCTGTCCTAGGATGTATCCTTCCTACGATGGACATCATTATCAAACATCACTTTAGCTAAACTTAAACTAGGCACGAGCTATGGATAACATTAACTGTTTGTCTTTGATCTTTTCTTATGATTTATCTTAAATGACCGATTCTGAGGACCTCTCAATGATGTCTAACAAAATGATTTAGAGAGAAAGGAATGGGGCATTGATCATTATATTTCATTTGTTGTGCTTGTGGGTACTCTTGTAAAATAATCTTGGTGCACACTTGCTTAGTTGTGTGTAGGAAGGTGGTTTAGAGTATGTTGTTGATTATTGTGTGTGCTTTGGTCCAATATTTTCTAAGCTTCTAACTTGCATTCCAACAAGGTTTTTGTATGTCAATATGTGAACAAGAACTATCCTATATGTTTGTCGAGTCAAATTCCATTACACTAGATACAATGTTGTTCTAGTTATCAGTACCTTGATGCATCATGTCTATGTGTCATATCAAACAATAAGGAACGACGAAAAATCCCAATCCCGGAGTGTGAGCATCTCCTCGTCCTGCATTTCATCCTATCTCATCACCATCTCTAATAAAGTCTCGATGGATCAAGGAATTGTTGGATCTTTTGAAGAAATCATCATCAATGGTCATTCATTCTTTATTCTTCTATCTTATCTCCGCGCTAACCTAGTATTATGAAAATCAACAAAAACATCATCAAATGCATCCACCCTACATCCACAAACCATTAGCATACATGCATCTCATAATAATAGCATCCATCAACATAATCATTGCATATCATATCATACATTCTACATTCTCATTTAAGTCACGATGAATAATATACACTTATTACTCTAAGCATCTTAAATCGTTGCATATCATAAACATTTGCATCCATACATCCACATGCATACATCATCATCATAAAATGCATAGAAAATATACAAAAATAAATACATCCACATCATTTACATCCATAAACATCTACATATCATCCATCCATATCATATCGTGAAAAGATAATGAAAAATAGCATAACATTGCATCCATCCATATCATGATCATCACATATCACATAGGCATAAATAAAATGCATCAATATCATATCCATCCATACATGAAATAAAGTAAACACATCATAGCATGAATCATCCATATTAGTATCATATATATATCAAAAAATTAATGTCATGGTACAAAATATGGATTAGTGTATGAACATCGATCAAAAGTACAATATCCATGAGGCTATCAAAAAGGAGCCCATGAATGTATATCTATGATAAAGAATTGGGGAAAAATCAAAGTGTCTATACATAATAGCTAGCCCTAATGGCGGCTACCCTCTCCAGCCTGCCTCTCAGGTTGATCCTCTGCTTGTGGTCATGCGTCACTACACTGTGAAAAATCTAGTTGTCTAAGTGCCGCTGATACATCTTGATGGCAATGCTACTTGTAATACACAACATCTGTAACAACCTCTCTATACAACCGCACTGACATTGTCCGACCATGTGTGGCCACCATCATTGCCTCAATCTAATGTCGCCTAGCCACCTCCTGGTCTCTCTGTTGTCACAACCTGTACTCTCTGTAAGGCTTGATCTCTCTTGATTGTGACTGCAACCACTTGTTGTCGAACCTAGTCTTGCTTAGAAATAATAGCCAAAACCTATTGGTGAGCCTAATCCCGCTCACCAGTCAATATTTGCACCTGCTACTACATCTATTGTATCTATGCATCTCGAGCATCTAGTGGTGGTGGTGGTCTTGGCTACTGCTGAACTACTGGAGGCTACTGAAGAGGCTGCTACTATACAACCAGAGAAGCCCTCAGAACCTGACCATCCTGGTTGAACTATCCATCATGTCCCCTACCTCACCTGACTTCTCTACCTCTATGTCTCCCTCTAGGGGGAACACCTATTGGATTCGTCAATCATCAAGGAGGGACAAGCCAAGCATCATATGCAGGAATAGTTTGAGCTACTACCTGTCCCTGATCATATTCCCAAGGCTAGGCCACCAATTATTTGAAGCTTTCTACTACCTCTGGAGTTGGGATAGATGGTCCCCATGTGGGAACCTCTATGGCCAATCTCACAAAAATGGCCCTATATGCATAATCAAGTTTGTCCTAGGCCTCTTTGAACTACCGGTCTACCCTATCTCATAGATATCTCTCAATATTGTGATGCTCTCAACCCTAGATGTTGTTGGCATATGGATTGTTTTATGGCATGTGGCTTCTAGTGTTGTCATTGATGGCAACCTAAGTCATCCCTCTGGTACGTAGATCAAAATTTATTTGTACCGTCAAGATATGTAAAGATCATTTTTCTACTAGCAGAAAGTATGAAGAACAGGGTATCCGGTTAGTTAGTCGATTAGTACGCCTCACCAGATCATCATTTTGAGTCATGGATCTCCAAGAGAGTTTGTTAAGCATCTACACTATCTTTTTGTTAAGTTTTGTGATGTTGCATTGATTAGTGTACGAGTTAGGAGATCCGGTTGAATGCTTTGGCAGGATGTTTTTCTATTTACTTGCTCATTGTGCCTGACCTAGTGAATATCGCATGTCATGGATGTATAAGGTGTACTTAATTAATTATTTCTTGTGTTCGTTAATTTTTTTTTGCTCCTACCTATGTCTTATCCGACTTTGGTGGGTGTGCATTAAATTTAACTTGTGATTTGAGCCGACCATTGAAGGATATTTCATGTTTTGTTAAAGCCGACTTGAAGTGATGAAATCTTTGTTAGCGGATATATCTATGAGATTGGTAATTCATTATGAATAGTGACATACAAAGTGTGTTAGTGTGTTGAAGAGAAAAGTAGTCACAAATGTGTGAATGGCAGCAGATCAGTTGAGCGAATTTTGCTTGTGCATAAGAAGATTGTTGAGCAGTGAATTAAGGTAGATGTGTGTAGGTGTGTGTAGGTGTGTGAGAAGAAAGTGTGAAAGTGTACAAATATGTGTGAAGAGCATAACAGGTGTATGTGCAAGTATTAGAAGGGTGATTGAGAGATCTATGCATAGTTTCAGAAGGGCAGAAAATCAGAGAAGAGCATAGTAGAGCATAGCAGAAATACATAATCAGTCAAAAGGGTTGAAGATCGTGTACTGAGCTTCATTGGAACTAAATCTAGGCATTTGGAGATGCTATCTTCTCAGTTCAACTTTTTATTGTAATAAAAAACACTTTGTAAGGCAGTGAGCCTTCCTTATTTTGAGCAATGAGCTCTAGGCAGTGTGCCTGAATGCAAGTGCATTCCCTTTTGTTCATACTTTTAACAGAGTATAATTGTGGATTAATCTCCACCATGGTTTTTCCCTTAATAAGTTTTCCACGTAAAAATATTGGTGTTATGGTGCTTTGATTATATTGTTCATGTGCTTGCATATTTATTTCTGATTATGTGCTATAAATGGTTTAAGATTTGGATTTAATTGTTGAATTTGTTGAAAACTGATTCACCCCCCCTCTCAGTGTTCCTGAGTCCAACAATTGGTATCAGAGCAAGGTTCCTCTATGAAAATTTTAATAGCTTGAGGTGGATCTTGAATTGCAATGGACTCTGGTGGTCTTCAACAATAGCTTATGGTAGCACTTGATGATCTTGATCAGTCTAAAGCAGAAGTCATGGAATTAAAATAAAATATTGTGGATGTTGAGAAATTCGTTCAATCATTGAAGGATAAAATCAATGAGTCAAGAGAAAAGAGGAAGGAACTCTGTGATCAGCTAAAGCAAAAAGAAAATAAAATATTGGAAGATGTTCACCTGAATCAGACCCTAAAATAAATAATTGAAGAATGTGAAAAACTTGCTAGGGATAATGCTACTCTAAAGCTTGAAATGGAATTTGTGGCAATGAAGCTGACTAAGTAGATGTAAGAAAGGAAGAAGAATGAGGAGAATCTAGCCCAGTCCTTAAAAGAAAAATTTGAAGAATGTAGCAGAGAAAATAGTGGATTCATTTAGATGGAAATTGAACTGCAACAATCCAGAAATAATGAACAAGAGCTTAAAAGATAGATAGTTATTCTCAGAGATGAACTCACTACTGTAAACAAATACAAGCAGAAGTTCAGGATCAGTTCTACTAAGCTTGATGAAGTGACTAAATGATAAAATGATGCAAATGATAAGCAAGGTCCTAGATATGAGAAAGAAGAAAGCTTTAGATCTAAACACAAGGATTCCAGACAAAGAAATTAGATGAACAAAGGCAGGAGATATTCGGTAAGACAACCCAATGCTCATAAGTTTAATGGTTACTACTTTTCTTGCAATAAATTTGGTCATATGGCTTCCTAGTGTAGAGGTAAAATAAGTTCAAGCAGTCCATCATTTCTCGGCCAGTGTTTTAGTTGCAAAAAGTTTGATCACAAGTCAGTATAAGGAATGTTAAATGCTACACTTGTGGAAAATTTGGGCATATCACTAATCAGTATAGATCAAAGGGAAATCAATGGAATGAATGGTCTAGACAAATAAATTTGGTCTGTTACAATTGCAAAAAATTTGGTCTCATTGCAAGATTCTATAGGAAACATGGATAAAAGAGGTTTGGTATACAAAGGAAGAATTTCGCAAAATGATGACAAAGGAAAAGTGACGGTGGAAGAGATCAAAGATCAGATGAAGAAAACATGGGTAAAGAAGAGTGAATCTGATGAAGGAAATAAGTCTGTACTGGAAGCAATCTCTGGTAATTCCTTCGGAAATTGATCTCAAGCCATTGGCCTAGGGGGAGTCTTTTTCAAGAAAAATCATTTGACCCCCTATCGGTAGCTGGCACTGAAATGTAGGAAATTGTCAGTAGCTATGATAAAATTTTGGAAAAGCATCAGTGATCGCTTATGCAGAAACATGAGAAGTAGAAGGTCCATAGACAAATTTTCTTTTGTTGTCCAAGAAAACAGAGTACCCGGAACTCCTAGGGAAAAATATTTAATGCGGTGAAAAGGTTAGGCGCGCAAAGTTATAAAAGGATATTTGGAACCCTCATTTGTCACCTTGCATTGAATAAAAATAGAAGGAGAGCCTCTGTAGCAAAATTTTGAAGGATTAAAGCAAATTCAGTGGTGAATTCTTTAGGTATTTCAGTTGCTTGTAGAATTTTGAATTTTGTGCTTAGTAGAAAAGCTTGTTCCGTACAAAAAGAAAAATGAAGAAAATCAAAGGAATGATGAATTTGGATGAGTATAGCAATGGAAAGATTAGGGCCATGAGAAATTTGTTACCAGTCAGTGAATTGAAGTGGCTTGAAGGTGCGAAACATAAAATTTTGGACATTTGGAATGAATTTCCTTATTTCGTCAACGCGGAAGTGGTCAGGTTTATCTTGAACATATTGGATAATGACATCCTTACTTTGGAAAAACACTATCTTATTTTGAAGGATGTGATTATAAATCTAACGGGATTATGCAATGTTGGGGATATTCTGAAAAAGAATTTGATTCAGAACAAGGAAGTCGAAACCCTAATCAAAGTGACAGGAGATCAGAGGGCTCTAGTAATCTCAACAATCAAAGATCCAATAACAAGGTACATTGCACATGGGATTTCATACAAAATTTTCTTCATAAACAGGGAAGGTTCAACCTCGGTAGGCACAATATATATCGCTCACAAAATGATAATGGAAGATGAAGACTTTGATTTGTGTGGATTGCTGAAGGATCGGTTAATGGAAAAATTTCATTTGACGAATGATGTTGATTACCCCTTCAGGTTTGGTACCATAATCATATGTATCATTATGTATTTTTTGAATTGCTTGCCTCATAATGATAATGTGGTATGGAAGGAAAGTGAACCAGTTTGCAAGAAAAATTTTGAACATTTGAATGCTTTGGAAAATTGTGAGCAAGTTTATGAAAATTTCTTTAAGGAATTGCTAGGGAAGTTTGGAGAAGTTAACATTCTCCTTCTAGTAAAGATGGTTGAAGTTGGGTCTTCTTCCGGTAAAGTGGAGAGGAAGTAGAAAAGGGTTCTAGAGTTTTCTGATGACACCCCTTTGGCACATAAGTCCCCAAAATCTAAAGAAAATGGCAAAGGACAGATAATTGTGGATATACCAGATGAAGATTCTGATGAATACACTCCTAGAGATGAACTAAAATCAGTTAAACCGGATGTAATAATATTAGAAGAAAGTAATGAAGAAGGTGATTTATTCAAAACAAAGATACTACAAATTATTCGAGAGGAAGATGGAATGCAAAAGATTTCTGACATATGGTTAGATAGACCCTCATATGAACATGACTTGATTGAGGACACTCTAGGTAGTTACTTTGTGCACAACAACATTGAATTGGGAAGTTTGTAGAATGTACTTCCAGAAGAGTTGATCAAATGTATCAGGGAAGCTATGGCCTATGTACCTCAGGACATGAAAGAGGAAGAAGTAATTCTACATTTGAAGGAGCAGTTTAGGCTATCCCTTACCAAACTAAAAAATAAAATGAATGTGTTAAGGCAATGCATTGACTCAACAAATAAGATCTACAATTATTGCCTTTGGTGGCCTCATGTGGTTGGAAAATACAAAGACAAGCTGGAGTAGATTGAGAGTGAGTTGAACAAAATTGGTCAAGATTACAATATGTTTTAGGACCAGGATGGAGTAGTAAAGAAAAAGATTCATGAGTTGTAGGCTAAGCAAGCAAAGGTTCACTTTTCTAGAAACACTCTTACGGACACTTTCTGGAAAGTGAAGGATCTAACTGAATGTAGATTGGAGCAGAAAATTGAGATCCTGAGGAAAGGAGAGAAGTTGGAAGAAGCAATTACAATTCTAGAATCCCTTATCTAGATCATCAATAGGACATCAGAAAACAACAGTCTGATAATAATTATTGGGATTGCAGTAGATGCTTGGAAGAAATTTCTTCCAGAGGTGAAAGATAAGTATAAAATAATTTTCTAATTTGTGCAACAGTTGCACTTCAAATTTTGAATTTTTGAAAGGGAGAGAGAGAACTTAGTCAAGAATATATTTTTCAATGATGTCAAAGGGGGAGGAGAGTAGTGAAAATGCTTTATCATTCTAAGGGGGAGTTTGAGTTTTGAAAATTTGAATTTTGACACTTAGTCATTTTTCACTAATTGTTTCCATCAATGCCAAAGGGAGGGATTCTTGGCATATGGCTTGTTTTATGGCATGTGGCTTCTAGTGTTGTCATTGATGACAACCTAATTCATCCCTCCGGTCCATAGATCAGAATTTATTCATACTGGTAAGATATGTAAAGATCAGTATTATACTGATAGAAAGTATGAAGAACAAGGTATCTGATTAGTTAGTCGATCTGTACGCCTCACCAGATCATAATTTTGAGTTATGGATCTTCGAGAAAGTTTTTTAAGAATCTACACTATCTTGTTGTTAAGTTTTGTGATGTTGCATTGATTAGTGTACGAGTTAGGAGATCCGGTTGAATGCTTTGGCAGGATGTTTTTCTGTTTCTTTTCTCATTGTGGCCAACCTAGTGAATTCCGCATGTCATGGATGTATAAGGTGTACTTAATTAATTGTTTCTTTTGTTGGTTAATTTGTTTTGGTTCCTACCTATGTCTTAGCTGACTATGGTGGGTGCGCATTAAATTTAACTTGTGATTTGAGCTAACCATTGAAGGATATTTCATGTTTTGTTAAAGCTGACTTGAAGCGATGAAATCTTTGTTAGCGAATATAT
The DNA here is from genome assembly GCA_007258455.2 of Sequoia sempervirens. Lineage (NCBI taxonomy): Eukaryota > Viridiplantae > Streptophyta > Pinopsida > Cupressales > Cupressaceae > Sequoia > Sequoia sempervirens. Next base: position 327,458,758 of record VDFB02105785.1, read on the forward strand.
ATATGAGATCAGTAATTCATTATGAATAGTGACATACAGAGTGTGTTAGTGTGTTGAAGAGTAGAGCAGTCACATATGTGTGAATGGCAGTAGATCAGTTGAGCGAATTTTGCTTGTGTAGAAAAAGATTGTTGAGCAGTGAATTAAGGCAGATGTGTGTAAATGTGTGAGAAGAAAGTGTGAAAGTGTACAAATATGTGTGAAGAGAAGAACAGGTGTGTGTGCAAGTATTAGAAGGGTGATTGAGAGATCTATGCACAGTTTTAGAAGGGCAGAAAATTAGAGCAAAGCAGAAATACAAAATCAGTCAAAAGGGTTGAAGATTGTGTACTGAGCTTCATTGGAACTGAATCCAGGCATTTGGTGATGCTATCTTCTCAGTTAAAATTTTTGTTGTAATCAAAAACACTTTGTAAGGTAGTGATCCTTCCTTATTTTGAGCAGTGAGCTCTAGGAAGTGTGCCTGAATGCAAGTGCATTCCATTTTGTTCATACTTTTAATAGAGTATAATTGTGGATTAATCTCCACCATGGTTTTTCCCCTAACACAGTTTCCACGTAAAAATATTGGTGTTATGGTGCTTTGATTCTCTTGTTCATGTGCTTGCATCTTTATTTTTGATTATGTGGTATAAATGGTTTAAGATCTAGATTTAATTGTTGAATTTGTTGAACACTGATTCACCCCCCGTCTCAGTGTTCCCTGAGTCCAACACATGTATCAAGTCTACTTGGAAAAATATAGCTGCTAAATATCATCGAACCATGGAAACATCTATAGCCATGGGTGCCAGCAAAAAACTGTCATATCATCTATCACCCATCTCCAATAGGGGAGCCAAATCTATCTAGTGTGCCTAAGAGTAATGGCACCTCTATATCTCCAAATGACGGGATCATTTGGCTCCATGTCTGCCATCTGAACAATAGGCTAGAGCACCACTATGTGCTCCCACACCCAAATATGTAGGAGAGTCACCCCTACACCAATGGCTCTCCCATTGCAATAGACTAAATCATGCAAATCATGATATAAAGAGGCTAGCATCATGAGCCCCCAAGCAAAAATTTTCCTCCTATCCAACATCTAATGCCATGCCAAGCCCCATCTTGGGTTGAATCCTCTGATGCATCTATCTGGGGCAACCAAACCCAAAATGATGGTTGTGATGATCAATCTAAAAGTTGACACATGACCTTTGTATGACTCGAGGTCGATATGTGATGTAACCAATGCAATTTGATCCATCTCCATGACCTCAAGGTAGGCGTCAAACCCGACATCAGTGCCATAAATCACACGATCTCCATGAATCACCAAACATGGTATATGCCAAACATCCTCTAAAGTAACTGTCGCCTCGCCTATCGGAAGGTGGAAGGACGAGGTCTCGCTATGCCATCTCTCACACATAGTTGTCATCATCACTAGATGTGTTTAAATCACAAGCGCATATGCGACATACCAGAGGCCGATCTCTCCCAAGTGCTCTTGGTGAAACTATGATAAATAATCTAGTCTCTCCAAAATGGTGGGCCTATGCTCCCACGACATTAGAGAGGGAAAGACCTCTTGCATCCACGAAGTGCACGCCATCAGGAAATCATCAAAATTTGACTCAATTGGAAATTTACAGCTTAGAAATCACAAAAGCGTCACTATTTTTAATAGTCTTGCTATATTAAAATTTCAAATTGGGACACCCAATGCATTTAAAATTGCAAATCGAAACATGCGTCATCAAATAAGTTGGCACCACGATTTAACTTTTGGCATATCCTAACCCTAATTTCTAAATCGGCAAGTGCATCACCAAATAAGCATGCATCGCCATTTAAAATTAGAAACCCAAATTTTAAATCGCGAATAGTGTCACTATATTTCATTTGGGCGTCGTTGATTTCAATTTGGTCATCGCTATATAGCGACGCCACCAAAGTTTGAACTTCAAAGTGTAATAAATGCATTGAAAATTGAAATTTCAAATCAAGTTTTGAGTTACATACTGGTGGTCCTGCACTTGGAAGCCACCGGAACTCTCAAACTCGATCGGAGATGTGCCTGGGAAGCTCTCAGCGCACCATTTTGTCGAAGGGTCAGAGCTCAAATCACAAGAATCTCTTAAGTGTGAATGCACAAATGAATTGAAAATGATCGTTCTTTGCTTATTTAAGCTAGAAAATTAGGGTTGTTTGCCCTAATTTAGCCTTGAAGCTAGGGTTTATCATCATTTTCACCAATTTTTCCAATCTAGACCTAATTTTGCATCATTTTTTTGTGTTTTTGGCATTATTGTTGCATCCTAGAGCCTTTCTAGACCCTTGGGGTAGCTTTTCATCTTTGTCAAGAAATCAACTCAAAATTCAAAATTTCCGCCCGATTTTTCAAGGGGGCAGGGAGTCAGCTTTATCCTTTCGTTGGGGCATCTAAAAAATTAGAAAATTTTTACTTTTTTATTTAAGCAGTAGTTTTGATCCAAAAAATGTTATTCTTTGAACCGAAGCAACAAGTACCTTGCTTCAAAGAAGGGAAAAATGTAGACACTGAAAAATATCCTATCGATATCATACACTTAAAATAGATTTACTAACATCATTTCCTCTTTAACGCATCCTATTTTAGCTTAATTAATTGAAATAGCCAATCTATTTAATTAATTGCATCATTTTCACCCATTAACCTAATTAATTTAATCGGGTTAATTCATCCCTTTTCATTCTAACATTTCATCTCATTAAATTAAATACATCAAAATGTTTAATTTAATTCCCTAAGTCATCTTATTTACACATTTACACTTTACACTTTCTCAATTGAATGAATAGGAACAGAGGTATCTTGTACCAGAGAAGAAGGGACTTCAAAAAATGTGGGAAAAGGGTTATCCACAATTATATGTTAGAAAATGGCCTCAGAGCCCATAGATGTTGGTTTTTCCTGACTCTCTCTTTTCTTAGGCACTAATGAGGGTATATTGTCCTATTCACAAATTTACTTTAGCTTAGCCCCTATGTCTTTTGGCTTCTCACTATCTCCTCCTGATTGTGAGCCAATGCCAAGCGACCTAATTTTTTGCTTTCCAGATGATACGTTCATGCCAGAGGCCTTTACAGTTCCTTACTCATTCCTCTGTAAATTTCTTTATTCTTGAGGAGAACCTATACCTTTCCACCATTTTCCTTTTAACCATTCTTGATCTCTTTTCAAAACAGGAGCAGAAAAAACCATTAAATCTGAAACTTCATCCTCCAACCAATTAACTTTGTACAAGGGCCTAGTGGCAAGGGCCTGATATTTGGGATCAATAATCATTGAATCTTCATTTACATCTTCTAGAATATCAAAGGAGAGACCAAAATTTTGTATCTTCTTCAAGGTTAACCTCATAAAACTTCTTCTCTGCACCTCACCTTCATCGGTACAATCTTCCCAAAAATTCTCAATATATGGGCGATGTTCATAACTGCTAGCTCCGTACAAATTTTGTTTAACATAACACTTGCTATCAAAATTGTATCTCATTGGAAAATATTGAAGATTAAATTCATTTAGGGACTTTTCTACACCCCTAGCAATATTATTGCTTTTACAGGAAAATGAAGGCATAGACAATGGAAAAACACACCCCTTCTTCCTCATGTTTGAATACTTAACATTCACAATGTCCATTTGTCAAAAAAATTTAAGAAAAAAAAGGAGATCACTTGGATAATGAGGCAACCTCAACGGAGCCTTCTCAAAACCCCTAATTCTAAGATAAGTAAATCTATTAAATTAAATGTAAAAACTTTCAAATCTCATTACCAGAGCAGTCACTTCAAGTGAAACCTAAAGCTCAGGGTTTCCATCAAGCCTTCTCACAATTTCCATCAAGAATGTGTCATTGATGTGACAATAGTTCCTCATTCCATTTTTCTTAGTGAGTTGTGGAAAACCTTTATACATAGGTGTGCCCGATGTCAGAGACCCTTACAGTTCCAACCCTACCCAGACAACCTCTTAAATGACTAAAATGTAAACCAGATATGAGCACATGTGGAAGGAAATAGTCTTTCAGAAGTTTATCAATTACTCATTTAAGTGATAAATAAATCTTAGCCTAGTTAATGAATTTATTTTCGCTACAAATCACAAGAATGAAACAACACATCAAAAATTCAAGAGTTTGAATATGCATTTCCATCCACACAATGCAGCAAGGTGATAGCATCTGAAATTTCATCCTTCAAATGAATCCTTTTAAGCTTTGAAGGTAACTGAGATTTACCCTTTTTCTTAGACTTCAACCAATTATTTGCAATGGAATTTTTGCACCATTCTTCATTCATTCTAAAAAATTTGTCACCAACAGCTACAGATGTCTCTTCCATAGTTTCCCTCTCTGGAATGCTTAGTGCACGGGAAATGACCTCAGGAGTGATTCTCACAATAACACACCCGTCCACGGCTCTAATTTTCTGAGTTTCTTGAATGTACCCCCTCATGCGCATGATCACCAAGTCGACGCTTTGCACAACTTTGAGAAAAACTCCAGTGCATGCCAAACCACTTTGCAAAATTTTATCTCCTAGTGATTTTCTGGTACTTTTCTCCAGGAACACCAACAATTCCTCTAAATTGAGGTGCCCAATTTTAGTGTCCTTTATGCCAGACTAGTGATTTTGAATTCCACTCTGCATGAGCACAAATTTGCGAAGATAGAATGCTTTTATTTTGAAAAGTATTAGCAGAGAGTAAGAATGCAAGCTAAATGAATTAGTGAATACTTCACCACCCAAATTGTGTTGTTACTTTGACAGGATGTGCATTTGATGTGGCATTCAATTTCATTCCTCAAAAAGATATCCTTAAAACCTGCATGCTTTTTTGAAAACTTTGAAAATACAACTCAAGGTTGCTCCATACATATCATTTAATGAGGTGGTGGTGCCTTTGAAAATCAAGAAAAGTACACAATGTCGCATGGTCATAGAAACTTGGGACCTTAGAACCAAAGTCAAGAGTTTCAAAGTTTTGAAAACTTTTGATTCATCAACTTCAAAGACAACCAAACAAAGGCTTGCAACTTGAGGGAAGGAAGCCAAGTCAGACGATCGGGAAGTTATGAAAATTTAGAACTCCACGACAAGGTTATGAAACTGGGAGGACTAGTGAGCAATTGTCAAGAACAATAAACAACAAGGCATTGAAAATGAATGGGATAAAGACTTAAAATATCCAAGGAGGGGAAGCTTAAATTTTTTATACCAATTCAAAGGTTATGAATAACATTGGCTCTAAATGGGGACAAGGACTAATAGGACATAGAGAATCTAGAACAACCTTGGCACATAGCCTAATTCATGGGAAACAAAGATAAAACAAAAAAACCAAACAAAACATAAACAAAAGACTATGCACAAGAGTGGGAAATAACTTGAATCTTTCCCATTGTAGCCAAGAGGTAGAGTAGTACCATCTAGATAGGCCAGAAGAAAAGTAATGTCACTAATAATTTGTCTGATTTGAAAAGGTCCTCTCCATAGAGAATCAAACTTTTTGTGTGCTCCCTTGGCTCTCTCCTCCTATCCCAAAGAAGCACAAAATCACCAACTGCAAAATTCCTTTCCCTAGCCTTTTTGTCAACAATTATTTTCACCATCTGTTGATGTTTTATAATTTTATATACCACCATATCCCTTTGTTCTTCCAACCTATTTAGATACATAACTCACTTTTCAATTGCAGATTGAGATTGTTCGTCTTCTATAGCCTTCTGTAAGTTTTAAAGTGTTGAGAGCTCCAGAGGAATTGGTAAGATGCTATCAATGCCATACACAAGTGGAAATGGGGAGATATTGATATCTCTTTTACATGTTACCCTATTAGCCCACAAATCATTGTATAACTTCTTATGCCACCCCCTTTGATTTTCATCTACCAACTTTTTGATAATATAAATCAAATTTTTATTATTGGGCTCACCCTGTCCATAGCTTTGTGGATAATAATCTGATGAATGTGCTAGGTTGATACCATAATCATAACATAAGAGAGTAATCTCAGCATATGAAAAATAAGTAGCATTATTAGCAACAATCATTTTGGGAACACCAAATCTTACTAGAATATTTTCCTTCAAGAAATTACACACCACTTCTAAAGAATTTTTTTTTACTAGAATGGCCTCTACCCATTTCATAAAGTAATCTATAGCAATTAAGATGTGTGTGTGTCTAGCACTAGAGTTGGATTAATTGGACCAATAAAATCTAGGCCCCATTGTTGGAAGGGTTCATCTATTACCACGGGCTTGAAAAGCAAGGCTACAAGACGAGGTCTGTCGGTAAAACTTGAACACTTTTCAAATTTTGACACCCATTCATAAGCATCCTTAAACATCCCTGGCCAATAAACCTTTGACGCAAAATTTTGAAAGTTGTCACAGAAGCTGAAAAAATTACCACCACATGCTTCATTATGAAAAACTTCTAGCAGCTTCTTTTGTTGCTCTTTATCAACACAGCTCAGAAAAGTCTCATCCACACCTTTTTTCTATATATTTCCTTCCCAAAGGACATATTTACTAGCTTTAAGTTTTAAATTCCTTTTTTCTTTGGATGACAGATGTGATAGACAATCACCATAGGTTAAGAAATAAGAAACATCAGAAAACCATTCGTCTGTTGTGTTAGTGAAAAGAACCAAAGGCAGATGTTCCTCAGTAATTTTAATTTCTCCAATAATTTTTGTGAACCCTTTTCCTCTAACTAGGTTAGTGGGTTTAATGTCCACATTGTATTCTTTCACCATTGCTATCCATGATCCTCTTTTATTACATCCAATTTCTTGTTGGGTGAGGATACTCTTCACAGTGGTCTCAGGAACAAAAATAGTTGTATGAGAATGCAGAATATAAAATTTAAAGTTTTTCAAAGCCTTTACAATGTCATAATCATGTTTTTCAAGTGGAGAATACTTAAGTTCATATTTCTTAATAGGGTTATTCATAAAAGAAATAGGATCTTCAATACCTTGCTCATTTTTCTGTAACAAAATGGTTGATAGGGTATGTTTTGTTGCGTAACTGTATATGATAAAATCTTTTGTAAAATCTGGATGCACTAGGGTCAGTGCACTTGCAATAGCATTTTTTATGTTTTCAAATGATTGTTTCCCTTCATTACTCCACTTGAACACGGGATGATTTTTCATCATGTCAAAGATAGGCTTTGTTAACTCAGCAAAATCGGGTACAAACCTTCTCAAAAAATTTACTTGGCCAAAGAAAACCTGGTGTCTCTTTATTTGTAGGAAAACTTAGCTGCATGATAACTTTCACTCTCGTAGGGTCTATTTTAATCCCATCTTTTGAAACAATATGACCTAATATTTTCCCTTTGGTTAGAGAAAAGATGGACTTCTTAGGATTTAAAGAGATTCCTTCCTCCCTGCAATGTTGTAATACTACTTCAAGATCATGCAAATGATTAAATCTCTTCTTAGAAAAAGCTATTAATTCATCCAAATAAATCACAATGATTTTATTCCTTAAATCACCAAAATACAAGTCCATGGCCCTTTGAAAAGTTTCCCTTGCATTTATAAGACCAAATGGCATTCTATTATAAGCAAAGACACCAATAGGGGTAGTGAATGTTGTTTTATGTTGATCCTCTAGAGCTACTTCAATCTGATTATAGCCTGAGAATCCATCAAGCATAGATATTATTTCAGAACCAATGACTATTTGCAATATGTGGTCCATAGTAGGTAGTGGATAGTTATCCTTGAAGGAAGCCTGAATTAAGTTCCTAAAGTCAACACAAATCCTTATTTCTCCATTTTTCTTCCTAACAAGAACTATATTAGCTACCAATGTGGAATAATGGATAGGGTAGATAATTTTTTATTTCAACATTTTATCTATCCCATTGAAAATAACTTCTGCTACCTTAGGGTTATAATTTTGTTTTTTCCGTCTGTAAGGTGAAGCGCCAGGTTTTAATGGAATTATATGCTGAAATTCTACATTTCTAAATCTCTTCAAATCATCATAGCACCACACAAATATGTCTCTGCAATGTCTCAATAAAGATATTAGCCTTTCTCTCTTCTTTGGAGAACACCACTTTCCAATGCAAAAAATTTTAGGATTATCTTATGTGCCAATATTTAACCGACATACTCAACCGATTATTCAATAGAAACTTTGCTCTTTTGCTTCAAATACTGATAATGTCTTTTGAATAAATCTTCAAGAGAAACTAATCCCTTAGGAATCTTGTTTCCTTTCAATTGAACAACTTTTGTTTCCTTTCCATCAGAAGTAGTAATGTCACCTTCCAAGATATCATTACTTTTATCATCACTACCTTCAAAATAGATATGGGAAAAAGATTCAGCCTTTTCTAGAAATTCAATAATCCATTGATCATTATTAAATACTTGCCAATGATTCACATTGTTAGAAACACTAGGTCGGTATACAATCTCAACTCAATAGGGTTTGTCTTTAAAATCAAGATGTGGTAAAAGTAATGATGTTGAGACTGCTAGGGAGTCAGCTCTAGTATTTTGATCTCTTGGAACTGACTCTATAGAAAAGGCATCAAAATATTCAATACAGATCCCAAACTTTGTTTCTATAGTGCTTGGGCTGACCATTTTTCACTGTGTAAACTTTCTTGACATGTTTCAAAACCAATTTTGCATCTCCCATAGCCCTTAATTGCTTAATACCTTTTTCTTTATCTACACTTAGACCAAGTAATAGGACTTCATACTCTGTTGTGTTATTGGTATTAGCAAATTCTAGTTTGAAAGCAAAAGGAAACTTATAACCATCTGGTGAAACTAGAACTACTCTTGCACCTAATCCAGTGTTAGCACATCTTCCATCATATTCTAGTGTCAACAATTCATCAACTAGATAAGGACTAATTTGATTTGAGCATTCTCCTTGAGTAGAGGAACACATATAGGTACTTGGCCCAATTTCTACAAATACAATATATGCTTTGGGTCACTGGACTTTAATATCATGAACTTAGCTTTTTTCTCAGGATTTAGGCGTATCTTTTTCCCATCCAATGGTATTAAAGCATGATACCAATCCATTTGTATCTCCCCACCCATGTCTTTACAAAAAATTATACTCAAAAGCATCCCA
>VDFB02105785.1:327468009-327528909 GCA_007258455.2 Sequoia sempervirens
TCGATGTAGTGCGCAATGCACCGATATCATTTCTACCTGAAGAATGCATTATGGACGAGTGTGTGGTGTGTGAGTTTGGGGTGTTGTGTGTGGTGGACGACAATCAGTTTTGTTGATGGTTTCCGCCCTTGCATGTCTTTGACGAATGCTTTGTGAGGGTTGGTTAGGCCTGCGAGCTTACCAAGAAGTGTGTTTTGTTTGGTTTCCTTTTTGTTGCATGGATCTTTCATTGTGTAAAGGGTTGTGACCCTTGAGTGGTTCTTGATGTGTGGTTGCAGTGTGTTTTTTGGGTGTGTTCCAAGTACTTGTTGGTGCAAGATAGTCATAGGACCTCTTGCCTTGAGTGCCTTAGTATGGCATTTTTTAGGGTGGAATTTCCCAACCTTGTCTTGTGTTGTGGAGGAATGATGCTCATGTCTTGGAAGTTCTTTTTGACCTTGAGGGTGCCAAGGAGTTCCTTGGGTGTGGATTCTCTTTTGGAGTCTTGTTGTTTTCTTCTCCATGCAAGTATCTGATGCGTGTTTTCTGGTGCTTTACCTCTTTGTGCAAGTGATTACTTGATTGACCCTTATGCGGTGTTGGAGTGCTTTTGCATGTTATATTGAATAGAGAATTATGAAATATGATAATAGGAAATGAATGAACATGTTGTTAGTTCATAAAGATTTGTGCATGCTCTCATATGGTTGATGCATTGTGTGAAAATGATCGTGTGATCACGAAACCATGATTACATTCGTGCCTATGTTAGAACTGTAAATATCTCGTCTTCTCTCTCTCTTTCTATTGGGTGAACAAAGATACCTGTCCTTAAGTGGGTGGGGTATTGACACCCAGGGTATGCTGTATCTTATGAGATATGTTTATGTATTCATGAAGGTTTGTTTAATTAGAATCGAACCTTGGGTAAAGGAACTAAGTCCCCAAGTTGCATTCATAATTATGAAAAATGTATATTATGAATAGAAGATCGTTGTGCAGTAAGTAAAAGTTAGAGAAAAGGAATTAGTGAAACCATTGCATGTTAATGAAAATTGCATAAAAAAAAGTGCATCTTGTTGGTGAGACCCATAATCCCCAACTTTATTGTTGAGTCTTAAGAAATCATATAGATGTTAAATTATTGTACCTGGATTCAAAATGGGAAAGGTTTAATGAACGTTGAAATGATAATGTTGCATACCTTTCCTTGAGTAAACGTTGTAATGATATCACATTAGGTGTGGCCTTATGATGATTCTCGATGATGTGTATTGGTGCATAGGGCACTATGTATGTTAATCCATGGTTATGTGATTTGGAGATTTGGTGGTGGGATGCTTCACCATATTGATTGTATAGGTTGATAGTGTGCTTGGTTGTGTTGAATTATAGTACGGATTGATGTTGTTGTATGTTGAGGTATGGAATGGTTCAATTGTCGAACCATTAATTATGTGTGATCTTATGAAGTTTGTGCTAGGGGTGCTTGCAGGCTTCCAGGAGTAAGCCTAACCCTAGGGGGGAGGATGTAATACCCCTCCGTTTTAGATGTTTGGATCGACAGTGTTTTCTTTGTGATGATTGTGTTTGATTATGCTGTGACTTTGGAACTAGGTTACTTGTGATTGTAATTGTTAAATAATGTGAATGTTATATTTCGATGTGATGTTATTTTACTCTAATGCGATCTTTATGGTATGTTTTGGATTAACTTAGAAGATATTTGATTAAATGATGTTTTATGTTGTGATCATAGCATTGATGTTAGATGCGTCAATTAGTGAAATTATATTGGTGAAGGGGACGGGATTGTATCACTCACTTGCGAGCGTCCTACGATTCTGAGATTTCCTCTTCACGATGTGTTTGATCATATTATATATATATATATTTCACATTCGACATGCTCTTTGTTGCAGGTTGACAGGTACATGACATCGACTCCACCTGGTTCACAGGTTTGAGCGTGTCCATTAACCAATGGAAATTGATTGGGAGATAGTAGCTAGGTTTTCCGTGCCAAGTCGTCACCCTAGCCATAGCGTGTCGTCGAGTTATTGTTGGGTTGGTTGTGTTAATTTGGCCCATTTCACCTTGAGTATTGATTTAATTGCAAATTATAGAGGTTATTAAATGGCTTGCGTAGTTAAATTGATGTTTAAATGAATTTATTTGCAATGTTGAAATGTCATTTATATTATTGATTGATTTGTTTTAATCAATAAAATCAGATTGAATTTATTGATTAATTAGATTAAGGGTGATATATTAAATGATATAGTTGTTTTGAGCAATTATTGTATATTATGATTTAATTAAAAATCAAAGTAGAAATCATGTGGATAGTTATAATTAAATTAAAATAAATAAATAAAAGGAGAATGGGTTTTGAATCTCACTTTTGAAAATTATTGAGAAAGTAAATTAATTGCAAAGAATGTATTGTTTTATTTTAGGGAATTTGAAAAATGCATGAAGTTGGAATTAGAAATTAGAAATTTGTCTTAAATTTGAAAATGGGAATATCTTCCAAAGGTTTTTTAAAATATATTGGGTGAGTGGGATTTTTAGGGTTTGGCCAAATTTGGGGAAACTCTATTATAGCATTTTATTTTTCATTTTGATGTGGGGATGGGTTTTCAACTTGGATGGAGAGTTGTTGGCGGCTTTTGTTTGGATTTGGGAAGGAGATTGAAACTCTTGCTTGAGTTGGATTCAAAGGAGGAATTGGAAAACACCATGGTTGACGGCTTCAAGCTTTGGAGGAAAAATCAAGTTCCTCTTTGTTCTTGCTTTGTTTCATTTTGAAAATAGATTAAATCCTCATTTTGCTATTTGAAAACTTTGAAATGTTGTTTGAATCCAATGAAACCCATGTGAAATTGTTTTGAAAACTTGCATTTTGTGGTGGGATTTTGAAAAGAAAACCAAAACTAGAATCAACAATGAAAAAAGAAGAAATGAAAACCAAAAGAGATTTGTTGTGAAACTAAAATCTAAACCCTATGGTTGTGTTGAAAAATTCATTGTTTTGGTTGCAAGATTTTTTTGGGCATTTGCACAATAAGACCCACAAGTTTATTTTAAATATCTTAGGGTTTCCATTTATTTAATTTCTAGAAAATAACCCTGGTTGTTGTGAAATTCTTTATGGGTATTTTTGTGGGGAGTTTATTTGTATTTTAAAATGCAAATAAAGAAGCAAAGTTTTGGATTTTAGAAGGGGAGGTAATTCCCCATCTTACCTAATCATCAAGCTCTCACAGGCTCTGTATGGCGTAATCTGATCAGGCTGGCATCACGGGGCCCCGCCGCCTGTGGGAGTGGACATCGTGGTGGCGACGACAGCTCCCACTCCGCCCGGGGAGGCAGATGCCAGGTGCCGAAAGCACACAAGCCCGCCGCCTCTATGGGGGACGGAGTGTAATTACACGTTCCACCGCATGCCAACCCAACTGAAAACCACCAAAAAGAAATTTTGATTTCTTTCATAAAAAAAAAGTAAATTCATTTTTTTAATATTATTTTAATATTACATATATATTATATAATAATATATATGTACTATATATATAATATATATGTACTATATATATAATATATATTATATATTATATTAATATAATATATATATATATAAGTTATATGTATATAAATATATATTTAATATTATTTTAATATTTAAACAATATTTATTTATATAATAATTTATTCATGTATATTATATATATATACTTTTCTTAAATAAATTATTTAGTTTGGTTAAACTGGGAATATCAATGTGATTTAGATAATTTAATGATTATTTTAAAAGTGGATAATCAAATATCCTTATTTAGAAATTTCATTTTTGAATATTATGGATAATAAGGCATTAAAGTTTAATCAATTGGATTAATGAATAATAATATTTTGTTAATTGAGGCATTTAAATGATGTTTGAATATTTAAAATAGGAATTTCTTTCAAATGATTATGGCAATAATATAGTTGAAATGGAATTGCCATTTAATAAACAATGATATTTAAAAGAGATTATTTTAATCCTTACCCATGATTGAGCAAATAGAATTAAAATATTAAATTTAATTCCTTAATGGTGCCAAGTGAACATTAGGTAATTTAAGGATTATTGAAAGAGTTGATTTTATAAACAAGATATCTTTACTTAGAGATTTCATTTTCGATTATCAGGAATAATCAGTAAACCTTAGAGTATAAAATAATGTTTTAGAGGCATATGTTAAAATGATATTAAATATCTAAAATAGGAACTTTGAAATGATTATCGCATTGGTATAGAGGAAATGAAAATTGATGTATGATCAAACGTTTTATTTAAAATATTGATTTTGATTAATTTATTTATTCTATGTTGAAATATAGATTAAGTGATTTAATCAAGTGTTTATTTATTAAAATATTTCGATTACGAATATAATTGTTAAATTTAGAGATAATGAATGATTTATTTTAATCAAAGGAGTTTATTAAATTAAAATATTTTGATTATGCATATAATTGTTAAACTTAGAAATAATGAATGATTTATTGTAATCAGAGGAGATTGAGTTGATTTATTTATTGCTAAGTCGAAATAAGGAGTAATTTATTTAAATTAAATGTTTTATTAATCGAGTGGATTTATTTATAGTATATGATTGTGAGACTTAGAGTTAATGAATGATTTATTTCAGTCAAACGACTTTAATTGCCATAGCTGTTTTTGATGAGGAATTTTAATTAGAATGGTAGCCATTGGTTTCCTTCCTTCGCTTGAAGATGGTTGCGGTTTATTGATTGAGGTGCCGCGAAAACCGCATTGACCGGATTTCAGGAACCGAAACATTAGCCTACTAACCGCAGCCCCAAACGCTTTGCGTTAAGGCAACATTCGGTCCCCTCGACATTGCGGAAACCAGAGTAAACATTTCAAATTCCCCTTCCATAGGCGGCCCGCATTGCAATGGGGTTGTTGTTACGTTAGTCAAACTTCTTGATGTGCTGTGAAAAGTATATAGTTACAATCTCCGCTTTTCCAAATCTCGGCTTCTCAATGATGCAGCCCCTGAGGATGCAGGGGAGAGGCTATGTAACTTCCAGCCTCCCCAGCTAGGAGGAGTCTTGCATCTTGGCTCCTGTCGGAGTGGGCTCTTTGCACCTTGTTTCCAGTGCCTGGAGAGGGTCGGACCCTGCTGCCCAAAGGTTTGGGAGTTTGACCCTGCTGCCTCCAGCTTTGGAGCAACCTTGATTTGTTACTTCCATTTGATAGGGAGAGGGTCAAGCATTCTTAGTATACGGTTGTGTTTTCACTGCAGGTGGTTAGTCTTTAGAGGAGTGGCTGTGGGCTGGGGCCGGCACACAAAGTGGTGGGAAACTTTTGGTAAGTTGGGTTAATTCAAGATAACTCAAACAAACCCTTGCAAAACACTTTCAGGCCGCACCACAAACCAAGACTAACCTGCGCCCCAGCTTTAATCCAAGGGCCTGCCTAGACCTGATGAGACGAGAAGGCCTGGAATGGCAAGGTCATCTATCTTGTCTTCATGAGAGGTATTTGATTCCACATGAGTGAGCATGGGTGTCGGGATTCGGTAGAGGCCACCAGGATAACCCATGGTGGGGGCCAGAGCCTAGGAAGATTCCCAGAGGAGATCCCTTGATGAGCTATGCAATTACACTCTTTCTAAGTCAACAAGTTTGTACTTGGTCTTTGTGACATTCTCGATCTACTTTATATCTGGAAGCAATGTGACCTATGTCAGTGGTGTGAGAGTTCATACCAGAGTTGTGCGTATGACCGTTCAGTCATGTGATGAGGTACTTGTGTTTATTTTTCATATCAGGTTTGTGTAGCCTGTGTCTAGTGGTAGATGGTCTTGTGTAGGAATTCCTTGTTACTATCTCCTAGCACGGAGGGAGTGGAACCTTTGGGATTCCACGTGGTTGGGTGGCACGTGATTCTTAATCTGTTGGTTCTTCTTCTTGTTCGTGTGGTCATGATTTCTAGTTGGAGAGCTCATGGGAATCAGTTTCTTCTCTTGCCTTATTCTCTTAGTACTTATTGTATTTTATTACCCCTCATTTGTTATCGAGGTGGAATTTTTAATAAGTAATCATACTTGTTGGATTTAGCTCATTCGGTGAATGAGTGTTGTAATCATGTTGTAAGTTATATTATTGGAATCAAGTGGTATCTCATACTCTTGGATGTAAATTATTATGATTGGAATGTATGTGAACTTTAATTGTTAAGTAATTATATGGTATGGTTTTAATTCATGTTTCATGTTTGGTTTAAGTAACACAGTCTCGTAACCCTAGGGGATTGGTTGGCAATAGTTAGTAAACTTGTATGTTAATTGTTCCTTTTCAAAAAAAAAAATATTTCGTTTGTGTTGTAAATTTCAACTTTCCCTAGGGTTGCATGGCGGGGAATTACATAGAGTCTATGGGTTGGAGGATGCCCCTTTCATTCTGCCAAAGACAGTTCCAAACAGGATTGCATATCTGGAAATTGTCAGACAAATGGATTACTACAGTGTAATGAATTTCAGCTCTTTCGAGAAGCAGGCTTTTATGCCTAGCTCAATGTGCTTTGGTGATTCCATTGTGTTGGCCAAGGAAGGATACAATTTGATCCTTGAAAAACTACTTCAGTACAATATGAAGAGAGGACCACCCAGGAATAACTTTTACCCAGAAGGGTATATCAATTCTGCCAAAGAGAAGATAAACTTTGGAAAGTATCAACATGTGCCCTATCCCTTTGATGATATGATTTAGAATCTGGAGGAAGATGAAGCTGAAATGGTGGTTGAAAGATATAGCCAAGGGTTGCATGATGCAGAGAAATTGTCTTCAAGGGAAGAGACACCACAAGATAATGTGCCATAAAGCCAACCAGAAAAGGTATCCAGATTGTCAGACAAATGGATTACTACAGTGTAATGAATTTCAGCTCTTTCGAGAAGCAGGATTTTATGCCTAGCTCAATGTGCTTTGGTGATTTCATTGTGTTGGCCAAGGAAGGATACAATTTGATCCTTGAAAAACTACTTCAGTACAATATGAAGAGAGGACCACCCAGGAATAACTTTTACCCAGAAGGGTATATCAATTCTGCCAAAGAGAAGATAAACTTTGGAAAGTATCAGCATGTGCCCTATCCCTTTGATGATATGATTCAGAATCTGGAGGAAGATGAAGCTGAAATGGTGGTTGAAAGATATAGCCAAGGGCTGCATGATGCAGAGCAATTGTCTTCAAGGGAAGAGACACCACAAGATAATGTGCCATAAAGCCAACCAGAAAAGGTATCCAGATTGAGAACTTAGCAGTATGTTTGCCCAACTAGAGAGCTGAGTGTTGAAAGTGATGATGAAGATGCAAGGCATATTGAGTATAGATCATTTGTTTTAGATGATAAGTTCATAAAATCCCAAGAATTCAAAGAATTTTTATATAAATAGAAGGGGAAGGAAATAAGAGAAAAGGTTGATGATGTCACTATAGGAAATGAAGAACAATTGCTGAACGAATTGAGGAAATGTGTGGATGATGAAATGACAAATATGACCCGTGAAAAGGGGAGGAAAATGTTGCAAGATGTTGGTGTCATGATCTTTCCCAGGCTAGATCTCAATTCAACCCTTGTTTTTGATAGTTTCTTGAGGGACAACAATGCTACACATAAGCTTGACAAAGAAAGTGTAACAGAGGTGTATGCTGGATCAAAATACAATACTGATGAAGGGTCATTGATGATTTGGGCCTTATACCCACCCCACAGGAAATCAATAATTATTGATACAGAAAAGGCATTTGGCCATGTCATGAACCTAAAGGTTGGAGAGGCTGATCCTTTAGCTACTGCAGAAATTGGAGTAAATATTGCAAAGCTGAACAAAGCCCAAATTTAGATGTTGATAAAGGAAAGGGAGATGTACAAAGCAAATAATGAAAGAATGTTGAGAGAAAATGACAGATTAAAAGATTTGGTAGGCATTTCAATGGGGCCAACCAAGATGCTCACTCAAGGAGAAAGCTCTCAGACAAAGGATCATTGGGTGGGATCAAGTGCTTATTCCCAGGGAAAGCATGATGCAATTGTTGCAATAATCAAGAAAAGGCAGGATAGTTTAACACCTTGGTTGAATAAACTTTGGGGCAAACATTCACATACTCTTGCTGCATTAAAGGAGCATGAAAGGATGGATGGATGGATTATGGAGAAGTTTCATGAAATAGATCAAAGAGATGCTTCTAATAGTGCAGCAATTGAAGCTGCAAATCATATTATAAATCGACATTGAAACTTCTACAATGAGTTGCAAGGGGACGAACAGGGTTTGATAAATGCTACCAAGAAAACATTGATTGCATTCTCTGATGACAAAGGGGAACTGAAAGAAGCTGCCAGATGGAAGAATGAGAGTGATTCATTGCTAAATGAAGTCATGAGGATAGCTTCTGCGGAGGATACAATGTTAGATGAAGTGAGCGAACAGATTGAGAAGATGATGAAGATGGAGATCACGATCCAGAACGCGGTTGGAGATGCGGATACATATGAGCGTCGGGATTATTTGGATCATCTTGCTAAAACTCACTTGTGGCTAAATAGAGCTTAATTATCCTCTAATCTTTTTATTTTGTAAACATGTGACATTTTGATTTCCGAAAGGACGCGTCCTTTCGTATTCTTAATGTATAAATATCCGTTTTGGAAAGGAAATGAAAAGAAGCGATAAGTAGAATAGGATAGAGGATAGAAAATATATAGTGTAACATAATGTTTTGCCAATATGAGACTATGCTGCATGTTTCAAATCATGGATATATCAATTGAAATCTAATAATATGGTGCAGTTGTTTCTGGTATCAGTTGTTTTTGGTGTTCATTTAAAGTATTATTGAAGTTGTCTCTAGTATGGTGTTTTCTGGTTATTTAAATTGGTGTAACAAGTTTATATCGGAGTTTTTCAATGCACATTTTGCTGCATGTATGAATTGATTGATTGGTTCTTTCCGATTAAAGATTAAACCCTTTAAATTGATCATAGTAATTAGAGAATGTCAATTAGATCATTAAGAAGAACTTCGGTAATCACTTAACCTTGCATGTTTATACAAGTTATAAACTAAATCAAATGTCTTCACAAACAACTTGAGCGATACGCCCAGCAATTACTTGTTTCAGATTTCTCTTGACTCTGCATACTTGATAAGGCACTAGTCTGCATTTTCACCATTAAAAGATTCATTCATTTCTCTTTGTATGTTAGCGGGCATATTAGGATTTAGTCTTGAATATTGCTATACAATTTATACCAAATTTAGTTTTATTTGTCCACCTCCATCTGCCATTGTGGGAAAAATATTTCAAGAGAGATAAGCACATTCATATAGGTACACCCACCTAGGTCTAGCAACACTTGAAGAGTGAAAGCTTAAACCACTTTGGCTTTATTACGGTACCCTAAAGCGTTACCAAAGTTGGCGACCTCTTGAGGGTATCCTTACATTTTTGAGAGCTAACAATTTTATCCAAGTACGAAAGGAGATTCTTGGCATATGGCTTGTTTTATGGCATGTGGCTTCTAGTGTTGTCATTGATGACAACCTAATTCATCCCTCCGGTCCATAGATCAGAATTTATTCATACTGGTAAGATATGTAAAGATCAGTATTATACTGATAGAAAGTATGAAGAACAAGGTATCTGATTAGTTAGTCGATCTGTACGCCTCACCAGATCATAATTTTGAGTTATGGATCTTCGAGAAAGTTTTTTAAGAATCTACACTATCTTGTTGTTAAGTTTTGTGATGTTGCATTGATTAGTGTACGAGTTAGGAGATCCGGTTGAATGCTTTGGCAGGATGTTTTTCTGTTTCTTTTCTCATTGTGGCCAACCTAGTGAATTCCGCATGTCATGGATGTATAAGGTGTACTTAATTAATTGTTTCTTTTGTTGGTTAATTTGTTTTGGTTCCTACCTATGTCTTAGCTGACTATGGTGGGTGCGCATTAAATTTAACTTGTGATTTGAGCTAACCATTGAAGGATATTTCATGTTTTGTTAAAGCTGACTTGAAGCGATGAAATCTTTGTTAGCGAATATATATATGAGATCAGTAATTCATTATGAATAGTGACATACAGAGTGTGTTAGTGTGTTGAAGAGTAGAGCAGTCACATATGTGTGAATGGCAGTAGATCAGTTGAGCGAATTTTGCTTGTGTAGAAAAAGATTGTTGAGCAGTGAATTAAGGCAGATGTGTGTAAATGTGTGAGAAGAAAGTGTGAAAGTGTACAAATATGTGTGAAGAGAAGAACAGGTGTGTGTGCAAGTATTAGAAGGGTGATTGAGAGATCTATGCACAGTTTTAGAAGGGCAGAAAATTAGAGCAAAGCAGAAATACAAAATCAGTCAAAAGGGTTGAAGATTGTGTACTGAGCTTCATTGGAACTGAATCCAGGCATTTGGTGATGCTATCTTCTCAGTTAAAATTTTTGTTGTAATCAAAAACACTTTGTAAGGTAGTGATCCTTCCTTATTTTGAGCAGTGAGCTCTAGGAAGTGTGCCTGAATGCAAGTGCATTCCATTTTGTTCATACTTTTAATAGAGTATAATTGTGGATTAATCTCCACCATGGTTTTTCCCCTAACACAGTTTCCACGTAAAAATATTGGTGTTATGGTGCTTTGATTCTCTTGTTCATGTGCTTGCATCTTTATTTTTGATTATGTGGTATAAATGGTTTAAGATCTAGATTTAATTGTTGAATTTGTTGAACACTGATTCACCCCCCGTCTCAGTGTTCCCTGAGTCCAACACATGTATCAAGTCTACTTGGAAAAATATAGCTGCTAAATATCATCGAACCATGGAAACATCTATAGCCATGGGTGCCAGCAAAAAACTGTCATATCATCTATCACCCATCTCCAATAGGGGAGCCAAATCTATCTAGTGTGCCTAAGAGTAATGGCACCTCTATATCTCCAAATGACGGGATCATTTGGCTCCATGTCTGCCATCTGAACAATAGGCTAGAGCACCACTATGTGCTCCCACACCCAAATATGTAGGAGAGTCACCCCTACACCAATGGCTCTCCCATTGCAATAGACTAAATCATGCAAATCATGATATAAAGAGGCTAGCATCATGAGCCCCCAAGCAAAAATTTTCCTCCTATCCAACATCTAATGCCATGCCAAGCCCCATCTTGGGTTGAATCCTCTGATGCATCTATCTGGGGCAACCAAACCCAAAATGATGGTTGTGATGATCAATCTAAAAGTTGACACATGACCTTTGTATGACTCGAGGTCGATATGTGATGTAACCAATGCAATTTGATCCATCTCCATGACCTCAAGGTAGGCGTCAAACCCGACATCAGTGCCATAAATCACACGATCTCCATGAATCACCAAACATGGTATATGCCAAACATCCTCTAAAGTAACTGTCGCCTCGCCTATCGGAAGGTGGAAGGACGAGGTCTCGCTATGCCATCTCTCACACATAGTTGTCATCATCACTAGATGTGTTTAAATCACAAGCGCATATGCGACATACCAGAGGCCGATCTCTCCCAAGTGCTCTTGGTGAAACTATGATAAATAATCTAGTCTCTCCAAAATGGTGGGCCTATGCTCCCACGACATTAGAGAGGGAAAGACCTCTTGCATCCACGAAGTGCACGCCATCAGGAAATCATCAAAATTTGACTCAATTGGAAATTTACAGCTTAGAAATCACAAAAGCGTCACTATTTTTAATAGTCTTGCTATATTAAAATTTCAAATTGGGACACCCAATGCATTTAAAATTGCAAATCGAAACATGCGTCATCAAATAAGTTGGCACCACGATTTAACTTTTGGCATATCCTAACCCTAATTTCTAAATCGGCAAGTGCATCACCAAATAAGCATGCATCGCCATTTAAAATTAGAAACCCAAATTTTAAATCGCGAATAGTGTCACTATATTTCATTTGGGCGTCGTTGATTTCAATTTGGTCATCGCTATATAGCGACGCCACCAAAGTTTGAACTTCAAAGTGTAATAAATGCATTGAAAATTGAAATTTCAAATCAAGTTTTGAGTTACATACTGGTGGTCCTGCACTTGGAAGCCACCGGAACTCTCAAACTCGATCGGAGATGTGCCTGGGAAGCTCTCAGCGCACCATTTTGTCGAAGGGTCAGAGCTCAAATCACAAGAATCTCTTAAGTGTGAATGCACAAATGAATTGAAAATGATCGTTCTTTGCTTATTTAAGCTAGAAAATTAGGGTTGTTTGCCCTAATTTAGCCTTGAAGCTAGGGTTTATCATCATTTTCACCAATTTTTCCAATCTAGACCTAATTTTGCATCATTTTTTTGTGTTTTTGGCATTATTGTTGCATCCTAGAGCCTTTCTAGACCCTTGGGGTAGCTTTTCATCTTTGTCAAGAAATCAACTCAAAATTCAAAATTTCCGCCCGATTTTTCAAGGGGGCAGGGAGTCAGCTTTATCCTTTCGTTGGGGCATCTAAAAAATTAGAAAATTTTTACTTTTTTATTTAAGCAGTAGTTTTGATCCAAAAAATGTTATTCTTTGAACCGAAGCAACAAGTACCTTGCTTCAAAGAAGGGAAAAATGTAGACACTGAAAAATATCCTATCGATATCATACACTTAAAATAGATTTACTAACATCATTTCCTCTTTAACGCATCCTATTTTAGCTTAATTAATTGAAATAGCCAATCTATTTAATTAATTGCATCATTTTCACCCATTAACCTAATTAATTTAATCGGGTTAATTCATCCCTTTTCATTCTAACATTTCATCTCATTAAATTAAATACATCAAAATGTTTAATTTAATTCCCTAAGTCATCTTATTTACACATTTACACTTTACACTTTCTCAATTGAATGAATAGGAACAGAGGTATCTTGTACCAGAGAAGAAGGGACTTCAAAAAATGTGGGAAAAGGGTTATCCACAATTATATGTTAGAAAATGGCCTCAGAGCCCATAGATGTTGGTTTTTCCTGACTCTCTCTTTTCTTAGGCACTAATGAGGGTATATTGTCCTATTCACAAATTTACTTTAGCTTAGCCCCTATGTCTTTTGGCTTCTCACTATCTCCTCCTGATTGTGAGCCAATGCCAAGCGACCTAATTTTTTGCTTTCCAGATGATACGTTCATGCCAGAGGCCTTTACAGTTCCTTACTCATTCCTCTGTAAATTTCTTTATTCTTGAGGAGAACCTATACCTTTCCACCATTTTCCTTTTAACCATTCTTGATCTCTTTTCAAAACAGGAGCAGAAAAAACCATTAAATCTGAAACTTCATCCTCCAACCAATTAACTTTGTACAAGGGCCTAGTGGCAAGGGCCTGATATTTGGGATCAATAATCATTGAATCTTCATTTACATCTTCTAGAATATCAAAGGAGAGACCAAAATTTTGTATCTTCTTCAAGGTTAACCTCATAAAACTTCTTCTCTGCACCTCACCTTCATCGGTACAATCTTCCCAAAAATTCTCAATATATGGGCGATGTTCATAACTGCTAGCTCCGTACAAATTTTGTTTAACATAACACTTGCTATCAAAATTGTATCTCATTGGAAAATATTGAAGATTAAATTCATTTAGGGACTTTTCTACACCCCTAGCAATATTATTGCTTTTACAGGAAAATGAAGGCATAGACAATGGAAAAACACACCCCTTCTTCCTCATGTTTGAATACTTAACATTCACAATGTCCATTTGTCAAAAAAATTTAAGAAAAAAAAGGAGATCACTTGGATAATGAGGCAACCTCAACGGAGCCTTCTCAAAACCCCTAATTCTAAGATAAGTAAATCTATTAAATTAAATGTAAAAACTTTCAAATCTCATTACCAGAGCAGTCACTTCAAGTGAAACCTAAAGCTCAGGGTTTCCATCAAGCCTTCTCACAATTTCCATCAAGAATGTGTCATTGATGTGACAATAGTTCCTCATTCCATTTTTCTTAGTGAGTTGTGGAAAACCTTTATACATAGGTGTGCCCGATGTCAGAGACCCTTACAGTTCCAACCCTACCCAGACAACCTCTTAAATGACTAAAATGTAAACCAGATATGAGCACATGTGGAAGGAAATAGTCTTTCAGAAGTTTATCAATTACTCATTTAAGTGATAAATAAATCTTAGCCTAGTTAATGAATTTATTTTCGCTACAAATCACAAGAATGAAACAACACATCAAAAATTCAAGAGTTTGAATATGCATTTCCATCCACACAATGCAGCAAGGTGATAGCATCTGAAATTTCATCCTTCAAATGAATCCTTTTAAGCTTTGAAGGTAACTGAGATTTACCCTTTTTCTTAGACTTCAACCAATTATTTGCAATGGAATTTTTGCACCATTCTTCATTCATTCTAAAAAATTTGTCACCAACAGCTACAGATGTCTCTTCCATAGTTTCCCTCTCTGGAATGCTTAGTGCACGGGAAATGACCTCAGGAGTGATTCTCACAATAACACACCCGTCCACGGCTCTAATTTTCTGAGTTTCTTGAATGTACCCCCTCATGCGCATGATCACCAAGTCGACGCTTTGCACAACTTTGAGAAAAACTCCAGTGCATGCCAAACCACTTTGCAAAATTTTATCTCCTAGTGATTTTCTGGTACTTTTCTCCAGGAACACCAACAATTCCTCTAAATTGAGGTGCCCAATTTTAGTGTCCTTTATGCCAGACTAGTGATTTTGAATTCCACTCTGCATGAGCACAAATTTGCGAAGATAGAATGCTTTTATTTTGAAAAGTATTAGCAGAGAGTAAGAATGCAAGCTAAATGAATTAGTGAATACTTCACCACCCAAATTGTGTTGTTACTTTGACAGGATGTGCATTTGATGTGGCATTCAATTTCATTCCTCAAAAAGATATCCTTAAAACCTGCATGCTTTTTTGAAAACTTTGAAAATACAACTCAAGGTTGCTCCATACATATCATTTAATGAGGTGGTGGTGCCTTTGAAAATCAAGAAAAGTACACAATGTCGCATGGTCATAGAAACTTGGGACCTTAGAACCAAAGTCAAGAGTTTCAAAGTTTTGAAAACTTTTGATTCATCAACTTCAAAGACAACCAAACAAAGGCTTGCAACTTGAGGGAAGGAAGCCAAGTCAGACGATCGGGAAGTTATGAAAATTTAGAACTCCACGACAAGGTTATGAAACTGGGAGGACTAGTGAGCAATTGTCAAGAACAATAAACAACAAGGCATTGAAAATGAATGGGATAAAGACTTAAAATATCCAAGGAGGGGAAGCTTAAATTTTTTATACCAATTCAAAGGTTATGAATAACATTGGCTCTAAATGGGGACAAGGACTAATAGGACATAGAGAATCTAGAACAACCTTGGCACATAGCCTAATTCATGGGAAACAAAGATAAAACAAAAAAACCAAACAAAACATAAACAAAAGACTATGCACAAGAGTGGGAAATAACTTGAATCTTTCCCATTGTAGCCAAGAGGTAGAGTAGTACCATCTAGATAGGCCAGAAGAAAAGTAATGTCACTAATAATTTGTCTGATTTGAAAAGGTCCTC
Organism: Sequoia sempervirens; assembly: GCA_007258455.2. NCBI lineage: Eukaryota > Viridiplantae > Streptophyta > Pinopsida > Cupressales > Cupressaceae > Sequoia > Sequoia sempervirens. The sequence continues at coordinate 327,483,639 of VDFB02105785.1, forward strand.
TCCATAGAGAATCAAACTTTTTGTGTGCTCCCTTGGCTCTCTCCTCCTATCCCAAAGAAGCACAAAATCACCAACTGCAAAATTCCTTTCCCTAGCCTTTTTGTCAACAATTATTTTCACCATCTGTTGATGTTTTATAATTTTATATACCACCATATCCCTTTGTTCTTCCAACCTATTTAGATACATAACTCACTTTTCAATTGCAGATTGAGATTGTTCGTCTTCTATAGCCTTCTGTAAGTTTTAAAGTGTTGAGAGCTCCAGAGGAATTGGTAAGATGCTATCAATGCCATACACAAGTGGAAATGGGGAGATATTGATATCTCTTTTACATGTTACCCTATTAGCCCACAAATCATTGTATAACTTCTTATGCCACCCCCTTTGATTTTCATCTACCAACTTTTTGATAATATAAATCAAATTTTTATTATTGGGCTCACCCTGTCCATAGCTTTGTGGATAATAATCTGATGAATGTGCTAGGTTGATACCATAATCATAACATAAGAGAGTAATCTCAGCATATGAAAAATAAGTAGCATTATTAGCAACAATCATTTTGGGAACACCAAATCTTACTAGAATATTTTCCTTCAAGAAATTACACACCACTTCTAAAGAATTTTTTTTTACTAGAATGGCCTCTACCCATTTCATAAAGTAATCTATAGCAATTAAGATGTGTGTGTGTCTAGCACTAGAGTTGGATTAATTGGACCAATAAAATCTAGGCCCCATTGTTGGAAGGGTTCATCTATTACCACGGGCTTGAAAAGCAAGGCTACAAGACGAGGTCTGTCGGTAAAACTTGAACACTTTTCAAATTTTGACACCCATTCATAAGCATCCTTAAACATCCCTGGCCAATAAACCTTTGACGCAAAATTTTGAAAGTTGTCACAGAAGCTGAAAAAATTACCACCACATGCTTCATTATGAAAAACTTCTAGCAGCTTCTTTTGTTGCTCTTTATCAACACAGCTCAGAAAAGTCTCATCCACACCTTTTTTCTATATATTTCCTTCCCAAAGGACATATTTACTAGCTTTAAGTTTTAAATTCCTTTTTTCTTTGGATGACAGATGTGATAGACAATCACCATAGGTTAAGAAATAAGAAACATCAGAAAACCATTCGTCTGTTGTGTTAGTGAAAAGAACCAAAGGCAGATGTTCCTCAGTAATTTTAATTTCTCCAATAATTTTTGTGAACCCTTTTCCTCTAACTAGGTTAGTGGGTTTAATGTCCACATTGTATTCTTTCACCATTGCTATCCATGATCCTCTTTTATTACATCCAATTTCTTGTTGGGTGAGGATACTCTTCACAGTGGTCTCAGGAACAAAAATAGTTGTATGAGAATGCAGAATATAAAATTTAAAGTTTTTCAAAGCCTTTACAATGTCATAATCATGTTTTTCAAGTGGAGAATACTTAAGTTCATATTTCTTAATAGGGTTATTCATAAAAGAAATAGGATCTTCAATACCTTGCTCATTTTTCTGTAACAAAATGGTTGATAGGGTATGTTTTGTTGCGTAACTGTATATGATAAAATCTTTTGTAAAATCTGGATGCACTAGGGTCAGTGCACTTGCAATAGCATTTTTTATGTTTTCAAATGATTGTTTCCCTTCATTACTCCACTTGAACACGGGATGATTTTTCATCATGTCAAAGATAGGCTTTGTTAACTCAGCAAAATCGGGTACAAACCTTCTCAAAAAATTTACTTGGCCAAAGAAAGACCTGGTGTTCTCTTTATTTGTAGGAAAACTTAGCTGCATGATAACTTTCACTCTCGTAGGGTCTATTTTAATCCCATCTTTTGAAACAATATGACCTAATATTTTCCCTTTGGTTAGAGAAAAGATGGACTTCTTAGGATTTAAAGAGATTCCTTCCTCCCTGCAATGTTGTAATACTACTTCAAGATCATGCAAATGATTAAATCTCTTCTTAGAAAAAGCTATTAATTCATCCAAATAAATCACAATGATTTTATTCCTTAAATCACCAAAATACAAGTCCATGGCCCTTTGAAAAGTTTCCCTTGCATTTATAAGACCAAATGGCATTCTATTATAAGCAAAGACACCAATAGGGGTAGTGAATGTTGTTTTATGTTGATCCTCTAGAGCTACTTCAATCTGATTATAGCCTGAGAATCCATCAAGCATAGATATTATTTCAGAACCAATGACTATTTGCAATATGTGGTCCATAGTAGGTAGTGGATAGTTATCCTTGAAGGAAGCCTGAATTAAGTTCCTAAAGTCAACACAAATCCTTATTTCTCCATTTTTCTTCCTAACAAGAACTATATTAGCTACCAATGTGGAATAATGGATAGGGTAGATAATTTTTTATTTCAACATTTTATCTATCCCATTGAAAATAACTTCTGCTACCTTAGGGTTATAATTTTGTTTTTTCCGTCTGTAAGGTGAAGCGCCAGGTTTTAATGGAATTATATGCTGAAATTCTACATTTCTAAATCTCTTCAAATCATCATAGCACCACACAAATATGTCTCTGCAATGTCTCAATAAAGATATTAGCCTTTCTCTCTTCTTTGGAGAACACCACTTTCCAATGCAAAAAATTTTAGGATTATCTTATGTGCCAATATTTAACCGACATACTCAACCGATTATTCAATAGAAACTTTGCTCTTTTGCTTCAAATACTGATAATGTCTTTTGAATAAATCTTCAAGAGAAACTAATCCCTTAGGAATCTTGTTTCCTTTCAATTGAACAACTTTTGTTTCCTTTCCATCAGAAGTAGTAATGTCACCTTCCAAGATATCATTACTTTTATCATCACTACCTTCAAAATAGATATGGGAAAAAGATTCAGCCTTTTCTAGAAATTCAATAATCCATTGATCATTATTAAATACTTGCCAATGATTCACATTGTTAGAAACACTAGGTCGGTATACAATCTCAACTCAATAGGGTTTGTCTTTAAAATCAAGATGTGGTAAAAGTAATGATGTTGAGACTGCTAGGGAGTCAGCTCTAGTATTTTGATCTCTTGGAACTGACTCTATAGAAAAGGCATCAAAATATTCAATACAGATCCCAAACTTTGTTTCTATAGTGCTTGGGCTGACCATTTTTCACTGTGTAAACTTTCTTGACATGTTTCAAAACCAATTTTGCATCTCCCATAGCCCTTAATTGCTTAATACCTTTTTCTTTATCTACACTTAGACCAAGTAATAGGACTTCATACTCTGTTGTGTTATTGGTATTAGCAAATTCTAGTTTGAAAGCAAAAGGAAACTTATAACCATCTGGTGAAACTAGAACTACTCTTGCACCTAATCCAGTGTTAGCACATCTTCCATCATATTCTAGTGTCAACAATTCATCAACTAGATAAGGACTAATTTGATTTGAGCATTCTCCTTGAGTAGAGGAACACATATAGGTACTTGGCCCAATTTCTACAAATACAATATATGCTTTGGGTCACTGGACTTTAATATCATGAACTTAGCTTTTTTCTCAGGATTTAGGCGTATCTTTTTCCCATCCAATGGTATTAAAGCATGATACCAATCCATTTGTATCTCCCCACCCATGTCTTTACAAAAAATTATACTCAAAAGCATCCCATAACTGGTTAGGATATTAGTAACCAATATGGTTAATTTCAATCTCTTTTTAGGAAAAGAAGCTAGGGCTACTTGAGCATCTTTGATCTAACCTATGATAGGGACTGGGGAACCATCCATAGAATAACATTTACCCTGAGAAGAGGTAAAAGATAAACCTAAGGCCTTGGCTATTTAGGCAGGCATCACATTTTCAGAAGCTCTAGAATCAATGATACAAATACTTAACCTGAAACTAGCAATGTATAATGACACATAAAAAGGTTCTAGTTTTGCAACAGGACTCTATGAACTTGAAGGTTTATTTACAGAATTTGAGAAGATTTGGTTTTCTATGTGAATTGCACTTCCATAGGATACTTGAGCATTACATTGGCATGATGGAGGCTCTTGTTTGATATATCTAACTAGCCTATCTATTTCTGCAAGGTTGAGCCTTAGGTATTTAGCTTGTGAGTGTAGACATTGGAAAATGTCCTAATCGATATCATACTCTTAAAATAGATTTACTAACATCATTTCCTCTTTAACCCATCCTCTTTTCGATTAATTAATTTAAATAGCAAAGCTATTTAATTAATTGCATCATTTTCATCCATTAACCTAATTAAATTAATTGGGTTAATTCACCCCTTTTCATGCTAACATTTCATCTCATTAAATTAAATACATCAAAATATTTAATTTAATTCCCTAAGTCATCTTATTTAATTAAATGAACCTAAGTTATTTAATTAAATATCATTCCATCTCTCCCTCATTCAAAAAAGTCATTTAATTTAATGAATATCACTTTAATTCCTCCAAATCCCCTAATTGCATGATTAAACCTTGTTTAATTAGCAATTAAACTAACTTTCCTCTAAGCAAAGGGAATATTTCCATGGAGTATTCCTTATACCCTTTTTGTACAATTAAGAATTTTTTTAATTTGTAAAATTCCTTTTTCCTCAACCATGAGAATATTCCAAAAGAATATTCTTATTCCCCCATCTTTTAAAAAAGGGATATTTTCACTTGGCTTTTTGAGCAAGTTTTAACCTTCAACCTTTTGAACAAGTCACCTTTGACCTGTGTGAGCAAGAAAAAAGTGTGTTTGTTTGAGACAAGTGTGAACCCTTGATTAAAATTCCATCATGCAATCTTATCCATTGATGAGATCAATCCATGATCCATGCCTCTTATCTCCTTCATCTTGGATCGTTGATTAATCTATTTAATCTCCACCCTTCATTCCTCATTTTCTCTCCTATAAATAGGTCACTATTTGGAGACAAATGGATCCATCTTTCAATTGCAAAGTCATGTTGTTGAATTCACTTACACCCATACACTCATATTTACTCACTTTTTAGCTTATCTTAGTTAAATTTAATTGCACCATAGCTTAGAGCATCCATTAATAGCTTCCATGTATCCATCTTAGCTTGTTTATAAATTAGGGTTTTTCAACTTTTAGCATAGAATTAGCTTAGATTAGCTTAGCAATAGCATAATCAGTGCATTTTTAGCATAAAATCATGGTAACTTAGCTTGCATCATGTTCATTTTTAGCATAAACTAGGTTTTCTTACATCGATCACAATGGTTTCATCGATTCTCTTCCATAGAATCGACTGAAACAGGCTCACTAATCATAGGATTGGGAAAGGGTCGTCATTTCACATCAACACGACACCAATTCCAAAATGGGATAAGTTTCAAATGGGTTTGATTAGGAATTTAACTATTTTTGTGTAGTTTGTAGCTTTCATTTTCAATTAAATTCTTAGTTTAGATTTCCAATTTGAATGATATTGTTTGTAGATGTAGGTATGTTTGGCGAAGTTATGCTTCAATTCATCATGAGTCAAGCATAGTCGACCCTCATCGGAATTCCCTTGTCTCACAGTGAGATTTGAATTTTCATATTTTTACATGACTCAACTATATCAAATGAACTGGGAGAAAAATCAATAGAGGAGGATGTAGATGCTACCTCGGTTTGCACAGCTTTGGGTGCAACTTGTTCTTGTTTCTTTTGTCTAGTTAAAAAATATTTTGGTGTTGAAGATGAACCACTTTTCTCTCCTTTGGCTTGTGCCCTAGTGAATACAACACAATTAGGATCATCAATTTTAATATACACATCCTCTCCTACTTTCGCATCTGGTTCATACTCAAAGAAATTTATGCCAGCATCATGAGATTCACTAGATTCCTCCACATACGGTTCCTCAACATGTTCATTTGTTGAGAGCATTTGCATAAATCTAATCATCTCCGAGTAGGTAGCTCCATCATGATCTGAGGTTAAATGAAAATTGCAATGATTACTTTTTTTGGAAGAAGGGGCACCCTTGATTGCTAATCTTTGGGTTGGGGTAGCCAATGACAATGTCTTATTGGGAGCTCCTTGATAATTATAATCTCTCCTAGGGATATCCTGATAGGGTGATTGTGAAGGACCTTTTGGAATCTATCTCTTTAGAGTGATTATATCATTGGTTAATCTTTGAATAACTGGATCAGTAGAATTTACTGGTGATGGTTTACTAGTTTGTAAGTCTATTTTCCATTTTCCAGCAACAATTAAATCATCTTCTATAGATATGGCTCTCTCTTGAGAAATATCCACAGTAGTTGCACCCTCTCTTTTGATAGTGAAACTTACATCCGGTGGTAGGGTATTAATGAACATTTCTTTCAATAGATCAAGACCCGACCTCATATTTGCAGGAATCCTATTGCACAATTTATTGAACTTGGATACAAATTATCTCATTGGTTCATGAATCTCCTTTTTCATAGAGCCCAACTAAGCAACTAAGACTTGGTCATTTTCTACAGACTTAAATCTGTTTTCAAACCTTATTCTTAGGGTATCCCAATCATTAATAGAGTCATTTAGAAGGTAGTAGAACCAATCAGTAGTAGCACCAATCAAATATTTCGCAAAGAGTCTCATAGCAACATCCTCATGTTGCTCTTCAAGAATAGAGGAAGCGGAAAAAAAAGCTTGCATGTGTTCATTAGGAGTAATATTACCATCTCCACTGAATTTTGGTACAATTTTCCTTGAACCCTTTGGAAAATCATGAAGTTGAGCCCTAGCTCCAAAGGTAAGAGGACCTATTACGGCTCCCTAAGGGACAGGTTGGGGTTGAGCTATTCTAACAGGGTTGTGAGTAGGAAAATTTATTTGTAGGGGGAGAACAGTATCGTGCAAGAGACGAGCCTGGCAAGATATATTAGAAGCCCCAGGAACACTATGTGTAGGGGGAGGAGATGGTGGTCTGCTAATAGAATTAACCTTTTGGTTAGGTGGGAAGGATGAGAAATTAACTGCTTCTAATAACTCAAAATCTTTATCTACAATCCCTTTCTTTTTATCTCCCCTTGTATATCTCTTAGAAGCCAAAGTTGAACAAACAATAATAAATTACAGAGTTTCCAAATTCCACTTACTAATTGTCTCATGGAATATTTTTTCTGTTGTTCAACTGGTTCCTCTGGTTTACAAGCTAATTTCTAGGAGCTTGCACTGGAGGGGATCTAACTCTTCTAGCTACAAGTACAATATTCTCTACAAAAACAATTTCTTGAGCATTTTCAAAATGCATAGCATTTTCCCTTATTATTTCTCCAAGTTCTTCCTCTTCCTCTTCCGCTAACACCTCATTAACTCTGTGATATTGAAGGATGGTTCTTCTTTGTTACCAAGCAAGTAGCTGAAGACTAGTAACTATATCCTCGTGATCACCAACTAACTAGTCTATGTTAGGCTGGAGAATAGGAGCGTTACGATTTTGAAGAACCATAACTATCAATTACAAAGTAACTCATAATGCATATACTCTTAGTTCATTCCCCAACGAATTCGCCAAAAATATGTTGGTTAATAGATTTGTCACCTAACTCTATATTCTCATGCCCATGGAGGTGACAAATGTATCAACAGTTGAATAAGTCATAATAGTGTTTCATGTTGATTCTCTGCTTGTTTTACAAGGTGATAGCTACCTTCTTTAGATATTCAATGAATGATTTTTAACTAATATTTCTTTTAACCAGAAAGCAAATAAAAGGAGATGATTTTAACCAAAAATCTTTGAAAAGAATTCACATAGCTCAAATAGTGAAAACTTAAACTACCAAAATCTCCAAAATTATATTAAAGAAATTCTTACGCATCCATCACCATAAAATATTTATTCACAGATAAATATTATGCAACAATGAAACTAACTAAACATCTATCATTCCAATAATAGATAATTCACTGGCAAAATACTCAACATAGGCAGAATAAATCCACACACCATAACACAAAGATTATACTTGCATGAACTTCACCATTGTCTTTCTATATTGAAATAATAGAAACGCAGTAAAACTAAAGATAGCAGAGTTTTTTCTCTAATGAGTAAATCAAAGTTTTCCCAAAAGATTCCTACAACCAAGCATCAACCCCATATTTAAAGATTACAATTTTTTTTTAATAACAATTTCTTGAAGATAACTGTTTCAAAAATTAAAATAAAATGCCTTTAAAGTATCATAAGAGTCAATTTAAAGAAAATAACATAACTAAAAAAACTAACCAGCAGTCCTAGCTCTGACTCATTTGCCTCCAATTATTTCAACCTCCTACTGCTTCAGTAATGCCTCCTGTTCCATTACTCCTTGCCTGTATTCCTAGTACCTAGTGACAATTACAGTATTTTTTTTGCTTCCTGGAGTCATGGTGATTTGCAACCTTTTTCTCCATTTGGAAAGCGGACGATCTGACTCAACCATTTTTTCATAGATGGTGTCACTTTCAGCCTTGAATGCACTCAGATAGGTCTGTAAATTACTCAATTTTCTAAATGAGTATGTAGTGGCAGTCTTAATATCACCTACCTCTTTATGATACACCTCTTTATATTTCCTTGATATGTCTGCAACATCGAGTATCTTCTCATCAAACTCATATGTGAGGTTTACTTTGAGGGCATTGGAATCCTTCTTGATTTCCACTAATATGTCAAAATATTTTTCTAACTTTATTGATTTCCTTGATAAAATCTTCATATATTGATAGTTTCCAACCCAAGGAATCAAACCAATTAGGATCAATTTCTTTGGGATCATCTACCAATTTTTCTCTAATCAACAAAGTGTGCTCCATGGAGATCAATTCTGCAATTTCCTTAGAAAGCACATATGTGCTACCATGTTCGCTTTTAATCTGCTGAAGTTCAGGTACCAGTTCCTTTCTTTTGTTAGACACATTAACATAAAATTGCACAAATTTACAAATGTATAAAAGACCATCTTGGTATAGAATTTCTATCCACTTGTTAGCAGCTTTAGCATAATCCAAATTTTTCTTGACCCTTTGCACAGTGTCAGAATCAATACCTTGAACATTTGAGCTTGAGGCTTCCTTAGGGGCCAGAGTCATAATTGATGAAATAAAATTTCTTAAAGAAATAATATGAGACTGTAATTGAAGGTTCTCCTTTTTCTGTTCCTTCGGTCTTTTAATTAATGCATTAACAGAGTAATCAACATGATAGACATCACCTTCTAAAGTAGAGGGCCCCATATCAACATGAGTAACCTTGTAGTCGACCTTTGTTATCTCATTTTCATTCAAGTCTTTTACATAATCAGAAATTTACAATAGTTGATGTCCAAAAGTAGAATTAGTGACCATCGTGACATCCTTTTACCCTTTTTTTGGTTTTGGGGGACCCTGTAACAGCATAGTGATTGTATCAACCTCAACCGTCATTGTAGGGATATTTTTCCTTTTCTTTTCTATTGCTTTCTTCAACCATGTTGGAGAAGATGCTATAAGTCTAGTGTCTTTGCTTTCAACATTTAAACTTTCCACTTTCTCAATTGAATGAATAGGAATAGAGGTATCTTGGACTAGAGAAGAAGGGACTTCAAAAAATGTGGGAAAAGGTCTATAATCAATTATATGCTAGGAAATGGCCTCTGAGTCTATAGATGTTGGTTTTTCTTGACTGGATCTTTTCTTAGGCACTGATAAGGGTATATTGTCCTATTCTCAATTTGACTTTAGCTTAGCCACTGCGTCTTCTGGCTTCTCATCATCTCCTCTTGATTGTGAGCTAGTTCCAGATAGCCTAATTGTTTGCTTTCCAGATGATACGTTCATGCCAAAGGCCTGTACAGTCCCTTGCTCATTCCTCTGTGAAGTTCTTTGTTCCTGAGGAGAACCTACACCTTGTCACCATTTTCCTTTTAACCAGTCTTTAGTTCTTTTCAAAATAGGAGCATAATGAACCATTAAATATGAGACTTCATCCTCCGACCAATTAACTTTGTACAAGTTCCTAGTGGCAAGAGCCTAATATTTGGGATCAATAATCACCGAATCTTCATTTAAATCTTCTGGAATATCAAAGGAGAGACCAAAATTTTGTATCTACTTCAAGGTTGACCTCATAAAACTTCTTCTCTACACCGCACCTTCATTTGTATAATCTTCCCAAAAATCCTCAATATCTAGGTGATGTTCATAACTGCTAGCTCTCTAAATTTTTTGTTTAGCATAGCCCTTGCTATCAAAATTGGCTCTCATTGGAAAATACTGAAGATTAAATTCATTTAGGGCCTTTTCTATTCCCCTAGCAATATTATTGCTTTTACAATAAAATGATGGCATAGACAATGGAAAAACATACCCCTTCTTCCCCATGTTTGAATACATAACATTCACAATGGCCATTTGTCAACAAAATTCAATAAAAACAAGGAGATCACTTAGATAATGAGGAAACCTCAATGGATCCTTCTCAAAACCCTAAATTTTGAGAGAAGTAAATTTGTTAAACTAAATGTAAAAACTTCCAAATCTCATTACTAAAGCAGCTGCTTTAGGTGAAACCCGAAGCATAGGGTTTCCATCAAGCCTTCTCACAATTTCCATCAAGAATGCGTCATTGACGCGACAATAGTTCCTCATTCCAGTTTTCTTAGTGAGTTGTGGAAAACCTTTATACACAAGCATGTCTGGTGTCAGAGACCCTTGCGGTTCCAACCCCTTCCCAGACAACCTCTTGACTGGCTAAAATGTAAACTATATATGAGCACATGTGGAAGGCAACAGTTTTTCAAAAGTTTATCAGTTACTCATTTAAGTGATAACTAAATATCTCAGCCTAGTCAATGAATTTATTTTCACATCAAATCACAAGAATGAAATAGCACATCCAAAATTCAAAAGAGTCTGAATATGCATTCCACATGATGCAGCAAGGTGATAGCATCTAAAATTTCATCCTAAAAATGAATCCTTTTAAGCTTTGAAGGTAACTAAGACTTTCCCTTTTTCTCGGACTTCAACCAATTCTTTGCAATGGAATTTTTGCACCATTCTTCATTCATTCTGAAAAAATCATCACCAATAGCTATAGACATCTCTTCCACAATTTCCCTCTCTACAATACAATACAAACTCGTCCATGGATCTAAATTCCTGAGTTTCTGGAATGTACCCCCTCATGCACATGATCACCAGGTCGATGCTTTTCACAACTTCGGGAAAACCTCCAGCACGCGCCAAACCACTTTGCAAAATTTTATCTCCTAGTGGCATTCTGCTACTTTGCTCCAAGCGCACCAAAAATTCCTCTACACCTGACCAATGATTTTGAATTCCACTCTGCATGAGCACAAATTCATGGAAACAAAATGCTTGTATTTTGAGAAGTATTAGTAGAGAGTAAGAATGCAAGCTAAATGACTTAGTGAATACTTCACCACCTAAATTATGTCATTACTTTGATAGGATGTGCATTTAATGCAACATTCAATTTCATTCCTTAAAAAGATAGCCTTAAAACCTACATGCCTTTTTGAAAACTCTGAAAAGATAACTCAAGGTTTCTCCATACATATCATTTAATGAGGTGGCGACGCCTTTGAAAACCAAGAAAAGTCCACAATGTCACATGGTCGTAGAAACTTGGAACCTTAGAACCAAATTCGAGAGATTCAAAATTTTGAAAACCTTTGACTCATCAACTTCAAAGAAAACCAAAAAAAGGCTTGCAACTTGATAGAAGGAAACCAAGTCAGACGATTGGGAAGTTTTGAAAATTTAGAAATCAGTGACAAGGTTATGAAACTCGAAGGACTAGCCACCTAGGTTAGGAAAAATGCAAAACCCGCAACTTTGAGCAATTGTCAAGAGCAATAAATAGAAAGGAATTGAAAATAAATGGGATAAAGACTCAAAAGATCCAAGGAGGGGAATTTTAAAATTTTGGATACCAATTAAAAGGTTATGGATAACAATGTGGTAACATTACCTCCATTACCTTTCATATAATCTTCTCTTGGGTAGACCATGGATTCATGAAATGAATGGAGTGCCTTCAATGTTGCATCATCTAATTAAATACACTTATAAAAATAAGGTTTACATGATAAAAAATTATCCTAAATATGAAAATTGTTTACAAACTGAGAAGGGAATGAAAAATCCTCTTAGCACATTGACACCAACTATGTAAGTTAAAATTTTACAAATTGATCATCACCATAACTGTCTTTCATCTATGATATTTTTTTTATGATGATTGGGGTTCATAAGATTTTACACCTACATTCAATGGAGAATACAAGATTATACAACCAAAGTGAAGAAAAGAGAAAGAAGTTGCCATGATATCTGTGAATGTAAAATTCTTCGAGCTCCCTTCAGGTGATTTTGTTTTTCTAAGTGGCATCCCACGTCTCATATGTTAGAAGTGTTGCCCTTAGCTTTTCATCGGGCTTATTTTTGCTAAACTTCGTCGACTGCCACCACATGTCCATCGGGCACTCCTCGCAGTGATTGCTTCCTTCACTCTTCTACCATCTCCCACCATGCTTCCACATGTCTATGTCATGGGCTATTCAGAGTTGCTTCCCTTCACTTTTTTGTTGGGCCCCATCCGCGTGCCACATATCTTTCGTTCGCATAAACTTTTGGTGGGCCCCACAGTCGGCATTGATAATAAAAATGCTTCCACATGTCTTCTCAATGTAAGCTTTCATAGCAAAAAGGGAGAAATGAACCATGGGTTGTGATCTATCACCACGTGTCCCTTCGGTGATATTTCTATCGAAGGGAAGGATGGAGCGAGTAATGCGATGTGACATGTTGTCGTGTGTTCTAACTGCCTCCACTAGGAAGCGACACTTGTTTGTGCAATATTTTTCTAGACCACTACCATCATTTGTAGGGGATGCATCTAGCTGGGAAGCGACTATGTGCTATGGCCCGAATATTTTATGTTACAACGGTCGAGGGAAATCATTGTTGCAGCCATCATTACTCGAGATACAAAATCTTTTATGTTACAAGCTCACCAGGAGGTGGATTATATATATTGCTTCTTTCTTCAAAAAATGAGTTTGGAAGATGTAGAAAAATTAGAGAAAGAAACTAGACTTTTTTTATGCTTGTATATTATTGTATGAGACTTTTAGACTGTGCCATTGTTCGGCCTTTCTTTTTTTCTTATGTTATTTGATAAAACATTGATACTATGCCATTATTGTTTTGAATTGTTCATTTGCAGAACTTCTATGATTTTAATACAAGTTTTATGGTTTAGATCATGTCTTTGATTCCTCTTTTCAGTAAATGAGTGTGAAAATTATTTTATGTCACTAGATGAATGGTTCAAATCTTTATCTTTGATTTCTGTTATTCTGGAACATTACAGATTACTAATCAAGCCCTTAAATAAAATTTCCAAAGATAGATTAATTGTGCCTATATCTACCCCTTGGCGTATCGCCTTAGCTAGATCTTTATTTTTTATCTGCTTCATTTTCCCATTCCAAAACTCCAATTACAGAAGAAGTCGACTTATTTAAAAACCCAGAGGTCACTCAATTTAGCGTAATTGGTCCCCCCCTTAACTGAGTTTCCCATAAAGGTTGTTACCTTGCCAATTTTGGGCATCAACAGTTTCTTTTTCCTGGCACGCCTAGTAGGACTACTTAAATGAATATAAATTTAAAGAGGGTTAATGAGCCATCAGCCTGTTACTAGGTCCCAAACAATGAATAACCCTGGGTTGTTAGTGCCGCCATTAGGGATAGTACAAGCCACAGCCCAATTAATGAATGTTCCACTCCCTTCAATCCTTCTACTACCCATGTTGCTTGCTGCTAATATAAATTATGTGGCATGGGACACTGAAAGTCCTCTTGTAGCACCAGTAGCGCCCGCTATTTGGGCCCCTATCACAGTCTCTGCTCTATAAGCCATACCTAAATTCACTAGAGATGGCTCAAGAACACCATCCAAACATCTACAAGATGTTGCGGATGTATGTCTAGTACATGGCGTTATAGACCAAAATATAGCGCTAAGGTTGCTCACTGCCTCTTTCAGAGGCAAGGCACTAGATTGGTATTGCATGTTGTAGGCTAATATTATTAGTAACTGGGATCAACCTGGAGACCCTTTCAATGAGAGATTCTCTAATGACGGAGATATGTCTTCGCAATATCATTAGCTGGAGATCATAAAGCGGGCCCCATATGAAGCCATGACTAAATTCAATGCTCAATTTCACATAACCTGGCAAAGAATTCAGGTTGCAATCTTCCCGCCGCCCAACTTGGCGTTCATGTTCTACTTGAATTTCATCAACGCTGACATTTCAATGATCATCTAGTCACTTAAAGGAACCACTCTACCAAATGCATATAGTGTCACAGTTAAAGTGCAAAAAAATCTAATAGATGCCAGAAAGTTGTTGCCTCGTCCTGCCATCCCTATGTTTCCCATGATATCAGTTCCCGCCCAGGTGATGTCGTCTACTAGTGTAGCCACTCCTTTTCAATCCATGTATACATACCCAAGTGCACCACAGGATGTTGCTTCCACATCCAGCTCTTCAAAGGATGATATAAGTGACATCAAGGATATGTTTCGAGCTATGGCCATGAGATAACTATGATCAAGCGGAACCAGGTCGCGCCTCCGAAACCAAATTATCAGAATCATCAAAGTGGAAGGTCTTCTTACCAACAAAACCAGTTCCAAGGAGGTGCTCACACAAATCCATAAGCTCAATCAACTAATCAAATAGTACCAATTCCTTCTTCATTGCAGAGTGCTAACCCAAGCTCGAGCAGAGAGCTGACAGTGGGGAAAAACAATTTAGTTGATGACACCAACCCCTAGTGCTTCCCTTGCGGTGACTCTCATATGCCTCAAAATTTCCTGCACGGTAATCTACAACAAAAGGTGGTGGAGCAGCGCAGTCAAGGCATGACATCAAACCATGGAGATTATGTATATGCCTCTCGGCAAATGGAAAATGTGGTGCTTATCGCACAAATGCACAGGATGTCCTTGGAGCAAGAAACAAATATTTCTCTTGATCATGCGCTCTTCTCATGGATGGAAGAAGAAGAAGTAGTGTTCAGAAATGATGCATCCACATCAAAAACCCTGCAAGTATAATCCAATTACAACACTCACTCAAAGAGGAGATTCACGGGCGAATTGGTCATTCTGCAACTAGTCAGTCTATAGCCCAAAAGTGCTTTCGACCTGATGACTAGTACCTCCATAGTAGCACAACAATGTCCGCTGTGAAGGGAAATTGTTGTAACAAGAGCTAAGGAGCAGAATCCTTCGAATCTACCACCATTCAATATGGTGGAACAATTAAAAAATTCATCTGCTAGTGTGTCCATGTGGGATATCCTAGCTATTCCATAATAGAAAGCATTGCTACAGAAGGCTCTTCAGGAGGATCCAATCATTGATCTAGTAGAGCAATCGCTCAAAGGAAAGGTTGTTTATCAATCACCTCCTGCAAAAGTTCTCACAAATAGCATAGAGGAAGCCCTTATCGAGGTTAAAGACAAGCTGAAACCAAAACCATTCTTCCTAACCCTCATTGTGCGAAGAAATTATTGCACAATGCCATGATTGACTCTAGTGCTAGCACTATAGTCATGCCCAAGTAGATAGTTGAAGCTCTAGGACTTATATATGAACCTTTAAAGAGGGGGTTTATGCAACTTGATGGGAACAAAGTCAAAACCGTAGGTGTCATCAAAGACCTCCCCTTGACTCTATTCTCTTGCCCTAGCATCAAAGTTCTGCAAGACACTGTGATCATAGATGTTCACCCTATGTTTGGTCTCTGCTTATCCCAAGAATTCACTTCCAAGATAGGTGGATATTTGTCTTTGGATTGGCCACACTTGATCCTAAGGACCAAACATGGAGCTAAAATGAAGATAGTGTCTAAATCTCTACATTTGGAACATATAGTTGATGAACTGATGATCAAATTTGAGGTTGCTCAAACCTCTTTCACCAAGGAAGAGACATATTGCACTGAGTTGCTAGAAGATGAAAAGGTGACTGAAGATCAGACCAATAAAGAAGAATTTCTCTTGAGCGAATATATAGATGTCAACCATTTCAGAAACTATCATTCTACCGGGTTGGGCACCTATGTCATCTATGATGAAGATCAAGTGCTTCTGAAGGTTGTGAAAGAACCTAAGGGTGACCAAACTTCAGAACTATGGACACTACACTTTGACAGAGCAAGATGCAAAGTGGGTGCAGGAGTTGGGATATGTTTGAAATCCCCACACAATGAAAAGACACTTCGGTCTTTCTGCTTCTAGTTCACTTTTTTGAACAATGAAGTTGAATATGAAGGCCTAGTGCAAGGTTTGAGCCTTGTCGATTGAATAGGAATTAAGCAATTAATGGTGTTCAGAGATTTTGAACTAGTAGTAAACCAAGTTCAAGGGATATTTGCTACAAAAAATGTTTTCATGCAATCTTATAGACATAGAGTCTGGGACCTAATTGATGGTTTTGAAGCCTTCAACATCCAGACGATGCCCAGAGAACAAAATGTTGTTGTAAATCACATGGCCATAATTGGATCTCAATTTGAACCTGCTTTCGACCTAATGCATAATAAACATTTTGTACGAGTGATAGTCCGACCGAAGATTCCAGATAATGATAAAAGCTAGTAGGTATTTGACAGTGATGAACACATTGCCTCATTCATCCAACAGTTAGGAGAGTTTGCTGACCAACTCCAACCAAAGATTGCTAAAGCCTACGATGGAAAAATCATTCAACTAAGGTCTAATAAGCTTCTGAAGGGACTTGTCACTCTAGAAAACCTATTCAATTGTGACAATGCAAGGAATGACAAAAGGAAGTTTGTAGCGGAAAAAAGTGACTATTCAGACCTTCAGGTCGGAGATGGAAGAAAGCTCAAAGTCAAAAAAGACATCCCACATCATGACAAAGAAAGGCTTATCAACTTCTGTGATAGGTATGGAGTGGTGGCCTGGTAATATGATGACCTTAAGGGATATAATCCTGAAATCATCTAGCATACAATAGAGCTGACAAAAGGTGTAAAACTAGTTCGCCAAAAATAGAGGCCAGTGAACCCAAAGATCGAAGCCATGATGGCATAAGAGCTAACAAAACTAATTCGGTTTCAGATTGCCTTCTCAATCAATCACAACACATGGGTATCCAAACTAGTGCTAGTCTAAAAGAAGAATGGAGACATTCACTTGTTTGTTGACTTTCAGGACCTAAACAGGGCATCCCTAAAGAACCACCACCCACTGCCTTCTATGGAGACAATCTTGCAAATAGTGGCAGGTTCATAAATGTTTTCTTTTTTGGATGGCTTTTCTAGTTACAATCAGATCCAGGTCAAATAAGAGGACCAACACAAGACAACATTCACCAGGTGGGGAACATTCACATATGCTAAAATTTCTTTCGACCTTTCAAATGCGGGAGCCACTTTTTAGCAGGCCATGGATATCGCTTTCAGCGAATTGATTAACAAGATTATCATAATCTATTTGGATGATCTGAATGTTTTCTCCAAACATAAGGATGATCATTTCGATCACCTTGAGATGGTTTTCAAAAAAATTCAGGAGTTCAGGGTATCCCTAAACCCAAAAAAATGTGTCTTCGAAGTGTCACAAGGGAAGCTATTAGGACACGTAGTGTCCAAAGAAGGAATTGCAATTGATCCGGAATGGGTGAAAGAAATAAAAGAACTTCCCCTTCTAGTCAACAAGAAGGGAGTCCAATCCTTCCTGGGGAAGGTAAATTTTGTGATCAAATTCATTTCAGAATTTGTAGGAATAATCAGACCGATCACCCTAATGGTGAAAAAGGATCAATTATTCAAATGGACTAAAGAAGCTAGAGAAGCCTTCAAGAAGGTTAAGGATGTTATTTCCTTAGCCCCTATATTGTTCAATCTAGACTTATCAAAGGAATTCATAATGTATGTATTCAGTAGCAAGTCAAGAATTTCTATTGTCTTAATGCAGAAAGACGATGAAGGAAAAGGAGAACATCCAATAGAATTCCACTCTCAGACCCTAAAGGAGTATGAGATGAACTACAACTTCATCGAGAGGCAATCTTTCTCAATATTTAAGGGACTCAATAAGTTCTGACACCTAATATCTTGCAACAAGGTGATTGTTAATGTCGCACATTTTAATGTGTGTGAATACATTATGGAAGGAGAAATCACTGAAAAAAGGGCTAATTGGATCACCAAGATCCTTGAATATGACATTAAGGTCAAGCCTACAAAGACCATTCGAGGAAGGTGACTATGTGAATATTTGATGCACGACGAGGAAATGACAACCAAAGAAGAACATCTGGAGCTGGTTCTAATGAATGAGTCAAAATTCGAAGGCTATTGGATGGTGGACAGAGTGAGATTCATGCACACAGGAAATGTTCGCCTGGCCTTCCTTCTCAAAAGAGAAGATTCTACCGACTACAAAATAGCAGATATGCACTTATTGAAGGGGTCCTTTTCAAGAGGAACTTCAATGACGTTCTATTGCGGTGTGCCACCATTGACCAAGCGAAGAAAATTCTTGACACTTTCCACAGCAGTCCTACCGTAGGAATTTCTCCACAAAGACCACCACCATCAAAATCATGTGCACTGGGTACTTTTGGCCCACATTGTTCAATGACTCATAGTCCTTGGTAAAATCTTGCAAGGAATGCCAATTCTTCATAGGGAGAAGAAAAAGTTCCACAATGCCTCTCAACCTAATACTAGTTGATGAGCCACTTGCACAATGGGGCCTTGATTTCATCAGAATGATCAACCCCACCTCTAGCTCCGGACACAAATGGATCCTAACGGAAACAGACTACTTCACAAGGTGAACTGAAGCCATGCCCCTGAAGAATGCGATGGAGGAAAAGATAGTAGACTTCCTTGAAGAACTCATGATGAGATTCGGCCCTCTTAAAACCATTATCTTTGACAATTCCAAGTCTTTCCTAGGCTCTAAGGTATGCCAATTCACACTCATCCATGACATATTCTTGAAGACATCATCAAATTACTACCCATAAGGTAATGGCTTGATAGAGTCAACTAATAAAAATTTAGTCTGACTCATCAAAAGAATCAGTTCAGAGCACTAGCAAGAATGGCATAAAAACCTTCGGGTGGCACTTTGGGCAGACTGCATAACTCCTAAGAAAGTCCTCAAGACTTTTTCATACGAGCTAGTTTATGGGAAGGAAGTGCTATTGCCTATCTCCATGGAAATTTCAGCACTGCAATTGCTCAAATCTCTTGAAATAGAGCAAAATGACATCATGGAGGTTTGGTTGGCCGAGTTGATGGAAGTGCAGGAAAAAAGGGGAAAGGCCCTGATAGCCATGTCCAACTGCTAGCACGTGCTTAAAAGATGGTTCGATAAGAAGGCTTCAGACCAAGGTCTAAAATGCAGGGACCTAGTGCTAAAATTTAATGAAAGGGCTGTAAAGCCAAGTCAACATGGAAAGTTCAACAGCCTCTGGGAAGACCCTTTCAAAATAGTTCAATGCAAACAACATAATGTGTTTGAATTAGAAAACATGGAGCAAGAGGCATTGGGGATTCCTATTAATAGAATCCACCTAAAATTATTCAATTAAGCCTCAAAATTATTCTACCAATGTAAATATGTGAGTAATGTAATTATCTTTCTTTCATGTTTTGTCAGTCAGTCTTTCAATAATTAATTCTACTGTGCGAGGAAGCATAAACGAATGGAACCCATTATTGAAAAGTGCAAAGAGATATAGAAGCAACCCATGAAGTAGAGGACTGACACCAATATGCAGAATTGAAGTGAGCATACATATGCAGGAAAAGAAATAGAAAGCCCACATTGCAAAACAGTCGAAAGTAAAGGAGACAAAATTTTTAACATAAGCTATATCTTCATTATATTTATATACTTTGATAAGTATAGTATCAAAATGGCTCAGAGGCCATGCTTTTAGAGTATATATTTATATATTTTATGTATCTTCTTTATATGGCTACTATTAAGCCCTTCCCAAGCATATATACAAAAGATGGACTAACATGTATTAGTTCTTAAAAGCATAAAAGGATATTTTTAGTCATGGGCATGAGCAGCAGCAATAGAGGTATCAATGGAAGCATCTGGAATCACTTCATCAGTAGGAGTAGTATGAGGAATGATAGCAACATCTGTAGGAGCAACTGCAATTGGTGAAAGGAACATCGGGTTCTTGAAGTCTGTGTACCAGTCAATGTCATAAAATGACACCACTTTGTGCAAGCCAAACATGAAATGACATGGGGGTTGGGGCCCTAGCTCGGTTGGCTAAATATTTCCTGTTGCAAGAGGTTGGTCACGAGGTCTAGTCTCCCCCACCCCCATGGTACTGGAGGGCATGTTGTGCCAGTGCCGCCGGTCATGTTAAAAAGTTTACCAGGCGCACTGCAGTTTATAGGGGGTCATGCTACCCGATTCCTGCAGTCTAAAAAAAAAAAAAACATGAAATGACATGTATGGGTGACCCTTTGGTGATGTTCTTCTTGCGACTGGATACAAAAGCCGCTCAGGCACAACACCCATGGCATGACTACATCTTCCTCAATGTATTTTCGGAGGCCACTTGTTGTTGGCAGGCTTATTCCAAATGCAACATTGGCCACCACCTCTTTGAGGCCGCCCAGATATTTCTTCAGAAATATTTCGAGCACCAAATGCAAAACCAATGGCTTGGGAACCGCAATGCTGAGCATGGATGTCATGAAGTGAGAGCACACATCAATGTTAACTTTGTACTTATCCTCATAGTCAATGCAATCCCTCCCCAAAACCCATTTTATCACTATAATGGCCAGAGAATGCTTATTCTTGGTTATCCTTTTGAGGTGCCTAGTTGAAATTTCACCAAGAAAATCCAACTGGGATTTCTTACAGACTAACTTAATTGGGGTGTTCATGGTGAAAAGTTCTATACAACTGTCTAATAAAAGCTCGACGCAAATTGCCTAAGTCTAAGCTCTATGAAAATTCTATGCAACTGCTAATGCCGAATGTTAGGCCAATCACCTATTACCAATTTTGCTAAAAATTGCTAAGTGTGATTTCACTATTGCCTAAGCACCTATTTATAGAAATGGTCAGGATAAGCATGGTAATTTGTATATCATAAACTTGAGGTTAATCAAGTATTATCTTGAAAATTGTACCAAGGCTCGCTTGAATTTCCCACCCAGTTGTTTTTGCTAAGTACGATTTGTTGCGTGCAAGATTAGTAGGATCTAATTAAGCATAAGCTAGTGGTAGTCTTCAGCGGTAGTTCATACGACTGAATGCTGAGGTGTCACATTGTAGGAATTTTTTGAACTCTAAGGCAGAACCCATATCTTTTCATGCACTTATTGCATATTTGGCTTAATCATTCCATTTGGGATATTAATTTTCATGGCATATGAATGCCTAAGCTACCTTCAAATCACCGGCTCAAGTTCCAAGAAAATCACATCGTAGTACATCATTGGCAAAGGTCATTATGAATTCTTGTCATTTCAAAATAGTAAGTAATTCACTTTGCACAAGAAAATAACTGGCTGTACATGCCTAATATAATGCAAGTAGGTGAGCATTGTTGGCCACCCCAAGAAGGAGATAACTAATTATCACATGCAAAAGGGTTTGCATTGTGAATTCTTTTCAAAAAACGCTACCTAGAGCAAAAGAAATTTTTAACACAACTAGAGTCGAGGTAAATCGCAAAAAAAATGAGTTGAGCAGAAACCTATAGCAAAAAGAAATGGCAGAGAGTTCTCAAACAAAGCCACAGTCAGAGGCATGAGTAGAGGGGCAAGAAGAGGCAATGCAAATCTTTTTTGATGATATGTGTATAGCATCAGCCATCTACATCTTTGAAGACATCTCTTACACTTCGCCTGGTATACCAGAGAAGCCATAATGGGTAAACAGACAGGTCCTAGACAAGCCTAAAAGTTACATAAATCATATCATAATCAAGGAGGACTGGGATAATATTCATGATCTCCTCCTCGTAAAAAACCCTAAGAATTTGAGGGAGGTGGCCTATGAAAGAATGAATAAATTCACTGACCCGAATTCATTATCGCAAAAGCTATGGTACAGCGGGCTTCCATAGTATATGGTCATGTTTGTTCACTATTTCCTAGAACTAGTTGATGTAGCCATCGAACATTTCAACTTGAGCACCAGCACCATCGAGGGCTAGAGGTTAAAAGTCAATATATGCTCGGGAGCTATATGGAATATGCTATGCATCCCTGACCAAAGCTCCAGACCAAAAGAGATAGAGCCATTCAACCAAGTGAAGGGAGAGGAAATATGGAGAAGCATGAAAAAGGCTCTAGAATTTTATAACAAAGAAACCCAAAGGCCTAAGGAAGATCATAAAAATCCACCAAAAACTCTAGCATCACACAATGCCTTCCCCACAGACATGCAAGATGTCTTCTCAATACTGGCATTTGTTTGCGGCCTGGACACCAACAAGGATGTGCATGAATTTTAGTTGGGTCTAGAGTTTCAGTTCCTTAAGAAACATTCATTTTTCTGGTATGATTTTGCACAATTCCTTGTTGATGAGATGATAAGGGAAATAAGGGACTTCCAAACGCAATGAAGGTTCAGGTTTCCTTCCTTCCTTTCCCATATGTTTTTGCACCAGAACCCTGATTTCTTTAAGTATGTAAGGTTGTCTCTTTTTGATGAATCGGGAAAAAGAAGGCCAGTTTTTGTATGGAATCCTCTCCTCTCCTCCATGTATGACTATTACGCATTTTCAAATTATTTTTTGACTCTGATTCTGCAATATTTGAAAGGGGAGGATGATATTGACTGGCTCACCAAGGAGCAGACTACGTATATGTAGAACTTCACTCCCAAATGTGACTGGTTTCTTGGAGTGGATTTCACATTCATCTGAATGCGCTGTTTCACTGGGGAGCCATTTTTCCTTCCAGCATGTGTCACAAATTGGGTGCTAGCCCTCGAAATGTTTTGGAAAGTATCCATTATCAAATACACCTTTTGTGGAGGGAAGGACAAGAAGAGAGGATTCTTCAATTGCTCGCTAAGCTTTAAAACAATGGTCATGAACAAAAAGAAGACACATCAGCTACTGTAGGATAAGTTGGTTCATCTAGGATTAGTGATGATTTGTGACAACTGGAATTACAACCCCGAAAATGACTCGTCAAATGAATTTTTCAAGGTAAGACATAGCCCCAGGCCTTACTGGGAAAAGAGGCAGAACCCACTAAAAGATCTAGATGATCTAATGGTTTATTTAATCCACATTCCTATAGAGGATAGTAGGCCACCATGGAATAGATTCTACTTCGTTGCAGTGAAGTATGATGATAAGCACAAAATGGGAACCGACCTTTGAAACAAGTTCTTAAAAACATAAGATGAAGTGAAGAAAAAATCAAATATTTTTGGGTATACCGCCAAGAGACCAAGCAACCTGAGGCCCCTTATGGAAGCGTGGCATTTGATGATCAATTTGATAAATTGTGGAATGACACACATATTCTAACATAAGCGCTAATAAGGATGATAACTCTGATGAGGAGTCTAAAGAGTATGTAGGGAAAGGAAAGGAAAAGGAATCAGAAGTATCATCGGCCTCCACTCAACAAAAGAGGAAGGAAACAGAGCAGCCTAGCTAGGTTGTTTCAAATGTACGATTGAACCTATTGAGAGCTTCATGGACACTCACCTGGACCACAACAAGGACGAGAACGAATCAGTAATAGTCAGAAACCTTAGAGGTGGAAGACTCCCTGCCCACCAAATGATAGTGCACAAAAGCAATTGATGGGGAAAGTTTCGCAAGCACCCTCAACAAGCCAGGAACCGCAATCATCCAGTCAATAGGTAACATTCGCTCCCTCTTCTCTTACTTCGCAATCTTTGGTGTCCCTTGTTGTCTCTGCGGTGCCCACCACTACTAGTGTCGGCCCTTCCTTTTCTACCTCTACCACAATGGTCGTGAGAGGTTTCTCCTAGTTCTCTCATATGAGGACATTTATCTTGATGCCTCTATAGACCCTTACACCATTTGTCACTACCCAATCTTCTCTCGCCTCTCTCTCTATGAGCATGGCCACCATTGACACCCCTCCTGCTACCGCTATATCAAGCTCAACCTAGTTCACCCAGCGGTTGAAGTCCGCCATGAGCCCACAATCGCTGCAACAGCTGATGAGTCCTCCTGCCAATTCTCAAACTGGGTTTTGGCATGTCCCTCATTTTTCCTCGCTTACAGTCGATCTCCCTAAGAAGAAATCACATAGAACCACTACCCTCATGTTCCCTTTTTCCCTACCTCTCGGTGCACCTTTCACAGGTGGGCTAGTTTAGTTTCCCACCAAATTTATGGCATAGGGTGATGTTACAAAGGAAGCACGGGCTCTCAAGATCCAAAAGTGAAAGGCCAAGGATGTCAAGAACCTGACAGACCCAAAGGTGCATACTATTTACAATGAATCTTAGAATGTGATCCATTTTGCAACCATGCATCTGAACATCATCAAACGCAAGGGTAGATACAACCTGGCGATTACAACATGTTCGCCATGGGACTCAATCTGAGCATATCTCGGCCATAGGACAAAGTTGAGCTCATGGAAGAAACGCAATGGGTGGTGACCATAGACTTCCTCAAGTTTGGTCATCAACTAAATAAGAAAGAAGAGGAGTTGAAACTTGTGAAGGATAGGGTCAAGTTCCTGCAAACAAAGGAAAAAGTGATAGAAACAGAAGTTGTGTGCTTATCAAAGAGAGCACAAGCAACAGAGGTAGAGAAGAACAAACTCTGGGAGGAACTTGCAAAGTTCCAATCCATTGACCCTTCCCTGGTCGATGTGCTATGGAAGAGGAACCAAGACTATCAGAACCGGTTAACTTTGACGGAGCAGGAAGTGAAACAAAATAGTGAGGAATTTGAACAACAGCATGCTCAATTTGAGCAACAAATGCAAGAGAAGAATGCAAACTTTGGGAGCCAAAAGGCCCAATTGGAAAAGGAGTTCCAAGAGGTGAAGTTTTCCCTTAAATCGGAGTTAGCAAACAAAAGTTAGGCCAAAGAAAAATGGCTCGCCAAATGGAGGAGTTTGTCAGAACAACTTGCATCCACAAATAGGAGAGTTGTGGAATTAACACAGGATGTCAGCTCGAAAGATGCAGAGATTTCCCGTCTAAGGTATGTTCCCCAGGCCGCCGCTGCCCAACCGGACCTCATTCCAATGGCTCAGTAGCTATATGTTTTGTACTAGGAAAAGGTCAAGGCTTTCTACCTAACACTACATTCAATGCTTCAATTCATGTCACAGGCAACAAGCTTGATTAGGGAGGTTCGTGGAGTAATTGAGTGGTTCCTATAGTTTATCGCGGAGAGGGTTCCTGAGGCAAAAATTTTGCTAAGTAAGTTATACATGGTCTTAGATGAGGACTTAGCAAAGGCAGGGATCAAGGATCAGAAATTTGATACCAAGATGGCAAACAAATTCATCCACTACCACTCAGCTATCCTTTGTTCCAACGCATGTGCAACTAATTTGAACTAGACTATGGATAGCATGCAGGAAAATTTCTCCTGGCTAACTAAGATGGGCCTACCCTCCCCATTTCTTGTAGATGAGTTGGTCACCATGACAGAGAAAATTGTGGTGAAGATTGAAGAGGAGCAGGACACAACCGCTTTTTAGAGTTTCAGCCAACCTCCTACCATAGTAGATATTGAAGGTGTCATTCATTTGATTGCATGACTACTCTTCCAATTTTAGTCTAGGGTTAGTTTACCTGTGATGTTGCCTTATAAAGAGATGCTTGACCTAAGCGGAGTGCAAGAGAATCTGCATGACATAATGAGACCATCTGAGGCCAACTGGTTGCCTCTACAAGAAGCTCTTTCTAAGCTCTAACTCTATTGCCCTATAGATGGGGGCTCTAGTTTGCAAGCCAAATAAAATTTTGGGTTCCTCGTTCCATAAGCAAAACGCCCCTGGTAGTCGCCAAAAGCTGTGAATCTAAAATTCTTCGAGCTCCATTTGGGTGATTTTGTTTTGCTAAGTGTCGACTCGTGTCTCATATGTTAGAAGTGCTACCCTTAGCTTTTCATCGGGCTTCTTTTTTCTAAACTCTATCGGTTGCCACCATGTGTCCGTCGAGCGCTCCTCGCAGTGATTGCTTCCTTTGCTCTTCTACCAGCTCCCACCATGCTTCCACATGTCTATGTTGTGGGCTATTCAGAGCTGCTTCCCTTCACTTTTTCGTCGGGCCCTATCTGTGTGCCACATAGCTTTCATTCGCATAAACTTTTGTTGGACCCCACAGTCAGTGCCGATAATAAAAATGCTTCCACGTGTCTTCTCAATGTAAGCTTTCATAGAAGAAAGGGAGAAATGAACCATGGGCTGCGACCTTCCACCACACATCCCTTCGGTGGGAGTTCTATCAAAGGGAAGGATGGAGTGAGTAACGGGATGCGACATGCTACCACGTGTTCTAACTACCTCCACTGGGAGGCACACTTATTTGCACAATATTTTTCTAGACCACTACCATCATTTGCAGGGGATGCATCTAGTTGGGAAGCGACTACATGCTATGGTCTGAATATTTTATGTTACAACGGCCGAGGGAAATCATTGCTGCAACCATCATTGCTAGAGATATAGAATCTTTTATGTTACAAGCTCACCAAGCAGTGGATTGTTGGCTATATACTGCTTCTTTCTTCAAAAAATGAGTTCGAAAGATGTAGAAAAAATTAGAGAAAGACACCAGGGCTTTTTTATGCTTTTAGATTATTGTATGCGACTTTCAGACTGTGCCATTGTTCGACCTTTCTATTTTTCTTATGTTATTTGATAAAACATTGATACTATGCCATTATTGTCCTAAATTGTTCATTTGTAGAACTTCTATGATTTTAATTCAAGTTTGTTGGTTTAGATCATGTCTTTGACTCCTCTTTTCAGTAAATGAGTGTGAAAATTATTTTATATCATTATATGAATGGTTCAGATCTTTATCTTTGATTTATGTTATTTTGGAACATTACAAATTACTAATCATGCCCTTAAAGAAAATCTCCAAAGATATATTAATCATGCCTATATCTATCCCTTGGTGTATCACCTTAGTTATATCTTTATTTTTTATCTACTTCATTTTCCTATTCCAAAACCCCAATTACAGAAGAAGCCATCTTCTTAAAAAACCCAGAGGTCACTCAGTTTAGCACAATTGGTCCCCCCATTAACTAAGTTTCCCATAAAGGTTGTTACCTTGCCAATTTTTGGCATCAACAATATCAACACAATCTATCAAGCTGAGTCATCAAGAGCATCTGAATCCATAAAGATGAGGATACAAACTATACATCCACATATGATGATCATAAAAAGCCACCCTCTTCGAAAGAATTGGAAATAACTTATGGAAAAGGATATCAAAATTTGAAACAATGTGGCTATAATGGAAAAGGATGTGGGGTAAGAGAACAAGGTATATGTGTCCCTATATAACCTAACACACAAGAAACAACAAGAAGTCTTGGTTATTGTAATTCAAAAACATCAAAAATATCTTCAATTTTAATCAATAGCATTAGTTGTTGCTCCTTATCATGTCGTAGTTGTAGTATCACTACATATTCACTACCATCCATCAGGGTATAAACTTGGCTTTATGCAATAATATTTTATTCTGTAAGGAGCATCATATTATCATCCATTTAGGCTCATCTTTATCCCTACACTTGGGGGGAAAGGCGCTAGGTATCCTTGTCCTAGGTGTATTCTTTATTGGGATCCCTTAATTTCTCCTTAAAATGTTAGTGTCGCAAGTACACTAACATTTTAAGGGGGGAATATAGTCCCTCATTTTTTATTTGCATAATGGTCCCTTCTTAGTTGTGATAGCATATGTCTCCTAGGAAGTGTGAACTTTTCAACCAAAGTGTGGCCTTCTTAATCCATGTGACTTGTCTCCTTTGTGGTGATATTAGACTTGATTTCTTATAAGAGTGTGATCTTTCTTGGCATGTGGCTTTCTCCTTAGTGGTAATACAATGGTTGGTCCTCCCTAAGGTAGGATTTTCTATTACACAACTAGTACTCTCTTGGCGGTGATGTCACATGTGATGTTCCCTAAGGTGTGACCTTCCATGAATTAAGCAATGCCTCTTTGATTGATGTTGATAAATTACCTTTTTTTTACCTTATCTCGATGTCATTTATGCACCCCTTGAGGTGAGATTTTTTTGCACCCCTTGAGGTAAGATTTTTTTGCACCCCCTAAGGTGAGTTTTGTTTGCACCCCCTGAGGTGAGTTTTGTTTGCAAACCCTTGAGGTGATTTTGGAATTTTTTCTTCACTTTGTTCATGAATGATGAACCTAGTGTGGAATTGGCATAACATGGTCACCCAACATAATGCACCTTGCTTGGGGCCATATGTTTCATGAGTGTTTAGATAAATGTAGCTTTTTTATCCTTGTGAAACCTAATATATTTCATGGAACCTAACATAATACAACTTGCTATCCATGTGGAAACTATTATATATGTATGGACACCTAGCATAATACAACTTACTAGCCTATACTCTTGTTTCCTTTGGCATTTATTTTGACATTGTATGTTTGTGTATCTTGTGTTTCTATGTATTATACATGTGATCATTCCTTTGTGCTTATGTTGATTTACCATGGGATCTTGGATCCTAGGGGCATGGCCACCTCCTTCATCCTTAGTCATCACATCTCTTCAACATTTGGACAATCGGACCCCACTTGACATATATTTCTCTACTTTAGTGTGAGTATGAGTGTAAGTTCATACTCTCACTAAAGTGGGGGCTAAATGTAATGTAGAAAATTGTAGAAACTTATAATTTCACTTTATGTTTTGGCCCCCTAATTTATTAGACTCAATTAGGCTTCTAATTTTCAAAATTATGCATTCCAAAGCCTATTTTTTTCCATTTTTCAAAGGAGGACAAGCATTGAACAAATGCATCCAATCATTAAATTGTCCTCAAATTCGAGTGTCCTAGAAATCTTGGCCAAAACCCATTTGCCCATGGGCAACTGGGTACCCCTTCTTAGCCAAGACCCAAACTCAAATATGTTGTTGGTGGTAATTTAACATCTAAAATTCAAATTGTAAGTGTCAGATTTGGAATTTAATTTTCTGAAAATTGGATAAACACCTTTAAATACCTAGTTATTTTATCATTTGAAATCTATCTAGCAAGAAAAAAAATTGGAGAACTTATGATCAAGCATTATTTTCAAGAGAATTCAAGAGCAACATTAACAATCATTTATAACAACAATCCAAGATCCAACATCATGCCAAAGTTTGTGTGTTCATATTATCTTGTGAAGGCTAATGTTGCTGTAGGTCTCCAAGAATTCAAGCAAGCAAGCATTCAAACAAGATCCAAATCCTTGAGGATATGTATATGACTTCATTCCTTCAAGGAAGCCATTGAAGGGTAGTGAGTTGCAACATTTTGTTCATTCATCATTTCCTTCCTTTCCATTAAGGAATTATCACTGACATTTCCATTGTGGAAGTGGAAACACTTACACGGGGTTTGACTGAGGTAAGACCCTATATGGCACAACATTTTCCCTCTTTGTAAATGTGCCGCTTACAAGTTCAAGAAGGATTGAAGAGAACTTGAAGATCAATTTGGTATTGTTGCATTTGTTGTCATCAACCTTGTCAAGACATAAAAAATCACCTACAAAATTTATTTATGACATTCCAACAGTGGGTCAGACGGAAAGAAAAAAGCTTAGATCTAGCACCAAAGGAACCCAAAAATTGAGAAAGACCCATTTACAAAGACTCATTCACCATTGGGTGACCAATCCTTGTAGGTACAACAAAACCAATTTTTCTAGGTAGGTACATATCAATCTACACCTTCTAGATTTGTTGTAACTTGACTATTTTGTTTATCAATTGTCTGATAATTACATTTTTAATGTTATGACATATATGATCATTAGGTCAATCACTCCAAAATATCTCCAATCATTCCTAAGACTCAAAAAGATGTAAATCTAGGTCTGATTGACTCACCTTGGAGGTTGAAAGTCAATCTATGCACCTTGTTGATTTGCATCCTAATGAAATCCTATAAATGATGAAATGTACCCTAGGTCATGAGTATTAAACTTAGGGTGCACCACATTTTTATGTTTCAAAAAGAAAAAAAGTTTATATTAAACAAAAACCTTCTCAATTCTGAATATTACAATTATGCAATATTTACTCAAAGGGAGATCAATAAATGGATGAAAAAGAACAGTTCAACAATAGAAAGATGGGATACCAACATTGAAGGTTGAAAAAAAATATTCCAAACAATTGGGGAACTAAATGAAAAAGATTCAAAGAAGACTAAAAATGCACTGTAGATGAGGCATTTGGAAACAAAATACAATCTAAAAAATGACCCAAAGAACTTAATTTTAAATGAGGATCTAATTGAAATCAAAGGATCCTTAAGAAATATACAAAACAAAAAGGACCAAGTTCTAAAAAAGAGGGAAAAAGTTAATTTGGTAACTCAAGGTGATAGAGGAACAAAATCCTTATTTCAAATACTAAAAGAAAAATAAGCTAAAGAAAATATTGGATCAATCTAGGAGAATGATAATATGATAAAAGACCCTAAAAATATTAAATAAAAGTTCTTACAATTTTACCAAGAATCGTTCGCCTCAGAATGCACTGGCCCCCTTAATAAAAAGATAAGGAATTATATCAAGAAACTAATTCCAAAGAAAATGTTAGAAGTGAAAGTTGAAGCTTTAAATAAGCAAATCTCAAAATAAGAAATACAAAAAGATATCTTATCATTAAATAATGACAAATCCCTTGGAGTTGATGGAATACCTATTGAATTCTACAAAAGGAACCTGGATTGGATAAGTAAAGTCCTCTTGCAGGTGTATATGGAGGCTATTGAAAAGGGATCTCTAGGAAAAATATAAACAAGGGCATTATAAAATTAATCCCCAAAGAGGGCGACAAAACCCTCCTAAAGAATTGGAGACCTAGCACTCTCCTCAATGTATCATATAAATCCTAGAAAAATCTATAGCCTTAAGGCTAATAGAGATCCTCCTAAAAATCATCAACTGCACACAAACATGATTCATAAAAGGAAAATATATTCTAGAAAACCTTATCACGAGTTGGGACACAATGGATTGGGAAAGAGCTGACAAGAAAAACATAGGTATGCTTCTCCTAGATTTTGAAAAGGCATACGATAGAATTGAATGGACATTCATACTAATGGTCCTCAAAAATTTCAATTTCCTTGATAATTTTTGTTAAAGGATTAATCTTTTTATGAAGGATGCAAATGCACAAATTGAAATAAATGAAGCAATGATGAAATAAATTCAACTATAGAGGTTGATTTGACAGGGGTTCCCTTTAGCCCCCTCTTTATTTGTAATAATGGTCGATGTTGCACACTATCTTCTTAGGGACTCAACTCTTAGTCCTAGAATCAAAGGACTAACTCTACCAAATAAAGAGGAACTAATTAACATAAAATTTGTTGATGACACAACACTCTTTTTAGAATTAGATAAATAAAATTTTGAAAGGCTAATCGTAAAAATGGAACTATTTGGTAAAGCTATAGGGGCAAAATTATCAATAGGAAAATCAATTATGTTAAGTTGGGAAACCTCCTATCTAGATTGGTTCAAGGTTCAAGGCTTCCAATGGGGAGGTCCTAACAAAATTTTAAGGTACCTAGGAGTTCCCTTTGCTATTCATCCCAATTTAAAAGACATGTGGGAGTGGGTTAAAAAAAAGATAGAGAAGAAGTTGGGAAGTTGGAATAAACAATGTTTGTCAATAGATGGAAGGGCCCATATCTACCAAAATATCCTATACTCCTACAACATCTATTATGCCTCTGTTTGGTTGTTCAATAGTTATTAGGTTGATGAAATACAAAAAAAAAATGAGGTATTTTTTATGGCTAGATGGAAAAGGGAAAAAAATAAGCATGTAATAAAATGGGACTGGTGCTACATGGAAAATAAAAAGGGTGTGATTGGTCTAAAGGAATTAAAGAAATAGGGAATTACCTTAGCAATAAAATGGATTTTAAAGTCCCTTGAGGGAAATGAGCAATGGAGTATTAGTAAGAAAAAATCTGCAAAGAGCTAGACCTAAATAAGCTAAATCAAGGAAAAATATACCTCTGTGATCTGGTTCTTGGTAATTCCCCAGTGTCCCTTGTTGGTTCTAATGTATTTAAGAGTATATGGAAAGCCTGGAAAACAAGAAAATAACTCATATTAAATAAGCATTAAATGGAAATGGATCTAAACAAAATCTTCCAAAGGTCAATATGGTGGAGTCTACACCACAAAAATAAGCCATTGGCACTCCTTCAAGATTGATCTACAAAAGATTGGGATTAAAAAGGAATTTCTACCTTCCAAAATATCTTAGATAAATGATTGTTAAAAGCTTGGAATACCCTCACTCTATAATTTAATCTTACTCAAAATAAAAAAGAACCTATGAACTAATCAAAAAATAGAACATTGACTGGGAAATACTTTAAAAAAGCACAAAGGAAATCAACCATGATTTCTTGTGGACGGAAAATAATAAGATGAGCAAGATCAAAGCGAAAGAAATATATAACTTAATCAATGAACCCCCAAAATTGATTGCAATATTGAACATAAATTGGAATGTTAATCTAAACCAAAAACAATGGGAAAATGTTTTCATCCAGACATGGAATAATTCACTGAATCCTAAGAAAGCTTCTTTTAAATGGAGATTAATTCTTCATAATTTTTTTAACTTTGATTCCATAAATCATGTAAATATATATGATATATGTAGAAAACCTGAGACAGTAAAACATATTTTTTTAAATTCTTTTTTGCAAAGGAAACTTGGAATTTATTTAAAATTGATCTAGAGGGTTAAAGGGAAAATAATGAAAAAAGAATGCAAGAAATTTTAATGGGAAGAATAGAAGGATATAGAAATCTAAATAATCTCTTTTGGATGATTTTATCTACAGAAATTCTATGACATCTTTAGAAAGCTAGGAATAATGGAAAATTAGAAGGCATAAGGATAATTCTTACTGAATCAAATAGAAGACTCACAACTCATATTTTTTTAATGCAGGTTTCCATTACTTTGGAGGTGGCCAAAAGCAAATACAAGAAACTAATAGAAAGAGGCAAAGTAGAAATCACCAAAGAGGAGATGAGACATGCAAACTAGTGGCTATATCACAAGGAATTCTACATACCAAAAAAAAAATGCAAGATGGAGGCAAGAAACACAAACAAAAAGGACAAATAAAAAACATATGCAAAAGAGAGAAGTGGGACGAAATTCCACATAAACAAAGGAAAGGATTTTACAATTGAGGTGGTATGATTGGGATAACTTCAATGAGAGTGTCAACTATAGAGAATAATAAAACTGCATAATACTATCTTAGCATATTAGAATTGTATAAAATAAAAAATGTAATAAGCCCTACGTGAATATTTTGAGATAGTATATGGCATATAGACTAATAAAGACTTACAAAAAGGTATAAAAGAAGCATAAAACATATATGTAATGGATATAGTACTGAAACTTGATTAGCTAATGTAAATAGAAAACTGATGTAATCTCTTTTTCTAAATTATATAGAATATATTCTATATAAAAAAAAAGGAATTAGTATTAGTTAAATTTATCATGCAAAGAAAATTAGTTTGAAGAATTATACTAATTAGTTTAGTTGAATCAATATTTAGATAAATATTATTAAAAATTTAAAAGGGGTATTAACTACTTAGAAAACCGAAACGCCTTGACTTTCAATCTATGAAACTAAAAGGATTTCTTAATCTAAGATAAACAATAAATTAATTTAGTGAGAATCATAACAAATGGAAATGAAACAAACAAAAGTATGATGGATTCATTCTAAATCTTAGAGAATTAAAACTAGTGAACTCTCAAAACTAAAAGAAAAGTTAGGAAGAAAAAAACCTTTTTATATTAGATCTTCAACTTAAGGATTTATCTTGTAGTTCTCCAATTGTATGATTTATTTTTTATTTTTAAGGAAGTATTTTTATTAATCAAAATAAGAGATTACATTTATTGTCTCTAGGGAATCCTAGATGATAGCATCTATTGTTGCAAATTTTTCAAAATATTACATCACCTCTCAGGGCTACAAAAAATATTTACATACAGATATATATGTCATATTAATTAAAAACCAATACCATACTACTCCACCGAATAGAAAAACTAGAGAAGTAACTCACATCTAACACACCAAGAATATGAAGAGCTAGCATTTCAAAAAGCTTTACTTCTCCCTTCTCCATACTTCACCTGTATCTATCAGCAATGGTTTGGAGAAAAACTATGAACTCTTCCATCCAGTCCCAACCCTAAAACGACTCCAAGTACAAAAGAACTTCAAATACCTTGCTCCACACCACTAGTACAAAAACAACAATATATGACTAAAAAAACTACTAAAAATTGCTTATAAATGACTAAACTTGGTCACGTGACCATTAGTAGTTTATTTTCAGCCATTTATAACACGACCAAATTTATGAATAAACCAATCTTATTCATTTATTGGTTGTTTTGATTGATCGATTTGGTAGTATATTTAGTCATTAATTTAGTCGTTGATCTAGTCATATTATTCATTGACCTTGGTCACATGACCATTAGTACTTTATATCCAGTCATTTATTTAGTCATTTGATCAATTTGGCCATATATGTAGTCATATTTATTCACTGATTTATGTCAACTAGTAGTATATTTAGTCATTTGATCAATTTGGTCATATATTTAGTCATATTTATACACTGATTTCTGTCAACTGGTAGTATAGTTAGTCATTTGATCAATTTGTTCATATATTTAGTCATTATCTATTCACTAATTTTTGTCAACTGGAAGTATATTATTCATATATTTTTAGTCATATTTATTCACTAATTTTTGTCAACTGGTAGTATATTTAGTCATATATTTTTAGTCATATTTGAGGATTTAATCATAACACACAAAAATACACATCATGAATCATCAATTGCACACAATAAGACAACCATTGAGAAGGAAAAATTAGTGAACTTTATTAATAAAAGAAAGGTGTTCTAGTTACAACTTAGAAATAGAGTATTGCAATTTTTACTTTCAATCACAAGACTGAAAATCTAAGTTACAATATTGCACAGAAATGAGTGCAAGAAAGAAACTTCTCCAAAAAACTTCTGCAATGATGGAAATGCATGCTTTGAGCCCTTTAATGTTGTGGAATAGAAGAAAAAAGAATCGTTTATCTACCACCATAGTGAATCCATTCTTTTGTCCTCAATTTTGGGTGCATTCACATTGCCATCAACATGACTTGATCCTGTCTCCTTGATGTAATTTATAAGTTCTCCAATAGGTAGTGAGTTGTTTCTAATTCTTGCAACGTTATATAATCTCTTGTCAAAATTTGTAACTGAATCAATGCCTCTAAATTTGATTGTAGCAATGTCATATGTCAAAGTCGCTTCTTCCTCAATTGTTTCCAAATTGAAAGAGCCAACGAGTTCTTCACAACTATTAGCTGGTTTACTTAATGGATAAATCTCTTTTATAAGCGAGACATATAGTAGATTTGTTCATGTTCGGTGTACTCACTGTATGTTCCCAAATTACATCTTTGTTTCCACTAATTCTTCCAATTCTAGCCTGCCACTTTCCTTTTTGATGGTGTCTATGATATGTTACAGATTTTACCATTAGAGTACAACTTTTCCTACAAATGTTTATTGAATAGCCATTTCTATAGTCAGATCAAAATCTCAAAATTCTAAATAAAGCTATCAATTTAAATAAAGACGTTGTTACTCCACGGTATATTGATGTGCCTCTAGTAAATCCACTACTCCTCCTATATCAATAGAAGATTATACGTTAGCACCATACATGAAAGTAATCTAATACAATATCTTACTCAAACTAAATCTAAACATTGTAATAGACCTTTTGTTGACCCTGTTGCATGTATGAATTTTTTGATGGGTCATTTGAATATGAATAAATTCAAGCTAGGGAAACTCTTCATGTATTTAAAATTTTAAGCTTTCTATACCAATGTACCCTTTATTATTCTAATAGAAATGCATATATATACTATCAGTTCCAAAAAAAATCTCCACTACCATAATTTTAATCTAAAAGACTTCAATGGAAAGAATTATGATACGTTTTGAGATAATTAATATAGTCTATGGTGGTAATTTGTTTCATGACTTCAAGCTCTTCTTTGTATTTAGTAATCTACATAAAACATGCCATTTTAACAGTATTATGCAAAGGTAGATGTGTGTGTAATCTAGAATAATAAATAGTGTTATATGCAATAACCAATGTAAAATTCTTACAAGAAAATTTGTTGTGCTTTCTTCACTCCAATACTTGAGAGCAGCCTTATCATAAGCTCTTGTTGCTTTCAATTCAGTGTCATAGTAACCTACAAGTACATCAACATCCACAAACATAGGAGAGCTATGCAAAATTGGAGAAATTGGCTTGGAAAATGAAGGCGGTAGGGTATTTCCAGATTCAAGACTTTTACTTAACGTTGTGGAATAGAAGAAAAAAAAATCATTTATCTACCACCATAGTGAAAAGTTAACAATTGCATTTGGTTTGTTAAACATGGCCCCTGGTACAACTATTAGAGTTTCTAAGAACCTTCAAGTGTGTTTTGATTTTCACACTGCATCTAAATTCATCTCCAAGATTGTTGCAAGATAAATTATTCTAAGAGATGTGAACCATTTCCATCATTTTAAATAGGGACAATGTTCTTGTGGAGAATATTGGTGATGCTAAATGAAATAATCTAAAAAATAGGCTTACACTATAATAATTCATAGAGGTCATTTGAAGAATTTTTTCCATTTATAATTACCATTTCTAAATGATTAAAAATATAAACCTCACATTATCTCGAAATGAATAAAAACACAATGGTCAAATTGCACAAACATTAATACTTCTCACTTATAATAAAGGGTGGAATACTTTTGAAAAAATTTAACATCTCTAAAATTCATACTAGAAATTGTATTTATAAAGGGTGGAATCTTAGGTGCATAGAAGTGAACTATTTCAAAAAAACTCATTGTCTCGCGAACTCTTCAAATCATGCCATCGGGGATGCAGGATAGCCCCACATCCCTGCTAGCATGATTTGAAGAGTTCACAGGAGAGTGGGATTTTAGAGGAATAGGTAAGATTTGCCACAATTGAGAAGGAGAGATAAGTTTAGTTGTCATTTATTTTCCTATATCATTAGATGGTCATGAATTCTAAAAGCAAAAGAAAGATTGTAGTGATTCTTGAAATCCTTCATAAAAGCATGATATCAATGGACTCAATTTGAGAGACATCAACATTGAAGTTTGAATCCTCTTAAATTTAATAGAGAATATACCATAGAGACAATGTAGGATATCAATGGACTCTATGAGTCAAGTGAATGTTTTATAGAGATGAATGTGTAATAGAGATGAGTCACTAAGATGTTAGGATATGATTTCAAGATCATCTACAAGAAAGAGAACAATAATGTGGTGGTTAATGCACTTTGTGGAAAATAAGAAGACTCAAAAATGTTTCTTTACACCATTTCAAATCTACAAACAAACTATGTGGAAGAGGAAAGATTAAAATGGTGGCTAAATTGGGATACTTGGTCTCATTCAACAATTACAATAGATCCTAGTGCATATGGTAAATTTGAGTGGAAGGATGATTATGTGGTACAATGGGTAGGCTATATCTTTTCAAGAACTTGAACCTCAAGGTTATTTTTCTTGCAGAGGAACTTCATGCATATCTCATAACAATGGACACTCAGGGTTCCCAATGACATATCACAGGATCAATAATTAGTTTTTTGGGAAAGCCTCAAAGGTGATGTATAAAAATCCACGACAACACGTATGATCTCTAGTCAACAAAAAAAGGGTGAGACAATTAATACTTCAGGTCCTCTACAAAACTTATCCATTCCTAGCCAACAATGGGGGAACATCTTGATGGAGTTTGTCACTGGGTTGCAAAAATTGAAAAAAAAAATGTCATTGTGATAATGGTGGAAAGGCTCAAAAAATATGCCAAATTGTGTGTAATCTTATGCCTTTGTAGCAAGCACAATGACAAAAACATTCATAGAAAAATATTAGAAGCTCCATGGTACTCTCAAAATTATAGTAAGTGATGTGATCCTATATTCACAAGTCAGTTTTAGACCAACTTGTTAACTTGTTTGGGTACTCAACTAGCTCATACTTCTTTTTTATCACCCCCAATCTGTAATTATCCTTTCCACAATCTTAACTAAAATAGAAAAAAATATTACAATGCATTCATTCTAGGAAGATTATTATTCATTTGCATTACCACTTTGCAAAAGTATAAAAGGAGAATTTTGAAGGGAATAAATATATTCTAGACTTAATGGAACTACCCAAACTCTGTGGTGAGCCACTCCCAATTGGTGAAGACAACAGATCTCCAAAACTAATTGCTACAATATTCTCAATATCTGATCTCAATAATTTATAAAGAAAGAGGGTTGAAGATAGAAGTGGAGTCTGCTTGCAGCTCTCTTACCTAATTATTACATCACCACAAGTTAACTATTTGATACTTCAACTAAGTTTTCAACTAGACTCCTAAAATTTAGCTTCCACTCAAATCTCCCATCCAAAGTATATTTTTTCTCCTACCAACTATTTTTTTCTAGAACTATATATTTCTATCCTAGGATAGAATTCTAATTATTTTAATCCCTTAATGCACATGGGCTTATTACAAATCTACCCTCCCTTAATTGATTGGTCCCCAGGCAAGAAAATAGGTGAGGATGTTGAAGCATATCAAGTACCTCCGATGAAGCATCCTCTGTAGGTAGATCCTTCTACTACACCAGATATCTACAAGAACCCTTTTCTTTAATTTGTGTTCTCTAGTGGCCAAAATAAGCACTGGTATCCACACATCCGATTGAAATTTATAAACTATCAATACATTGTTGTAGTAGGGATAGGATGGACAACACTTATGATTTTTCGAGCAAAAATGACATCTCAATTTGAGATACATCAACAATGAAGTTTGAATCCTCTTAAATTTAATACAGAATATACCATAGAGACAATGCAGGATATCAATGGACTCTATGAGTCAATTGAAAGGATGGAGCACCGTTGAAAGATAGTATCTTTTGACTTGCAATGAAGGTAGAGAGTAAATTTAATATTATTGTCTAGCATGAACTATGATCTTCCTATGGTTCAATGCAAAGAATAATTCCCTAAAGGCTATGGTAGATACCATGAAGCAACAACTAAAGTAATATAAGTAATGTTGTCTAAGTTTGTATTTTTGAAAATACCCTGCCTTTCAATAGACTAGTGATTTTACTTGCTACTAGCAAGATGTCCTTAACAAGGTATAGGATGTTCAAATAAGTGGTCAAAGATTATTTTAATTGGAGAAGAGTTGATCCATGTTAAAATGGATTTTAATTTAATGTACGTTTCAAAAGAGGTACAGGTTTGAAAGAGCATAGTTTTTGAAAGTTTGAGGGAAATCATATGGATCCTCATAATAAAATGAGTCTTCATTCACAAGTATACCCAGACACAGTGCACAAAAGTCCATGGAATTCCTCATCAAGGTAGAAATGGATAGTTAGAACTGAGAGATTTCATATGAATCAAGATATATGGATAAAAGGAAGTGAGCCAAAGTCTTTATTGAGAAGCATAAGCTTGTTGCTTCATTATTTGGGGATCATCATTTTCAAAAATGATAACAAAGAATTTGTTGTAGGGGCTTCTAGACCAGTTGATAGGAAGATTAACCATTTCTAAGCATGGACTGTCTAGGAAACCTTGGTACACACCTTGGGAACCTTAAGATGTGCTTCCCTTTAATGCTCAAAAATTTGAGATATCCCCTCAAGGTGATGATTTTCCTTTGAGAAGATTGCTATTGACTATCCTTAAATAAAACTATCTGAAACCACTTTCTCTATTGCTTAAGAATGACTGACTTAAAAAAAGGTTGATGAGGAACAAGTTATTGACACCCACCATTTTATAGAAAAGAATTCAAGAATGAGATTTTGTGCCCTTAATTACAGATTTTGTGCACTGATATTAGAAGGGTAGGGAGGACAACCAAGATCATAAAACCAATGTTAAAATTGAAGATCTATAGAAGGATATAACAAAGTTCAACAATAAAAGTAGTTCATCATAGTCAAATGATCAAGGACAGGTCTGTAGAGGGAAATGATTATCATGGTTGTGTTAACTTATGATAGTTTTACCTACAAGCCAAAATAAGGAAAATCCATGACAGTCTTCAATGAGAATTGCAAGATGGAGAATACATGAAGATAGCCCTTAATGGAAGTCTTCATA
Source organism: Sequoia sempervirens (assembly GCA_007258455.2). Taxonomy (NCBI): domain Eukaryota; kingdom Viridiplantae; phylum Streptophyta; class Pinopsida; order Cupressales; family Cupressaceae; genus Sequoia; species Sequoia sempervirens. The sequence continues at coordinate 327,524,230 of VDFB02105785.1, forward strand.
CATAGTGGAAAGGTAAACAAAAGGATAATGTTTGCATGATGGGAAGTGGTCTTCACGGTGAGAAGCCTTTATCGTGACAATGTTTGATTAAGAAATCTTAAAGGAAATGGTATGAGTAAAGGCTTGCACCTTATATGAAAATTGAACCCAAATTAATTGAATTATAGAAAGAAAATCATCATAAATGGAGTAGTCTTGAAGCTTTAAAGATAGTGTATGATAGTCCAAGGATCATAACTTACAAACAAATTAAAGACATCCAACAAAAGGCCTGCTATGAACAGTTTGTACACATATGACAATGATTTCATAATGATCGAGGAAATCAACAAGAGTTAAAAGTCCACATCAGCACACACTCAAGCTACCACAAATAGGGAATCACTTAATCAATCTATATCCAACAAGCAACCTTGATAGAGCCTAAAGCAACCTCAGTCAAATGAGCAACCTCATCAGAGCACTAATCAATTCAATGGCCCATGACCAACCTCAATCAAGCCTTAAACAATTAAATGGCTCATGCGCAACATCAACTAAGTCTTCGATAGGTCAATGGCCCATGCAAAACCTCAACTAAGCTCTAATCAATTAGTGAGTCTTGAGCTCATATTTTCTTGAACCTAGAAATCTGGCCCAAGAATTTAAAAAAAAATAGAAAGCAGATTTATAAGGGACCTAGGTTGCATGAAGTGCACAAACAAGTATGGTTTCAAAAATGGAAATGCAAGAGAGATTTAAAATGTAAAAAATATAGAAAATCTAGCAAAAAATTATATAAAATTTTAATCTATTATCACCAGCAGCAAAATAATCTTCATCTGGTATTAAATGTACATTATCCATCATCCAATAATTATCTTTCTATAACAAGCTATATATTCGTCATGACAAATCACAAAATTTACTACATGAAAATACATTTAGCTCTTAGAAGTCATCTAAATTATTATCAAAAAGTAATGCAAAAGCTGAAGAAGATCCTGATCTACCCCAAGGTGCTCTAAGGTCATGAGAACACTCAAATTTGTTGAGATTGGTTATGTCTTCCATTGGCTTATGATCAATTATTGAATGAAAAATATGACACAACGATTCCTTAAATAGTATTTAAAACCTAACACAAGAGTACAAAATATTCATACCTCTTGACAAGCCTATTCTATTGTCTTGCATTTCGAATTACACTCTCCCTCTTCTTTGTGTTCAACAATATAAGCACACGCAATGTATAGCCAAACTTGTCAATCGTAATAAACAAACACATAATGAAATTTATATCAAAGAATGCTTATATGTTTACATTAAACTAAGGAATTCACTAATAAAATCAGATGATAGAGAACTATACACGAACAGTTTAGTGTCCTAAGTTGGGGTTTTTTGTTGACAATAAGGAAAAAACTCCAAAGAAATTACAAAGAATGACTATCCACATTTTTAAAAGGAAAGTACAAAGAGGAGGATATAAATCAAAACAATCTGATATCAAACACCTCACCATGCAATACCTCTGAACTTCTATTTCGTGGGGATAAAGGCAGGGCAATGTTTTACACGGTACTTTTAATTGTAATAAAAATTTTAAATGGTGGGGAAGAGGGAAATCACCAATTCATGTGACTAATTATTCAGTCATTTATTTAGTCATTTTTATTTGTGTGACTAATTATTTAGTTGTTTTTTTACCCGACGATCAAATTATTCATTTAGTCATTTATAGTTGTGTTGCAAAAAATTAGTAGAATTTAGTCATTTTTAGAACTTTGTTGTGACTAAAAGTTTTAGTCACCTAGTCATTTATTTTCCAAATTCTACTAGTGCATCCTGCTTGTGTTTTATGATGATCCAACATCACCCCTTTGATATCCAAAATGAAGAGATACCTTTATTCCCTTGCACCTAGAAAAAGCAGCAAAAGAAGGTCCTATAGACGTGGAATCCCCTCACCAGATCTCACCCATTCCAACACATCCTCCACCCCACCTAAATACTCTATTTTTATGAGAAATCTATCCATAGTTAGAATTGTATCAATGGGTACTTTTCTCAAAGGTTAGCAAATTGAATCAATAATATAAAACCCAAAGAACTATAGAGCACAATGAAAGCTAGATAATAACCCGAAACAATTATACCAGATAATCTTCGAAGCCTTCACGATTCATCTCCATAAAACCTTCTAATTTGTTGCAAATGTGTAATTGTTTCCCTCATATTTGAGTGTGTGAGCAAATGACTATGACAATGTCCAATGCAAGGTTTGAAGGATTTGGAATGAAAAATGCTATGCTATCATGCAAATGATAAGCATAAAAACTATGCCAATATGACTATGCCTAAGACTCAATAAGTAATGAAAGAAAATATACCAAATGCCAATATCAACAAGTGTGTGTGTGTCCGTGTGTAAATCAAAATTTGAGAAAAATTGGAATTTTATAGAAAAATTCAATTTTGGATGGACGGCCGAGATTAACAGTTGACGAAAGCCTAAAATCAGAGGTCAAGATTGCATTAGACAATCCCTAATTAGGGTTAGGGAAGAAATCTGAAATGAGTGGCCAAGATGCCATTTGAGAAAATTGCATCAACAATCGAGAATAAATGTGACAAGAGTATAAAGATTAGCCAAAAAGATAAAGATTTCAAAAATCAAGAAGATAAAGATTGCTTGATTTATAAGATTCAAAAAATCAAGGAGATAAGGACTGGACAGAAAAAAGAAGATTTGGAAAATCAAGAATTTGCTCAATTACTTGATTTATGGAAAAAGATTGCATTTTTGAATTAAAAATAATTCAAAAATGTGGATTTGGATGATAGCAAATAATTGATTTTGGATTATTTACTAAAAGAAGTGGCAGTTAATAATGTGAGGCCATTTTAAATAATTAATTTTATTTAAAATGAGGGAAATGTTAAATGAGGCAATTAAATAATTAAACATAATTATTTAATTTAGAGAATATGACTAATAATTAAATAAATTAATAAATCTATTTAATTATGAGAAATAGTGACATATTAAATAAATAAATAAAATATATTTATTTAATAATCGGGAGGACATAAATGAATAAAGATAATTAAATAAATTAAGACATTTATTTAATTATGGGAAGATTTAGACAATTAATGACGTATTGAATAAATAAATAAAATTCATTTATTTAATAATCATGGAGAATAAAAAGACACGAATCAATTAAATAATTGTGAATTATTTAATTAATAGTCAAAGGTGGACCAAGGACATAATTAAATGTCATAATTATGCTAGGACAAAAGTGGTAAAAATAGAGCCTACAGGCCTAGGTCATTTTTATGTGTCTACAAGAATCATACCTTTGGACACCTGCAAGTCTAAGAGAGATGCTATAAAATTTGAGGCAAGGTCAAAGTTGACCCTATAATGCTCACTTACCTCCATAAATTCTCTACCCAAGATTAATTTGATTGCCTCTAGTTTTAAACCACTATCTATTTTAAAGAAAAACCTAAGTCTTATCTCAATGATCATGTCCAAGAAGGCCATTTTCCTTCTTTATCACATTAGGAGGATGGGGGTATCCATGATGAAACTAATGCAACCACCATACAAGTAATTATGTTGCAAAAAATTGAGCTCTTTTCCATTTGTAATTCCTTCACACATGGTGCCACTACTTCCCAATGTAGAATTAAATGATCTTAATTGGTTCATACCACATAAGTTTAATTTTGGAGTTCTTTGGAGTTTACACTAACTTTTGATTACATGAAATTCAATTGGGAGTGGTGTTGAAGTAAAAGGTTTAAATATATGAGTTTTCGTACGTATCCCATCTATCTCTAAATTTTCTAACCTATCAACTTCAACTCTAGTTGGTTGGGATAAAGTGTGTAATCCGAAGGAAGATGGTGGCCTAGGATTATGAAGGCTTAAACTCTTTAATAAAGCCTTAGTCCAGCAAAAATCAGTTGCTTCTTTTTAGAAGGAGAAAAGGACTAGGTTTAGATTATAAAGGCGAAATATTTGGGTAATAAGGACTAGAGCTTCTTTCTAAGGAAATATAATCTTCCTTTTGGCTCTGTCTTTTGGAACAATATGATTAAGGTCACAGGTACCCTCAAAATAGGGGTGAAAAGGAGAATAGGGAATGGGAAGAGTATTGACTTTTGGGATGATCCCTGGTTGGGTAATGCTTCTTTTTCCTCACATAATATATTTCAACAAGCTAGAGTTAGATTGAAAAGGTCAATCGGTAAAAATGTGGTAAATTATATTAATTGCGATGGCCTGAAATTGAGTTGGAAAAACTTTATGGATCAAATGAATTGTGTTATTCGAAGAAGGGATAGTCAGTAGAATTGGGAGGGCTCTCTAGGAATTCTTCTTCATCAAATTGGGGAACCCATTTTTTTCGAAGGAAAGGGATGATGAATGGTTATGGACCAAAAATGCTTTGAGAAAGATCTCTGCCAAATCTATCTATGATGTTTTGGTTAAACCTTTGAGTTGTAAAGAAGACTTTAATTGGACGAATGTTTGGCATAAGAGCCTAATCCCTAAAGTTAACTTATTTCGGTGGATTGTGGCCCATGGTAGGATTCTTACTATAGATAACCTCAAGAAAAAAGGGTTTTATTTGGCCAATAAGTGTTATTTGTGTAATGAGAGTGAGGAAACTATTATGC
>VDFB02105785.1:327529009-327562417 GCA_007258455.2 Sequoia sempervirens
TCCATGTGCTTATTCTTTATCTGATGAGTTAAAGAGGTTTCTCAGGCATAATGACTTCAATGGGCCAATTAGTCACAATTGGGGGGATTAGTATTGTTTGGATGATGCTACCATGATTAGGGTTTATGGATTTGAAGATGTCCCATTCATTTTTCCTAAAACAGTCCCGGATAGGATTGCATACTTGGAAATTGTTAGGTAGATGGACTTTTCCAGTGTTATGAATTTGAGCTCCTTTGGAAAACAGGATTTTATGCCCTGTACATTGTGCTTTGGATATTTTATTGTATTAGCTAAGGAAGGGTACAACTTGATCCTTGATAAGTTATTGCAATACAACATGAAAAGAGGACCACCTAGAAATAATTTTGATCTAGAAGGGTATATCAATTATGCTAGACAAAAGATAAACTTTGGAGCATATCAACATGTACCCTATTAGTTTGATGATATGATCAGGAACCTGGAAGTTGAAGAAGTAGAAATGGTGGTTGAAAAATATAATCAAGGGTTGCAAGATATAGAGTTGTTATCTTCTGGGGAAGACGCGTCTGAGGGTAAAGTGTCATAGGGTCAGCCCAATAAGATGTCAAGATTGAGAACTCAGGATTACATCTTCCCTGCCAGGGAATTAAATGTTGAAGAGAGTATAGATACAAATGCAAGGCATGTGGAGTATAAGTCATTTGTAGTAGATAATGAATTTATAATTTCTCTAGAATTTAAAGCATTCTTATATAAAAAAAGGAAAAGAGATAAGAGAAATGGTTGATATAATGTTACACCAAGTAATAAAGAACAGTTATTGAATGCTCTAAAGATGAGTGTGGACAGAGAGATGGCAGGTATGACCCCTGAAAAGGGGAGGAAAATGTTAGAAAGTGTTGGTGTTATATTTTTCTAGGGTTGGATCTCAATTCCTCATTAGTCTTTGATAGTTTTCTAAAAGATAGTAATGCTACACACAAGCTCAGCCCAGAAAAGGTGATAGAAGTATATGTAGGGTCAAAATACAATCCAGATGAAGGGTCATTAATGATTTGGGCCTTGTATCCACCTCACATGAAATCAGTTGTCATTGATACTAAGAAGGAATTTGGGCATGTTATGAATTTAAATGTTGGAGAGGCTGATCCTGTGGCAACTGCAAAGATTGGAATCAATGTAGCAAAACTTAACAAAGCTCAAATACATATGTTAATCAAGGAAAGAGAAATGTACAAAATGAATAATGAGAGGATGTTGAGAGAAAATTACTGCCTGAAAGATTTGTTAGGAGTTACAATGAAATCAACCAAGTTGCTCACTCATGGTGAAAGTTCACAAGCAAAAGATCATTGGGAAGGATCAAGTGCATACTCTCAAGGGAAATATGATGCACTTGTAGCAATAATTAAGAAAAGACAATCTAGTCTAACAACTTGGTCTAATAAGCTCTGGGGAACACACTCACATAACTTTACTGCATTGCAAGAACATGAAAGAATGGATGGTAGGATTCTGCAGAAGCTTCAAGAAATAAACCAGAGGGATGTTTCTGATAATGTGGCGATTGAGGCTATCAATCATCTTATGAATAAACATCGAGACTTCTTTGAAGAATTGTGAGGGGATGTGCAGGGATTAATTAATGCCACCAAAAAAGGGTTGACTGCATTCTTTGATGATAAAGGAAGATTAAAAGAAATGACTAAGTGGAAAGGTGAAAGTGAATTAATATTGCAAGAAATTTTGAAGACAGCTACCATGAAAGATACAACACTAGATGAAGCATGTGAATAAAATGAAAAGATGGTGAAAATGGAGATCACAATCCAAAATGCATTGGGAGATAAAGATATGCATGAGTGCTGGGACTACTTGGACCACTTGTCAAAGATTCATTTATGGCTTAACAGAGCTTAATTACCCTTTTAAAATTTATTGTTGTTTTAACATAAGACATTTTGAAAGGACGTGTCCTTTCGAACAATTGATGTATAAATATCCATTTTTGGTGGTGAAAGGGATGGCGAATAGTTATTAGGAGAAAGATACAGTAGATTACAATGTTTTACAATTATGAGACTACGATGCATGTTTGAAATTATGGAGATATCAATGAAAATTGTTTGATGTGGTGGCGTATTTCTGGTATCAATTGTTTGTTGTGTTAATTGAAAGTATTACTGAAGTTGTCTCCAAGGTTGATGTTTTCTAGTTATTTAAATTGATATAACAAGCTTATATTCAGTTTATCGGTGCACACTTGATGTATCTATATGGTTGATTAATTGGTTCTTTCAAGAAAAGATTAAATCCTTTTAGTTGATCATAGTAATTAGGGAATCTCATTTGGATCATTAAGAAGAACTTGGTGATCGTATTCTTGCATGTTTATGCAAGTTATAGACTCAAATTTATATGCCAAACAATTAGAGTATCTATCAGAAAGAGGTTACTCATTTTAGATTTCTCATTTGACTCTGCATACCCAATAGGGCACTAGTCTCTACATTTTCTTCATTTTAGTTTCACTCATTTTTTATATCTGTTAAATTGAACATATTAGGTTTTAACCTCTATATTGCTATATAATCTATACCAAAATAAAAAAAAATTTATCCACTCCCATTTTCCATCATGGGTAGATTATTTTAAGGAATAAACATAAGTCAAATCTACCTCATTCATATAGGTATAACTGCCTCAGTCTAGGAGCACCTGAAGAGAAGAAGGTCTAAACCATTTGGCCTTGTCTGTTACCCTAAAATGTATCAAGAGTTTGGAAACCTCTTGAGGTATTTCACCTACATTTTTGAGAGCTAACAAATTGGCGACTCCGCTGGGGAGTCAACTCAGAGTCAGGGCCTTAGGCGTCGAGTCAGAAATCTTGTAAAGACTCTACTGGGAATAAGAAACAACAAATAATTTCTCACTTTTAAGAAAGCGAGTGGCGACTCTGATAAGAACATTACATCAATTCAATATGAATGGTAGAAGATCCCAACATAGAGGAGGTCCCACTGGCAACAGTAAGTGGCCACATAAGGATGATAAGGGTAAGAAGATATCTGATGAAATGTGCATAACAAACAAAGACAAAGCATCGAGACCACATTGTGAGACATATGACCATTATGATACATGGAGATATAGTTCAAGAGGAGAACCTTGTACCCCTGAAGAAAAAAGAAATCCTTTTTATAATCCTCAAAATAGGCAGAACTTGATGCTAAACTTGAAGCCAAAGGAATCAGCTATCAACAGGAAAATGATCAGAGAATGGAGGGTAACCAAAGTGAGCCCATTGATAATGTAACCCCTCAAGAAAGTTATGATTTATTAACTCACAAAGAAATAGAAATATAGTTGGAGTTTCATAAACAATAAGTAGAAAGAGAAAAAGTAGAGCATGAACAACAGAAGCTCCAAATGATAAAGGCAATCCAAGACTTTAAATTGTAGAAAGCCCAAATTGATGCTTAGACAGCTAGTCTTTCAAAGTATGTACCACCTCATAGGAAAGGAAACAATAATGCAGGGCCTTCAAATCCATCAAAGGATCTTCAGAATCAGATAGGAAATCAATACAAGCAACCAAACAATCCACCGCATACCTCCTCACAATATACAAATGCACAACCACCTCATGGTCAACAATATGTGCCACATCCTCATACACAATACAATAATCCATTGTACCAATATCAACACCTACATAAGCCTCCCCCTCAGCAATACACAACAATGATTAGGTAGTTTGATTTGACAGGGTTTCAATTATATCCTTACCCTATGGATAGTAGTAGGAGAAGTTTTGTTCCTAAGTTTACAAGGAGTAGTGCAATTACTTTTGAAGATCATTTGAGGAGTTTTAATGCTTTTATCCAAGATTTGGATATTCCTTATGAGGATTTACATATGAGGCTATTCATGATGTCGCTCACTGAAGAAGCTGGGGATTGGTTCAATAGTCTACCAACAACTTCTATTGATTCTATCCAAGAATTTTAGGATCGATTTCTTGAGCAATACGTGAATCTATCTGCACAAGATTGTGCTTTCCATGAGTTAGTAAATATTCAAAAAAATTAAAACGAGTCAATTTATGATTTTAACCGAAGATTCAATAAATTGCAGAATAAGATACCACTTGGGTCAAAATTGACAGACCCTGCATCATTGAGTGTTTATTTGCAAGCATTCGATCAAAAAATAGGGTATGAACTGAGGAATAGGTTTCCAAGAGATTTAGCTAAAGCCCAAAAGATAGCACTAACCATTGAAAACAATAAGAAAGTTGTTGGGATGATCAATAAGAGAGACAATCCTAGGGTTCCTCAGCAAGTCAATAATTATCAATACAAACAGGAGAACACATACATAAATGAGAGGCCTAGGTTACATGACATGCCTTACAATACAAATTGGAAGGATGGAAAACCTATAATAGATAGACCTAGGAACAAAGAAACACTTGATCCATTAAGGAAGAAGGGAGCGTATATGGTCATTAATAGTTGTTGGTGTGAAGGTTGTGATGGGCCACATTCCCCAGATCACTGTGTTGTAGCCCAAAAAATGCAAGAAGAAGGAATGTTAGTGGGTAACAGTGGAGAGGATCACACAATTTATTTGACTTCAAATACTTTTCACCATGTTGAGGAGAAATACTCATCTTCAGAAGATGAAGGCTATAAGTACAATGTTTCAAACCAAAGGTGCAATGTCCACATGGTTGAACAACAAGTCTTTTCCGATTCTGAAGAAAATCATGTAGAACAACACCTTGTTGAGGTGCCTGCTCAATGCAATATGAGGAGACCCACTGAAGAGGAAATAAAGAGGTTAACCATTGCTGTAGTTGAAAAAGCAAAGAGAAAGTATTGGTTAATAAATAGGACAATGAATGAAAAAGAAGGTGTCCCCAGGGGAGTATTTATGAAAGATAGAGAGGAAACACAAGGAGTTTTAAAGAAAACAAAAAATAAGCAACATGACAAGAATGAACAAAAGCTTGTTCAAAAGGAGGAAGATAAAGAGTTATACAAAGAAAAGTAGAAGACTAATCAATTGAATAAAAGGGAAAAGGAAGAAAGCAAAGGAGAAACATTAGAGCAAAAGAAAATGATGAAGGCAGAGGGTTCCTATTTTGATTTCACTCGGGCTTTATCTCAGGTAAAAATGTCTGTCCCATTGCTCGAGATGATGGAAATTAAGGAATATAGGGATAATGCTATTCAATTGATATTAAATGGAAATGAGAAAAATAAAAGTTTTGGAAATAAGACAACCATTAAAATGGTTAATAAGCAAGAGAAGGTAAGAGTCCCAAAAGTTTTCCTAAATGATGTATTGATAAATCCCCCACAAGTTCATCCATTTTTCACCAAGTTACTTATAAACAACAAATTGTTAAGGAATTGCATGATAGACTCTGGTGCTACTATCAATATTATGCCAGTTGGAGTTATGAAACAGCTTGGCATGTGGGTGGATACTAATGGAGGGAAGTGTTATGCAATGGATAGCAGGCCTATTCCAGTAGTGGGTGTTATGAAAGATGTTGAAGTCAAACAAGCTACTTATCCTCAGGTAGCCTATAATATAGATATAACAGTAATTGATACCCCTCCTTAGTTTGGGATTCTTCTATCAAGACAGTGGATGGCAGCGGTTGGGGGAAATGTCCAATTTGATTTGTCTTATGCAACAATTCCAGTGAATGGTCAGGAAGTTAAGTTGTACAGGGAGCCAAGGATGAACCAAATTGTAGATTGCATACCTCAAGATCAAGTCAATTGTTTTTGTGATGTGGATCTTGGGAATTTTAAGATACAACTAGCCCAACCAAGATTAGTCAATGCTGATCCAATTGATAAGCATGTTGCAAAAAACTGTGATGGTGTGTGGAAAATGTACTTTGATGGAGCGTGTAGCCAAGAAGGTAATGGAGAAGGAATAGTATTTGTTTCACCTGAAGGAGTTACATTTAAATATTCATTTTTGCTAGCATTTGAATGTACAAACAATGTGGTAGAGTATGAAGCTTTATTAACAGGTTTGAATATAGATGTAAAACATAAGATCAAGCTGCTAACTGTTCTAGGGGATTTCGAGTTAATTGTTTCTCAAGTTAAATCAAAATATGCAGCAAAACACAAGAGATTGAAGAAATATAGGAATGTTGTATGGGATACAATTGAGTTGTTTGATGCTTTCTCCATTGAGTGGATAGATAGGTCGAAAAACATAATGGAAGACTTTTTAGCCAATATAGCACTAAGAAGAGATGACATTACACTGGTTGGAGTGTCTCAAATCGAGTTCAAAACAAGACCTGTTGTGCCTAACAATATATACAGTTGGCAGGTTTTTAATGATGATACTGACCTCCTAAAATTTCTTCACTGTATAGATCAATATGAAACTCAAGAAATTGAATTCAATGCCTTTGTAGAAGAAGTAGATGGAAAGCAGACGATATTCGGGAAGGAGATCTTACAACTTAAAACTAATAAGCTTCCCAAAGGGCTAGTAGCATTGGAGAGGGTATATGATGGAAATGATCAGTCCCTCATGAAGCAGACACCAGTCAAGAGGGAGGATATTGAAGAGGTCAATTTAGGTACTGAGCTGGCACCAAGAAAAGTGTATATAGGGAAGAAAATAAGCCCAACAATTCGAAGAATGTTGATTGAATTATTGAGAAAATATAAACATGTGTTTGCATGGTCTTCTGAAGATCTCAAAGCATATAGGGAGGATTTGTTTCAACATGAAATCCTGTTGAAACCAGATGCAAAGCCATTTAGGCAGAAGCAAAGACCCATTAACCCAACATTGGAACCAAAAATGCAGGAGGAATTGGCAAAGCTTACAAATGGGGGTATCATCAAACCAATCAGGCATTCAACATGGGTTTCAAACCTAGTTCCTGTGAGGAAGAAGAATGGGGATATCAGATTATGTGTGGACTTCAAAAATCTAAATGTGGCATCCCTCAAAGATAATTACCCTTTACCTAATATGGAAGTTGTACTACATAAAGTAACAAGGTGTGAGCTGTTATCTATGATGGATGGGTTCTTTGGTTACAATTAGGTCAAATTCAAAGAATCTGAGCAGTACAAGACAACTTTTACAACCCCATGGGGAACATATGTTTATGTGAGAATGCCATTTGGTCTCACAAATGCAGGACCAACCTTTCAAAGAGCTATGGACATAGCATTTGCAGACTTGATTAATGCTATAATGGTGGTATATCAAGATGACCTTACTGCTTATTCAAAAAGGGCTAAAGATCATGTAGAACATCTGGAAAAAATATTTATTAAAGCTTTAGAATATGGTATTAGTTTGAACCCTAAAAAATTTCATTTTGCAGTCACAGAGGGAAAACTCTTAGGACATATTGTGTCAAAGGAGGGAATTAGAATAGATCCTGAGAGGGTTGAGGCCATAGATAAAGTCCCTATTCCTAAAACTATCAAGGCCATCCAGTCATTTTTTGGACAGATCAACTTTGTTAGAAGATTTGTGTCTAAATTTGTTGAAATTATTAAGCCCAAATCAAAAAATTTAAGGAAGGGACAAAAAAATATATTGGACTACTAAAGCAACAAAGCTTTTGAGATTCATCAAAAGGCTATCTATTAGCCCCCGGCCCTTAATCTCCAGATTTTGCAAAACATTTGAAATATTTTCATTTGTTTCTAATGCATGCTATAACTATTATGTTACGTATTAGAATGAGGAAGGTCACGAGCAGCCTGTGTCCTTTTTCAGCAAATCATTACAGGGGTCAGAATTGAAATATGATATAATGGAAAAACAAGTGTTTGCATTGGTAAAAGCCACAAAGGCTTTTAGACCATATCTTGTTGGAGCTAAAGTTATTGCTTATGTCCCTCATGCAGTTGTTAAAGATATCTTGACATAGTCAAAAGTAATAAGAAAGAGATGTAGGTGGATTAATAAAATTCAAGAATTTGATATATGGATATACAAATCACCAAATTAGTAAGAGGTTAGGGTTTGGCCAAGTTAATGGCAGAAACAAATATTGAAGCAAATCAAATTTGCAATGTAGAAGATGAAGGAAATGCAATTGCGAGTATTGAGCATACTTCTTGGTATACAGGCATCATGTATTACCTTAGATACATGAAGTTCCCTGAAGGATTAAGTGATAATCAAAGAAGAACTTTGAAGCTGCAAGCATCAAAATATGTGTTCATGGAAGGTGATTTGTTTTTGAAAAATAGGGACAGAATGTTGTTGTTATGTCTAGATGAGTCACAGTCCAAGCATGTTTTAAGAGAGATGCATGAAGGGGTCTGTGGAGGCCATTATTCTGCAAAGACAACTGCACATAAGATTCTCAGGGAAGGTTATTACTGGCCAAAAGTCTTTAATGATTCTTTTTCATACGTAAGAAGATGTGAAGCATGCCAAAAGTTCTCGAGGAAAATGAAGTACCAGGGAGCTTTACCACTTAGACCTTTACAGGTTAAAGCCTCTTTTCATCAACGGGGAATTGATTTTATTAGGGAGATACAAGAGAAATCAAGTGGAGGACATAAGTGGATACTGGTAGCTACTGATTACTTCACCAAATGGGTAGAGGCAATCCTAACCAAGCAAGCAACAAGTAAAGTTGTGATCAATTTTTTAATGGATAACATTATTACCAACTTTGGTACACCATTAAGATTGATTACAGATAATGGGATGTGTTTTAGATCCGATGAGTTCAAATATTTTTGCAGTTCGCATGGTATCATTGTTTCTTATATAGCTCCTTACCATCTGCAAGCTAATGGTCAGGCAGAGTCTAGCAACAAGAGTCTTCTGAAAATCATAAGGAGAATGTTAGGTCGGAATAAAAAGGCTTGGGATTCAAAATTGAAGATGGTTGTGTGGGCTAATAGGATAACTATGAAAAAGGAAATTGGAAAATCCCCATTTGAATTGGTATATGGAACACAAGCTAGGATGCCTTTACAAAATTTGTTACCAGTTTACAAATTTATCCTTTAGGAAGATATAGATATTCTAGAACCAATGGAGGAACGAATGGAGCAGTTGGCTGAACTTGATGAGATAAGAAGAGTAGTTCAAAACCAGAATGTGAAGTTGCAAGCACAAATGAAGTATTTGTTTGATAAAAGGGAAAAAGATAGAAAAATTGAAGAAAATGATCTGGTGCTAATGTGGAATGCAAGGTGTCAGGAGAAGGGAAAGCACAAGAAGTTTGAAGCCTTGTGGCTAGGACCCTTTGTTGTTGTTGGTAAAGGAGGTGAAGACTCATATTATTTACAAAACATGACTGGTGAAGAAAAGGAATTTCCTATACATGGGAAATTCTTGAAGCACTTTTTCTCTTGAACAATACTAAGGATTAAGGGTTGCCAGTGCATGGACAACTCTTGACAATCCTCTCAAAAAATTTTTCATGCACGAGTTTAGAAATAAAAAGGAATATGAATTTCCAATAAATGGAAAAAAAAATCCCCGACATTCCTTCATTCAAAATAAATCTTCCATGTATAGTAGTATAGATCATGTTCATTTCCACTTCCATTCATTCCATCTTGCTCACTAGTCCATAACCTTGAAAGTTTGGTTGGCTCAACTTAGATCTCGGACTTGCAATGATCTCACAATCATTCATCCCCAAATGGATCCACTATTAGAACTATAAAATTTTGAAAATTTCGTGGTTGTTTATAATTTCATTAGTTTCCCAAGATGCCCATACCATAAGCATAAGAATCATTGCATAACATATTTTCTAATGTTTTAGTTATCTTCATCATTTGTCCATAGAATTCACCTAACTCGAAAGCATTGAATGTATAAATCATATCAAGAGAAAGGAAGGTAAAAAGTACCGTGAGGGAAAGGTGAAAAGAACCCTAGGAAAGGGAGTGCAACAGACCTGGAATCCGATGCGCGTAAACAATCAGTCGGTCGCGGCGTAGCATCACTTTCACGCCTAATGATAGTCAGTCCCAACTATAGAAAGTTGGGGCCCCCCCCACCCCCGCTATAGAGGATAGGGCCGAGGATAGGGCCCATAGGGGTAGGGGCCCGTGGAAAGGGTCCCCCCCGGGTCCCCGGTGGGCGGGTGGGCGGGCGGGGGGTCAGTGTAGCGCTGAACGGCGTACCTTTTGCATAATGGGTCAGCGAGTAAATGGGAACAGCGGCTTAAGCCATTAGGTGTAGGCGCGACAAAGAAAAGAAAGGGCCCCGCCTAGCCTCCCATAGAATTTTAGGGGCCCTCCCCCCCCGCAATCTATAGCCTCCCACCCAGCCCCCCCTTAGAATAGTAGGCGGGACCGACCCCCCTATATTATAAGGGCCTCTGCAGGGGTGGTGGGGTCTTGACAAGTTCCCTCCCCCCCAGGGCGGACCCCACCACCCAGGGCAGACCCCACCACCCGAGCTTCGCACCACCCATAAGGCATATAGGGTGGTAGGCGGAGCAACTCTATAGCCTCCCACCGCCTCGGATGGTGGGGTGGTTGGGCGAGTAGGCCTTTACCTCAGGGGTAGGGGTAGGGGCTATAGAACCAACTATAGTTGGGGAGAGGGGTGGGGGGCCCAACCTGGGCCGGTCGAATCTCCCAGTTGTTCCTATTTGACCCGAAACCGATCGATCTAGCCATGAGCAGGTTGAAGAGAGCTCCAACAGGCCTTGGAGGACCGAACCCACGTATGTGGCAAAATACGGGGATGACTTGTGGCTAGGGGTGAAAGGCCAACCAAGATCGGATATAGCTGGTTTTCCACGAAATCCATTTCAGTAGAGCGTGCATGCTTATGGCCCGAGGTAGAGCACTCAATGGGCTAGGGTGGCCCAAAGCTTGACCAACCCCAAGGAAACTCCGAGTACAGGCCATTTCAGTAAGCAGACAGACTTTGGGTGCTAAGATCCAGAGTCGAGAGGGAACCAGCCCAGATCGTACGCTAAGGTCCCTAAGCAGTCACTTAGTGGAAAAGGAAGTAATCGAGCGATGACAACCAGGAGGTGGGCTTGGAAGCAGCTATCCTTCGAAGAAAGCGTAATAGCTCACTGGTCTAGCTCCATAGCACCGAAAATGTATCGGGGCTCAAGTGATTCACCGAAGCGACGAGATCCGTTCTATCCCGGGGTCAAAAGAAGCGACGCCTGAACTTGTAGGGCAATGAATATAAATCTCCCACGGCCACCGTGTTTGCGCCCGGAGATAAACAAGTGAGAATATCGACATGAGTAATGAGAATCATGTGAAAACATGATCACCACCAGCCTGTGGTTTCGTGGTTCAACACCCACGCAGAAAGTGAATCGGTCCCTGGCGAAACCTCCGAAGGGTCATTCTCACGATGGGTACATGAAAGTGATGAAGTTGTTCCGACTACTAAACCGCGGGCTCCCCACTCCACCTGCCTAGAAAGAAAGGGTGGTTAGCCTAACATTCCCCAGTGGTGGGTAAGAGGAAGGACATTGTCGAACCTCCCTCTACCCGATTGCCCGTTGTTAATATAGTTGTTCAATCGAGACGTTAGGGCCCCCACCACTACCGACCGACCCAACTACCTATTCACTTTAGTGCTCATAGATGAAAGGCGCAGTATCCGCTCACGAGCCCCTCAATCAATCACTATAGTTCCTTTGGATTTCATTCATTCTTGATTGATTGATTGAGGGTTGGTTCACGAACCGAACCCCACCGACCATATTGGCCTTAGGGTGGGAAGGTGCAGTTGATTGATAGAAGCGGGATCGTACAGCTCGGTTTGCAGCCCCAACTCCTGCTCGAAATGCTCTTGAGTCCCCCGAGAGCCCATGGTGTTTCCGATTATCCCGCCATTGCACCCAACGGTATCTCCAAACATCCCATAGAATTGTAGGGCCGAATAGTAGGGGCTTTCGTTTCAGTCGATCAAATGGTTTGCTTGGAGCCCCTCGAGTGCCTTCGATGAACCCTCCCCCCTCCTTATTCTAGCGAGCTGATTAATTAACCCCTTGCGTGCTTCGCACCCGCCCCCCTACGGGCGAATGGGTCGGTCCCGAAGGGCAGGGCGAACACAGGTGCCGGAAGCATCGAACCAGCACCCCTACAATTCTATGGGGCATTCCGGTCAAAGGCTGAAGTCAGCGGAGAGGAGAGTTTAGCAGTTTTGCTTGGAGATGCTGATTTGTCTCGCCCAGAGGGAAGGAAGATTGGAAGATCCCAAGGGATGAAAGCGGCTCAGAGTTGGATCCGGCTTTAGGAAAGGTTGCCCCGGCCGACGATGGAGAGGGAGGCACGAGTGATGCCCGATCCTCAACTGAAAGGAGAGGATAAGAGTGACTTTGAGAGCTAGATCCAATGCAGTTGGAAGGGGAACACCTTCATTAGGAGCAGTCGAGCTGAACCAGCTATTTCGAATAGAAAAAAGAGTACAGGCTATTATCTACGTAATATGATGTGGGCTCTTTTCCTCTTATCCTCTCCGGTCACTTCCCGCTTTCAATGCTCCTAAGCGCCATGCCTTGTTTTAAACAACTCTCTCCTTCGGGCTGGGCTGCCTCCCTCAATTGGATGGATTAAATAGCTTCCCTCACTAGTTAAGATATCTAGTTACAACCGTGCAGGGGTGAAGATGGATCGGTCCTTCCGGCCGAGAAAGGATGGTCCAACAAAGGATGGGAGGCAAGACCCGGAGGACCTTCCCGTGTTAACTTATCTCCGGGCTTGTTAACTTCTTTCTCTCCAACCGGGCTTCTCTCCGTTGAGGACTCGAACCGGGGGGCTTGTATCCTAACTATTTGTTCTACCGGTATCCGCATGCTCGCTGATAACATCATGGCAACATCCCACCGTTGTGACGTATATGATGCGATTGCCCCACTGACTTATTACAGCTTTCGCTCGCACAACCTCGTACGCTCCTACCCTACACCCCTGCACGGGTGAGGATGGGCCACCGAGGGTGCTTGCGACGTGTTAGACCCCGGGTAGTCAACAAATTACTTCCGGATGAATAGAGAGATTGAAGGGAGGGAGAAGAAGATAGATTGAGCTGTTAGGCCTTTTCTCCTTGATGCTGTTAGGGTGGGGAGATCTCGCTGGTTAAGATATAAAGTTTGCTCTCCAGGGAAGCTGGTCCTCCTGAACTACTTTCTCGAGTTCAACTAATTTCCATCGAGGAGCCCAGGATGGTAAGATAGTAGGAGCCCAGGATGGTAAGACCTTCCTTCCGGTTGCCTATAGAATAATGAACTCGTTACTGCCTTCTGGGTTTGTTGTTGTTAGAGCCGGAGGGAGACATTAGTCGAGAAAGGATGGATAGCCAGATTCTCTACGTCCTATAAAATGGTAGGGCGGGCGGGGGTGCGGGTAGGAGATCCTGAACCCCCAGGCAGGAGTAGCTCCAACTATAGGTAGGACGGCAGGCCAGAAAGAAGGAAGTGAGGCCCCGGGTAGCTAGTTAATCTCGATCGGGGGTGAAGGCTGGGCAGTCCCATCCTCCATCATAGATAGTTGAGCCTCTAAATAGTGGGAACTCAATCTCGATCTCGATCTCCTGGGATAGTTGCCCATCCTCTAATCTTCCTTGTTGAGGGATAGTTCTCCCTGATGCCGCTACCATAGAATAGTAGGGGCCCTCCCTCCCCTATAACTGCTCCTCCCACCACTAATCTACAATTCTAATGGGGGGTGGGGGGGGGGGGCGGCATCGACTAGCAATGAAGGGCTATATCAGTGGGACAGCCAAGAGAAAATAATAGAGGGAGCGGAGAGAGGTAACCGGAGAGAAACGATCGATCCTCCTGAAGACCAGCATCGACGAGCACAGAGAACAAAAGCTCCATCCTGGCTATTGCTTATCCCGGGGCACCGGCCAAAGGAACTATAGTTTTCCAATCTAGTAATTCCTGATATTAGGCTTAGTAATTCCTGAGGCTAATCTTCCAATAGAGTAATTCCTGATATTAGGCGGCTAATTCAGTCAATCCGGGGCCCCCAACAGTTGTTCTTCTTGCTCGGGTCCTTCTTTCTCGTTAACAATTCTAGATAGTGAAACTACGGCTACAGCTATCACCACCGGTCCTTCCTTCAGTTGTATGGGCCATCCAACCTTCCTTCAGTTGTATGGGTGAGGAGCTACCTCGTTAGGGAGTTTTGTTTTGCAATGGATGGTCCCCCCATCTCTAACGCTTCATTACTCCAGGGCATTTATACTCTCCTACCGAGGGCGCAAGTGACTATGATCATAGAGAGTCAGCCTCCTGCTCTCCGGGGTCTTTAGCCCCCTCGGCTATAGTCCGTAGAACCCTACTATCTAAAGGCGAAGGGGGGTCGAGGGAAAACCTCGGCCTCCTAAAGTCGCCCCCCCCCCTCTCTACCCTTTCTATAGTGGGGGGGGGGTAGTGCCGGGGGGGCCTACTATCCATAGGGGGATGGGGCCCTCGCCCTGGGTGATTATCACCCCCATAGTCTGGATAGGTCATTTATAGGGCGAGTGGTTCGAACTATAGAAAGGAGGGGATAGTAGGGCCCTCGGTCTCGGTTGCTTGTGCGCTACCGCGGGACCTCCGTCCCCGGATAGGGAGCCAGTCAACGGCCTCCCGCCGCAGCGATCCCCCATTCCGAAAGGTTCAGGCCGGCCCGTTAGGTCCCAAGTTGTATGCCACTGCCGTGCGTGGTGCCGATAGATTCACCACTCCAGCGCCGCGATCGGACATTGCGGGCTGGGCATCGGGGAAAACTCCAACGACAAGGAACCATAGGCTCACTCGGCCGGGGAAGGCCGCCCGGCAGCAGACTAACGGGAGCGGTAAGCAGTAAGCGGTGAGTGAATGGGTTTCAACTACAGTTCATGGGCAAACGGAACGGCGGCCTTTACTTTAGGCACCCCCTAGGGCGACCCCTATCCACCCCCCCCACTATAGAAAAGGCCCTATAGATAGTAGGGAGGGGGCGGGGCCCCTATACAAACTATCCACCCTTTCTATAGTGTAGTGGGGGGCCCATTATAGAGTAGGGCCCCCCCTGGCACGCAGTCCTGATTTTCTACCGGGTTGAACACACCACACTGGGCGCTCTGTAGGAATCAGGTTTGGACCCTCGGCCTCCCAGCTACAGCTACCCCACCCCCACCCCCCCCCCCTTCTATAGTTGTAGGGGTAGGGGGTCGGCGGTCCTTAGCCTTTCCGGTCTAACTCAATCCCCTTTCTGGCATGCTACGGTCCCTTGAGTCTCTCGACGTCGGAGAATGGGAGATTCTCCCCCTTCGGTAAGCCAGATGGCCATATTGCAGAGGGCATTGCACTTCCCCCTCGTTAAGGGGCGCACTCCGATACCGTTGATGTCCGATAGCTTTGATAGTAACGGCTGGACTGACCACGACCTCGTCCATCGAGTATAACGGAACAAATGATGGTATAGCGATGAACATCGGGATAATACTAGGAAGTATGGTCCGAATAATCTCTATAAGCGTTCCGTGAACAATCCTTTGCGGGATCGGATTTCTTCTATAGTGAAAATGCCATAAAGCGCGAACCAACATCCGTGATACGAGAACCAAGATCAGAATTGGGAAGAAAGGGATATCATGATGTGAGTCAATGATTCCTTGCATCACAGGTGTTGCCGCGTCTTGAGATCCTAATTGCCATGGTTCCGCAACAACATGAACTCCGCAGAAATGATGGGAACAGGAACATGGCATGCATGCTTTCACCATAGGGTAGCATCTCTTTCACAAATATCTGGGTTTAGCCCTCATAACCCGCCATTAGAGCTATTGAAAACATCTCGCTTTCATATTCGTGCATTCATGCAGACCTCGAAGACTTCAACCCATCTCTACCCGCTTTCACTTTTGAACAACCACCGACCACTTAGATGGCGGATACAGGATTTCATACCGGGAGCGGATTATGACATGGTCGGCTATTACAGAAGAGTGGTGTGGCATTTCTAAGGGATTGGGTGGGCACAACATGAATCGATGCGGTCGGGGTGCTACATGCCAGTCTCAGTAGGTAGGCTCGCTTGTCAGTAGAGGATATGTGTGGGGCGGAACCAATCGATGCACTAAGCATAGAACTTGCACCTCCTTCTCGCTCTTTGGTCTTCGGTTTCAGATGCAGAGTCTGGTTCGTCACTTCTATCATGCCAAGCAGAGTCAATCGGTGCCTGATCTCGTCATGTGGGTGCAATCAACGAGCCAACTAGAGGCCCCTGGGTCCGCCGGGGAGAAGGGAGACTATAGTTGGAGTTCCTCTAGATCAGTCCATAGTATTAGCTCCTTGTGTGATTCGTAAGCTATATAGGTCCCATCCAGAGGTCCATAAATGGATACTCCGCCCTCTGTGGAGATAGTGGCTTTATCCACGAATATGGTATGGGCCCCCACCTTTTCACCCACCCACCCTATTCACATGCAGGGGTATGGGCCTCCAAATGAGTACGGTATGGGCTCCCTCCTGGTATTTGTCACTCCCGATGAACCCTGTACTATAGTTCCCACCCACCCACCCGAACCTCTTCCGCCAATTGTAAGAAGAGGTTTTCCAACTTGCAGTATCTCCTTCATACGGACATCCAGCAAATAAGTCATTTTCCGTGAGAGAGTTGGTTAAGATCTGATTTCCTATCAGCTGATCGTTAATAGGCTATCTCTACCAACCCCTGCCGTACCCATCTATAGCTCCCCGATGGCTAAAACAAACAGCTAGTTGTCCCGTCTCGACTCCTACCGGGATTCGAAGAAACACTCGACCTTTCTTGCCTCCCTACTATTCTAAGGGGCCCCACCCCAGGAGCCATATTTCCGGGTGGGGCCCCTTAGAATAGTAGGGGCTATGCAGGGGCATTCACTCGACCAACCCGGCCCGAACCATGCTTCACAACTGGATCTATAGTGGCAACAAAGACCAACCCTGCATAGGAACTATGATTCGGAACTACCTGTGAACCGAATAGTAGGGCCCTATGCACCGGAACCACCCTTAGAAGCCTACGGGGCCCTCCCACCCCGAACTATAGTTAGTTCCGGATATAGTACTTGATTCGGGCCCTACTATTCTAAAGGGGGTGGGAAACTACAGCCTTCAAAACTAGAGGGGCGGGCCCCTACGGCCTCTATTCAGTTCAATGGCTGGCCCTACTATTAGGCAGTATTCCCTAAGGCCCCTACTATTCACCAAGGTGTGGAAGCTAATGTGGGGTTCCGACATCTCACGATATGACTTATACAAGCATGATTCATCGGGTCGTAAATATCTAATCGGCCTCGACTTCCCTCGATTGATAAATCAATCGACATATCCCTATCTATAGTAGGGGGTGGGGCCTCGCCCTCCCCAGATAGAGATATAGGGCGGGAGGCATAGATTGATTCTTCCCTCGATCCATCGAGTGCTTGCCTAAGGGTTCGGCGGCACGAGGTCATTTATGCACTCGACCCCATACCATAACCATATAGATAGAGGGGGTCGAGCCGATATATAGATAGGCCATCATCCATCTAGTCTATTCCACTATATACGTGATACGACTGATGACAACATCGATATCACGTATATAATGGATGATGGATGTCACTCCCAAGAATCCAGTTCCAACCATGTTACGTATAGAATTTGTGTCCCATCTATGGGCTAAGTTGCTGTCCGGGCTAACTAAAGATCACAAATTAAGCCTCCCATCTGATGGAATTTGTTCGAGATTCGATTTCTCAGTACGGTTCGTCGAGATTGGTGGTGACACTTTGAGATTATCCCCGATTATATACGTCACATGCCTCCCACCCTAGCTTCGCCACCTAAGGCCAATATGGTCGGCCATTGAATCGAATTCAAGTGGCGAAATGTGAAAATCGATGTCATTTGGTTAGGCGATGTTCCCCCCCCATCTAATTCTGCCCCCCCCCACCACCATTTTGGCCAATTGACCAAAGCGGAAATGGACCTCCCACCCGCCCCGACCATATTCGCCTTATGGACAGTGGGGTTGGCCAATATGGTCGGTGAACTCTTTCCGAATGAAGGAAAGTTGAAAATGTGACATTGGATGTTAGGGTAGTTGATTGATTGCCCCCACCCCCATGGTGGGGATAACGCATGCCAGCTGGCAATGGCAACAACAAAGAGGCACCACAATGAGAACAACTTCTGAGCAACTCCTTCCATAGGGTAACGTAATAGGGTGCAATCCTAACTACTACCGCTGGCATAGTCCCAAAGGCAATGTGTTCACTATAGAGGTGAGAAACGTTCTCAGAGGATGCAGCTGGTCAGAATCAAATTCGATCCTCCCCAAGCTTTGTGTCAGGAGAACTCCCCCCACCCACCGCGCATGATCTCGATCCGAATGCAAGGAACTGGTCCAATCAATCATCGAGTGACTTTGTCATGAACCGGCTAACTCTCCAATTACGAATGAACTGGCTGATTATGAACCAGCGGCTTTCTCGCCCTACGCCCGCGATGCATCAAAAAGAGGTTCTTCAGTCGGGGTGGGTGGAACTACTACTGTTCCCGGAACTATACTCCCTATAGTTCCCTCCCACCCGGGAATTTGAGTTGTGGGGGGGATTATAGGGTTCTAGTTGGGGGGGAATTTTAGTTCATTTCTTCTAGCCTTTCCTTTCGACCCTGCTATTTCTTTAGGGGTGCCCGCATCGACTC
This sequence comes from Sequoia sempervirens, assembly GCA_007258455.2. Classification (NCBI taxonomy): domain Eukaryota; kingdom Viridiplantae; phylum Streptophyta; class Pinopsida; order Cupressales; family Cupressaceae; genus Sequoia; species Sequoia sempervirens. The sequence goes on from VDFB02105785.1 coordinate 327,547,671, forward strand.
TCTCCGCGGTCGAGCGACTCAATTGAGGTCAGGTCGAGATCAGCCCTGTTCTGAAAGTTGTCCCCAGATATATAGATAGGGGCACGCACGCCCCTACCCCTATATTGGTTAGAGGTAGGGCTCTTTTCACTCGACCAAACTAATTCGCGAGTTGCCCCTCTTTTCAGCTATTATAGAGGGGTGGGGCGCTGGCACTCCACCCTTCAAATGTTTGCAAGCAGCCCCGGCCTACGATAGAGCGGTTCAATGCTCGCCCTACTCTATAATGGGGTTCAATCAATAGAAAGCCGAGAGTTCCTGCCATGGAGGGCCAGCAAGAACCAAACAACAATTCCTAGCCACCAAACAAGCATCCCAACCCACCAAACAACCATCCCTACCAACAACCCACCAAACAACCATCCCTACCCACCAAACAAGCATCCCACCCTTAACAACCCACCAAACAACAATCCCTAGCCACCAAACAAGCCTCCCTAGCCACCCACCGAACTACCCTTAACAACCCACCAAACAACAATCCCTAGCCACCGAACTACCCTCACAACCCACCTCCCTACCACCTTAACTAGCCACCAAACAACCATCCCTAGCAACCTTAACTAGCCACCAAACAAGCATCCCTATCCACCCACCCACCGAACTCCCCTCACTACCCTACCCACCACCCTACCACCGAACAACCTTGACTCACAGTGAATGAGGAATGGAAGGTGCTTATATTCTTGGCTATCTATTTGGTGTTGTGTAATTTGCAATCACTAATGATTAATTTTTCTTGATGGTTAAAATAGATTGCTAAGTAAATTTATCTATAATAAGTAAATTTATCATTGATTTTTTCTTGATAAGTAAATCAATATTTCATAAATTTATCTATAATTCTTATTTAATTTTTCTTAATTATATTAAAATATATTTTATTAAATTATTTAAAATTTAAGTTGCTTATAAATAATTTTATGTGTTTTATAATTAACTTGATGTTATTGTGTATAAAGGTTTAAGTTATGAATGTTATAATATAAAAAAATAGAATTTGTTTTCAATGTTTATTTGTTAGTTTGATAGTTTGATAGAACCCCGAGCGCTTGCCTGCCTCTCACCCAATTCTCCTCGTTAATTCGGCTAGGGCTCCAGTCAAGTTAGGCTATAACCGCTCCACCCCCGTTAGCATCCTTACACCAGCCAAACAAGAAGGGGGTGTGGGGAGCCAAGAGAAAGAACTTGCCATCTCACCCACTCTCTCGCCAATAACTAGTTAAGGTAGGCCAGCCAATAACAACTAGAATAAGGAGGGGCCGGTGAGAAAAGAGAAAACTTTCATCCTTCTTTCTCGCCATATTCCTGCTGATTGAACCTTCCTTCCTCCCTCCAGGTTAGTGATGTTTGGCCTCTCTATCCATCCACCCGAACGCCATCCTTTCCCCCGGCGCCCCATAACAGTTTCTGAAGCAATCTCCTTGCCCATGAACACCCACGGTAGATTCATTGGGCCGCCTAAGATGTTACGTAGAGCCCTACTATTCTATGGTGGTCTAGTTTACCTAAGGCCCCAACCCCCCATAGAATAGTAGGGGACATGCCTTAGGCTCAATTAAGACTATCATCCCACCCACCCCTGCTTAGAGGAGAGCTGTTGATTGTAGGGCTATTCTATCTCCTCCTCCCACCCACCCTGCATGGGGTAGGGGTAGCCTAATTAATGTACGCCTGCTAGAGGTTGCCCCATAGAATTGATAGGGGGTGGGTGGGAGCCCCTACAATTCTATGGGGTTGGGTGGGAGGGAATTATAGTTGCCAAAGTTGGCATGTTACGTATAGAACTCGACGATCCGAACCATAGAATTGAGGGCCGTCTCCCTCAAATTCTATGGGCTGTCTCAAGATCCGTCTCTATTTATCCGAATAATATATTTTAGGGGCCGTCTCTCTTTATCCGTCTCCTACTCAATTACTATAGTCCCCACCCACCCATGTTACGTTTAGAGTCTGGCCAACCACCAACTGGAAGTTGTTGGGGGGTTAATTGATAGTTCATCTGTTGTTCAACTTGAAACAAAAGCAGTTCTGCCCATAGGATTGTAGGGGGATCTCTGCATGCATAAGTTCTGCCCATAGAATTGTAGGGGGATCTCTTGCTGCTTAGGGAGGACTGGTAGAGATGGATATGGAGCACGAGCATGCTTTCGGGGTAGGCCCCCTACAATTTTCTAGGACGTATAGAATCGAGAAAGGCAACTATAGTCCCACCCCCAACCCTGTTCTCGTTTCCCGGAACTATTGAACTATATTGGGGGGGGGGAGGGAATTCTAGCTATAGTTGGCCCCGCCCCCTTAGAATAGTAGGGCTAGAGAAAGGTAGAGAACTATTCGGCAAGGGGGTGGGGGGCATAGCAAACTAAAATTCGGCTAGTAGTTTTCCGGTAGATTACTATTCGCCCCTCTATAGCTGTAGGTCGATTCCCACGGTTCATCGGGGGGATATAGATTAGGTGGGGGGTTATATTGGGGGGTGGGGGGTTTGGGGTGGGGGGCATAGTTTAGCAGGCTGATTAATAAGGGAGAGGAACTTTAGTTACTCGACTGAATAGGAGAGGAGAGGAGAGGGCTAACCTGCTGGAGATTCATAAGATAGAATTTCATAGCTCTTAGCTGCGAAGTCCCCACCAAAACATCTAGATCCATATCCCATGCCAGCAGCAGGGGCAATGGACCGGGTCTTACCACCAGCAATAGTAGAGAAGGTGGCAGAGATGGTAAGAGTTTCGGCCGGTCCGTCTCATGCCGTGATTCTATCCCTAGGCACACGAAACGAGGGGACCACTCAGATTTTCTAAGATGCAGATCCGGAGCCGGGCCAGACCTTCATCTCTAGAATCTCGATCACGAATGGAATGGTACACCGGGGGAGCGAGCAAGGGCGTCTCCTTCTCTTTCTCCCCTCCGGGCGGTTCGAAGACTGGATCGACAGAATCTGGTTCTGAATCAATTGGTTCAGGATACTATGCTATAGGTGGATCTGGATCTGCTCCTGGAGTATTTGTATCTCAATCTGCTTCTACCCCTGCTGCTGGACCGCTCCCCGATCTCAATCCTTCACTTTGAAGAGGGCCCCGCATCTGTATCCGCACGTGTATCAGCGATGAACTACGGGCACTTCATTTGTTAGGGCAGCGCCGATGGCCAGGTGGTTCTGGGTCTTCAACGTGGAATTCGATCCGCATCCAGATATGCTACTGGCAGCCCTACCGGGCTCAATCCGGCGATCGGGGGAACGAACTCAATCCCTACTACTACTACTACGGGTAAGGGCGATCATGAAAGAAACTTCTTGTTGAATGGGTGAAACCGGGTCCATCTTTGGATTTGGATATGATGGGCGAGGAGCTAACTCTTATACCATTCCCGCTACCCCCGCACCTATCCCCATTTCTGGTGATTATGGGTGCTCTTCCTATCCCGACTCTACCCTTGCCTCTGTAGCTCACCCTGCTGCTGGGTGAGAAACTCCCTTCGCTGCTGGGCCCCTTCTTCCCTATCTGGGCAACTCGATCAATAGTTGCTATTTCTCGGTCACCTGGGTTGGTAGGCCATGCCCCGGCTCTCACCTCTGCCCCTGGCTCTTACCTTGCTCGACCAACCGGTTGACATCCAGCCGCGGGTAAGTGAAGTGGAAAACTCTCCAGCCCTTGCTTGATCTCGTGCCCTATATGCGCATCTCTTGATCCCGTACTGTTATGCATCTCTGGGGCGGGTCGGAGTGTCCGGGCGGTAAACTAATAGCACTTTATGGATGGGGGTCTTGGGCAGCGGGCTTTCCTGGTACGGGCTCACCTGGGCAAGCTGCTGGGACAAAGCGGAACAATTTAGAATTCCCTATGAATGCACACTTATTAATCAGCCTGCTAGAGCCGGGGATTAGATTCTAGTTGCGCCGATGCACATTTGGAAGCGGTGGGAATAGGAGGCAATGATGGAACGACACTGAGAGAAGCACGCGCATATGCCTCGCAGGGATGCTAGCTGCTTCAACTCGATCCGTCACCTTCCCATATCTTTGGTGCCTCTGCTCCCAAATAAGCGCGAGAAAAATGGTCTCCCCTCATGCCAGGCTTCTCTCCCGTGATCAGTGCCTTCGCTTGCTTCGCTAATGAGACTCGATCAACTCGAGAACTATATCCCCCACCCTATAGTACCCCCCCCATGAACCATAGGAAGTAGAATTATCGAGTCCCCCCCGCTATCTTCCTCCCAACCCACCCTGCAAGCACGGTGGGTGGGCCCCTACTATTCTATGGGTGTCTGCAGGGTGATAACTATGCGGGTTGGGTGGGCTTTATATATAGTTCCGGGTGTTCATGTGGAAGATAAAGCGACCCTACTATTCTAAGGAGGCCCCGTAACTATAGTTCTTAATTCCCTACAATTCTATGGAGTGCCCTACAATTCTATGGATGTGCTTGCTAGTTTCTCGCCCCTTAGAATAGTAGGGCAATCACCCATCCCAACAACTATAATCTACAATATTGAAGGGGGGTGGGGGAGCGGGCCTCTCACCCCCCCTCCCACCCTCTCACCTCCTATATCCAATTAATCTACCCCCCCTGCAACTATGATTCCCAATTAATCTACCCCCGGGCGGTGGGGTTTGTGGGAGGGAACTATAGTTGGGTGGGGGGCGTGTGTGGGGATGGGTGGGGGGTTATATTGGTGGGAGATTCTAGTTGCCCACACACGCCCCTACGGCTTCTAAGGGCTCCTACTATTCTAAGGGACACCTAATAGGATTTCAACCACTACAGACTGAGGTGAACTTGGAGACATTCACACACCTTCAATATATCATGGAGTTTTGCTTGGGCCACATATGAATTGAACACCTCACCGATAGTAGAGAGGTGGGGGGTTTGCCTTGGTATGATTGACTTCACCAGCCTAGGATCGGAGAGCACCACTTAACTGAACACCTCCCAGGTCCTATCCACGGGGTGGGAGGCCCCTACTATTCTAAGGGAGTTTACTTTTCGCCCTATGCCCCCATAGAATTTTAGGGGCTGTAGTCACCTACGATCGATGCCGCGAATATTCAGACATTGATAACTGCAAGAACTACTATTGCATTTACACCTATAACCTGGGTTGCTACTATCTTTGTCCATGTTTTGGGACTTAGGGTGCTTTCTCAAAGGGCGGTTACTCAATGGACTTTGGCTTCATCGGTATCTTAGAAATACTTTAAAAACAATTTCTTTTCTTGAATCACTAGTACCAAACTCTCTCAATTCAAAAGTAGTTAAATCACCAAACAACTGATCTCTAAAATAATGATCTAAATTCTAAGCTTCTTCAATAGCAAAAACCTTATGAATATAAGATTTAGGAAGAGTTGTTAATACCTTATTTACAACCTCATCTTCTTCAAGGTTTCCACCAAGCGCTTTGATAGAATTGACAACTTCGTCCACTTTATGCATGCATGTAGCCTATAATATCTTCATCTTCTGTCATCTTTAAGGTTTCAAATTTAGTCTTCAGATTCTACATCTTTGCTTTCTTGACATTGTCATCTCCTTCATAGACACTTTCCAATTTCCTCCAGACCTCACTAGTAGATTTATAACTCATAACTTTCACAAGTTTTGAATTAGAAAGACCACCCAAGAGAGCATACCTTGCTTTTCCATTGTTCTAGCCCCCCAGGTTCAAGTTCTAGCCGTGCTAGGAAGGGAAGGGAAGGCCCTTAGAATAGTAGGGGGATTTCAAGGAAGGATGGTTGAAAGGAAGACCTATTCTCTTCCACCTGACTTCCTTCCGGAGATGAGAACCATCCTAACTAGTTATCCATCGGAGCCGAACAATCAAGATTATTTCTGGGTAATCAATATTAAGCCAAGGGGTGGGTGGGTGGCAATAGGGAGGTGGCCTCCCACCCAGGGTGGGTGGCCCTTCAAATAGTAGGGGAGGTGGCCTCCCACGAATAGAATCTACCTTCCTTTCGCCACCATTTGGACAGATAGCCGATAACATAAGTTACCTTCCATTACGCCCACGGTAGTCAAGGTTGTTCGGTGGTAGGGTGGTGGGTAGGGTAGTGAGGGGAGTTCGGTGGGTGGGTGGCTAGGGATGCTTGTTTGGTGGCTAGTTAAGGTAGGGATGGTTGTTTGGTGGCTAGTTAAGGTGGTAGGGAGGTGGGTTGTGAGGGTAGTTCGGTGGCTAGGGATTGTTGTTTGGTGGGTTGTTAAGGGTAGTTCGGTGGGTGGCTAGGGAGGCTTGTTTGGTGGCTAGGGATTGTTGTTTGGTGGGTTGTTAAGGGTGGGATGCTTGTTTGGTGGGTAGGGATGGTTGTTTGGTGGGTTGTTGGTAGGGATGGTTGTTTGGTGGGTTGGGATGCTTGTTTGGTTCTTGCTAGCCCTCCATGGCAGGAACTCTTGGCTTTCTATTGATTGAACCCCATTATAGAGTAGGGCGAGCATTGAACCGCTCTATCGTAGGCCGGGGCTGCTTGCAAACATTTGAAGGGTAGAGTGCCAGCGCCCCACCCCTCTATAATAGCTGAAAAGAGGGGCAACTCGCGAATTAGTTTGGTCGAGTGAAAAGAGCCCTACCTCTAACCAATATAGAGGTAGGGGCGTGCGTGCCCCTATCTATATATCTGGGGACAACTTTCAGAACAGGGCTGATCTCGACCTGACCTCAATTGAGTCGCTCGACCGCGGAGAGAGTCGATGCGGGCACCCCTAAAGAAATAGCAGGGTCGAAAGGAAAGGCTAGAAGAAATGAGGGAGGGAGGAACTGAGTAGGTCGAACTATCTCGGTTCACTCACCTGGGTTGGCCCTACCCCGGCTGGGATAAGGTAGGTAGGTGTGATCCCAGGTGATGGGGGTAGGGCTAGGTGTAGGTGTAGGGTATGGGGTAGGTGTGATCCCTCTAGCTGGGTTAGGGGTAGCTACTATAGACCAATATAGAGGTAGGGGCTCTGAGGGTCTCCCTGATCCATAAAGCATTTTATACTAATGTATATCTTTTTAAGTCAATTGGCAAGAGATTGAGAATTTCTTACCGATATGATTTCATCTAAGGATACACATCGGGAAGATGTAGTTCACAGTCACAGTGACAAAATGATTCTATCGGCAAGATAATGTTCATTGGGGTGAGTCATATCGAGCACATATGTGTCTTACCGATCGAAGCACAAAGAACTATATTAGCCAGACTTGGGCTATAGAAGTGAAGTCCTGCAGCATTCATTTGGTCTTGCCGATAAAGTAGAGATGTGTTGGCGAGACTAGAGTTATTGAAGCAGTGTCTTGAAGCATTCATCTAGTCTCACTGATTTTGTCGGTAGTATAATGTTATCAGGGTGAGTTCAAGGAAGTCTTGCCAACCCACCATGTTGCTATGGAAAAATTACATCGATTAAAGAGACTTGATGATATTCATGGTCTACGTGATAACAAAATTCATCAATGAGACAAACTTCATCGAGGAGAGATAGAAGGTCTGCTTGAGTGTTCTTCCATTGGCAAGAAAACATTTATCTCAATGATTAGAAAGCGGTGAAGGAAAAATTTTGGTAAGAAATGAGGTAAGCGATTAGATTAATGCAGGCCATAGTGTCACAATGATAGGTTTTCATTGATGAAGGTCTTAGCTGATACATTCTGGTGAAGGGATGGTTGTCGAGGGAGACTCAAAGCAGCAGTGAGGCCGTAGGATATCATAGCGATATATAATTTTTTGGTTGTTGAAGAGACTCAAAACATCGGCGGCAAAAGCTGCGAGGATTTCTTAGTGGTGTTTGATGAACATTGGTGAAAGCCAAAAGAAATGGATCACGATATTTGAATGTAGAAAAGGACACATCCTTTCATGTTGATATATAAATACCAATTTTTGATAGCAAAATAGAAAGATAGGCAATAAAAAAATACAGTAGACAATAGATTACAATGTTTTACAATTCTGAGACTATGATGCATGTTTGAAACATTGGAGATATCAATGGAAGTCATTTGATTTGGTCGTATTTTTCTGGTATCAATTGTTTGTTGTTTTAATTGAAAGTATTGTTGTAGTTGTCTCCAAGGTTGTCATTTCATGATTATTTAAATTGAAATATCAAGGATATTTTTCAATTTATCATAGCACACTTGCTGCTTTTGTGTGGTTCAATTAACCGGTTCCTGCAAGGCAGGATTAAATCCTTTTGATTAATCACAGTAATTTGGAAAATGACATTTGGATCATTAAGAAGAACTTGGTAATCATATTCTTGCATGTTTATACAAGTTATGAACTTAAAATTGTATTCCAAACAATTAGAGTATTTTCCAGAAAGAAGTTACTTATTTCAGATCTTTCATTTGACTCCATGCACCCAATAAGGCACTAGTCTCTACCATACAACTGTTTAATTTCATTTATTTTTACATATGAACATATTAGATTTTAGCCTTGATATTTCTTATACAATTTGCACTAGAATAAACTCATTTATCCACTCCCATTTTCTAGTGTGGGTAAATTACTTTAGGAAATAAACAAAAGTCAATCCTGCTTCATTGTCATTGGTACACCTGCCTAGGTCTGGCAAAACCTGAAGAGTAGAAGGTTCAATTCATTTGGCCTTGTTTGTTACCCTAAAATTTTGTGAGAGCTTGGAAACCTCTCGTGGTTCAAACCTGCATTTTTGAGAGCTAACACCAGCATCAATCAAATTATTCTAGGCCTTAACAACAATTCTATGTGCACTTGGAAAAGTGTTTCCCCACCAAAGGACTGGTTCATCACTAAATGTCAATGTTTAGGGACTTCATATAGAACATAAATGTCAAATTTGTAGGTGGGGCTGATTCTTGAGGCTGAATCGCTGCCAAGGTGCTTGTGAAACTAAGCATTAAAGTCATTCTTGGCCTGTAGGGAATACTTTATGGTCTCTAATTAATAATATAAGAAGACCAATCTCCATTATTTGAAAATCTCTCATAGAAAGGATCTCCGAGATGATCCCAGGTATCGATAGTATTGGCTCCCAAAGTGCGATACCAATCTAGCACTCTACCTTTGAAAGAGGTTACTAGCAACCTTAGTGTGACATTTTGGTTGGTAACACCATGCACCAAACACACGTCCTCTACATCTTGCAGGTGTTCGGATGGTTTTTTCGAGCCTTCTCCTATGAATTTTGGTAAGTATTTTAAAGCAGAGGCTGGGATAGGGGACCAAATGGTGAGTGCTATTGGTGCTATAAAGGTGGCCACGGAATCACCATGCAGCATAATTTATGTTATGATATAAACATGGTGAGTAGATGGATCCCGAGAACATTCACCCCAATGGGTTCTAGTTTGTCTCATTACTAGTGGTGGCACTAGTAGGCTAGGGTTATTCACTGTTTGGGATCTAGTAACAGGTTGATGGCTCATACACCCACTTTATATTTAAATATATTTAAGATGGTGCCACCGTACATGCTAGAAAATGAAACTATTAATGCCTAAAATTTTCAAGCAACAACCTTATAGGAAACTTAGTCAATCAGGGGACCAATTGCACTAAACTGAGTAACCTCTGGGTTTTTTAAGAAGTTGTCTTCTTCTATATCTGGGGGGTTTGGAATGGGAATAGGAAGCAAATATATAAAATAAAGATCTAACCTAAGGTGATGTGCGATGTTAAGAATTAATGGTCATGATAAAATCTTCCTTTTAAAATAAGATTTAAAGTGCATTCAACAATCTACATGTCCAAAATATTAGATAACATAGATGAAAAGCCTAAGAAGTTTATCAAATAGCATAAAATAACTTTCATATACATTTACTGAAAAGAAGAGTCCAAGACATGGTCTGAATCAACAAACTTATATTGAAATTATAGAAGTTCATCAACTAAACTACTTAGTACAATAGAAACATAGTATAATGCTTAGTCAATTAGCTAAGAAATAGAAAGGTCGAACAACAATGGCACGTTCTGTGAATCTTAATACAATAATCTAAAAACAATACAAAGGCCTGGTGTCTTTTCACAATTTTTTGTGTATTCTCTGAACTCAGAACTGAAACCATTTTCGGAGAGGTGAAGTAGTTTATATAGAGAAGCATCCCAACACCTAAGAGCTAGTAACTGAAAAGATCACTTGTATTTGCAATGATGTTCATCGTGATGATTTCCCATGGTCGTTGCAACAGAAAATATTTTGAAGCATGGAATGCAATCGCCTTCGAACCAGATGCATCCCCTATGAATGATGATTGTGGTCCTAGTGTGGAAGCAAAAAAATCCCTATGCAGACATGTGTCACTCACCCACAGAGTTGGTTAGGACACATGGTGACAGGGCAGGACTCATCGCTCATTCTCCCCTTCCTTGCGATGAAACTCCCCACAGAGAAGACATGTGGAGAATTTTTTGTCCTGAGTGTTGACTATGGGGTCCGCCAAAAGGTGCTCATGGAATGATGATGATATGTGGCATAGGGTGGAGCTTTGTAGAAGTAAAGGGAGGCGGGCTCACTTAAAAGCCGTGCTACTAACACATGGAGGCATGCGTGGGGCTCAATAAAGAAGCAAAGGGATGCAAGATATTTGCAAGGGCATAGTGGACACATGGAGCAAGCATGTAAGACTCTTCAAAAGGGTCAAGGATATCTAAGGAGAAGTATAAGGCATAGGCCAAGGCTAAAGCAAAAAAATGCTATCAACTCGAAGGGAGCTCAAGGTATTTTCAATCCACACTTCCTATTGGTTAATATATTGTAATATCATTCCTTACAAACTTCTTCGATAAATGGTATTTCCCATAAGGATGAATCGAGATGCTCTTCGAATAATTTTTTTACATAAGTTAGGGGTAAGTTCAAATGAGAATACGCCATTGAGAGGTAGGTGAAAATGTCATGATACCATAGGGAACCAAGACCAACTTCACACATGAATTCAGGTTCAAGTATATCGAAAGCTGGCATGAGAAGTTTCTCTATGAGAAACTCACATTTCAACCTATTGTGTGGCATATCTAGCCAAGATCTAATGGTTTCCATTGCATTCACTTCTCTATTGTTGATCCTTGGGATTTGTTCAAAAATGATGTTGATAAAGTAATATTTGAAGCTATATACCATTTTCTCAAGTATGAAATTATTTTTTCATCTTTGGTTTGATATTCATCATTCACCTATCTCACTATCAATTGGGAATCACTGTAGAATTTCAGTTCGTGTATTTTTCATTGGATTATAATTCTTAACCCTGTGATGAGGGTGTCATATTCATACATGTTGTTCATACATGGGAATGCTAACCTATATGACTTCAGGATGTAATCACCTTTTGGGGTAATAAATAGGATGCTTTCTCCAAATTCATGCTTAGTATATGAACCATAAATATATAATGTCCACTGATATATTAGAGTAAGCATAAATACTGCTTCATTAGGAAACTCTGAGACCAATGGTTTTTTTCACATAGATTAGAGATTCCACTAACTAATCTACAATAACATGTACTTTGATAACTTTTCAATCAACATACTCTATATCAAACTCATTGAGGATCATCACCCACTCTGTCATGTGACCTATCTAGAGTGTCTTTTGATAACAAATATTTTAGTAAATCAACATTACAGATAAGCTTGATTTGATGAGGGAGCATTTAGTGTCTCAACTTTTGAGAAGAAAATACTACTGCTAAGCAAGATATTTCAATAGTTGTGTATTCAAGTTAATATCTCACCAAGGCCCTAATAATGTGGTAGATAGAACTCTCTTTACCTATTTCATTGAATGTTTTGCGAGGAGAGCCCCTAGAGTTGTGCAGGTTGCAGAAATGTATAGTGTTTGTGCTTTCTCTACCACTAGCGACATCAAGACTGGTGGTGTTTCTAGATGGTCTTTTAGTTGCTAGAATGATTTTTCACAATATTGGTTCCATTTAAATGCCACATCCTTATGAATAAGGTGGGTGAATAGGTGACACTTGTGTACCAACTATGCAATAAACCTTCTAATGGACTGAATCTTTCCTTGTAGGCTATGAACTTTTTTGAGTATTTTAGGTTGTTGCATTTCAATGATTGCCTTAAATTTGACAAGGTCTACTTTGATTCCCCTTCGTGATATAATGTACCCAAAAATTTTACTAGAAGTGACTCCAAAGGTACATTTCTTTGCTTTCAATCTCACTTGATACTTTTCCATCCTGTCAAAAATTTTAGCCAAGACTTCTAGATGTCCTTTCCTTGTGACTGGTTTAGGAAGTATGTCATCTACATAGATTTCTAGAAAATATTTTGTGAAACATGTCATGAAAGATCACCATCATTGCTCTTTTATAGGTGTCTCCCATGTTCTTGAGACCAAATGGCACAAAATTCCAATAATAGATTCCCCATGGACATGTGAACATTGTTTTATGTTGATCTTCTTTTTCTATCATTGTTTGATTATATCCCAAGAATCTATCCATGAGAGAAAGCATCTCATGACCATATATTGGATCCATAATGATATCTATGTTAGGAAGTGAAAATTCATCCTTAGGACATTCCTTTTTCAAATCTCTAAAGTCTGTACATATCTTGATGCCCCCAAGGGTTTTTGATACTGGTACCAATTTTGAAACCAACTTTGGATAGTCAATCAACCTTATAAAACCCACATCAAGAATCTTATGTAATTCGACCTTGAACAATAGTGTGATTTGTAGATGCATTTTCCTTAGTTTTTGTTTTACTAGCTTTGCATGAGGATGTACTATGAGATGATGTACAAAAAATGATGTATCTAACCCTGACATTTCTAAGTAGGACCAAGAAAAAATGATTTTCCTTTCTTTGAGAAAATTTTCCAGGTTATTGTGTTACTCATTGTCTAATGAGGTAGCATAGAACACAGCCTATGGTTGTTTTGTAGATGTAATGTTTACTAGTTGCATTGCTTCTACCAATACTACTAATTTCTCTTGATCTATTGCAATACTAGGTAGAGTGAATCCCTCATTCTTAGGTACTTCATAGAGGTTTTCATCTTTGGATACATCCTTTTTTTTACTATTTTGTGATCATAAAGTGCCACTTTGTGGTTTTTATTTGGATACATTCTTGTCTTGATTTTTAATTTTACTATTTTATGACTAAGGATTCAATCGTATCACCAAAGTATGATTTTCCATCTCATTTCATATCAAATCTTTCTTTGAGATCTCCAAAAGGTATGTGGTATTAGAGCCCAATGAATTCTAAGATAGCTTAATCATTTTTGAATAAATCTAGAACCAGTGCTTGTTGTTGGTCCTAGTTGATGAGTTGAGGATAGATAAGTTTTAGTTTATTGTTTTGGGTGGGTGATGTAAAGGATATTGTGGTAATCATGTATATAGATGCATGTTCAAATAGGTTAGTGATGCAAAAGGGTGTCATCGACGTCTTCACAATTATATGTGTTCAAATTCCTTAGTTAAAGTATCCTCAACAAGAGGGATCATTTTATTCTCAAGGTTTAGCAGTATGCGGGATCATCATGGAAAAAATAGGCCATAAGTGGCAAAAAAATTAGAAAAATCGAGGAGTTAGGAAATTTGGCGTAAAAATTTGAATAAGTTATCTATATTATTTCAAAATATGTAGAATAGAAACTGTGAAAATTGAATATAGTTTCTAAACTACTAGAGTTTATTTTATTTTTTAAATCTAGTTGGTGAAAATTTGAAATTTCAATGCAATAGTACTTAAATTTTGGGAAAAATAAGAAGTAGGTGTCGTCTAACCACCCTAACCTGATAAAGGAAATGATAATATTTTTTATAGTTTTAGTAGTTATAAGTAGAGGACTCATGTCGGATGTGATTCATATTCTTTTTGTAATTTTTTCCAAGATAAATAATTAATTATGATTTTTTTTATTACAACTTTTTATAAAATATAAAAGCTTCATTATGTCTGACCACCTTAACTTGGTCAAAACTTCATGATTTTTTTGTTTTTTTTAATCCTATAGTATGTGAAGCATAGAATGTGACACATGTTTCAGATTTAAAAAATGTGACATCGTTTGAAAGCTATAGAATTTTTTTCAATCATTCTATCAATCGGGACTTTAGTCATAATTTGAATTGAAAATGACTAATAATTACTTATTAAATTCAAAGTAAAGCATAATTTATAATGTTGGAAAGTTGAGAATATCCTTTAAAAACCCTTTTCGTTTCATCAATTTTAGTAAAATTGAAGTTGTGACCACATACCCATCATATTGCCACTTTTTGGCCCATCATGATCCCTAAACATATACCCTACAGACGTATTCTTTACTCATTTTTCAAGAGTAATTGGTTCATGCATGCCTTTCTAATTTAGACCAAGTCCACCTATTCTTGTGTAACCCATACTTTTGATTAGTTGAAACATGGTCACTTACTGTTTGTATCACTTGGAAGAGGAGATTCTTCTTATTCACCATGATATGTACCCATTTTGAAATGTCACCTTCATCTATAATTTTTTCATTTAGGTCTCCCCATATTATAATTTTTTTTGGTCCCATCTTGATTGTTTTAGTCACCTTCTTAATATGGTGGGGTTTATCATATGTCCTAGGAGAAGTGGGAGCTTTCCCACAACAAAGGATTCTTTTAGATTATAATCACCACAATATTTTTCCTTTATTAACACCATGTTTTTTGGGATAGTTTCCTATGTTACTGATGTGCATGCTAATTTTGATGAGTCAACATAA